>CAAKHD010013959.1:83090-125160 GCA_901007705.1 Fistularia tabacaria
GAAGGCATTCATCTGAGATTTTTGAGGTGGGGAGGTTGATGGGGTGGATGAAAAAAAAAGAAGGGGGGGGGGGGGGGGGGGGGGGGGAGGTATGAGTATGACCCGCTGGTGGAAGCGGTGAAACTCAGAAAGGTTTTTCACAGTTGGGACAGGTAATGACCCTAAGCCTATTTTGAAAGCAATTTTGGAGTTGCTTATATGTTACAGAGCCTCAGTGCCCAAGTCTATCAAGTAATCTCAACTAAACTGATCATGTGTATAGAAATCATAAACAGCAAAAGATAACCTTTGAAGCAGTGTGTACATCAAAATTTGGAAGAAATTGGATATTTCTTAGTATTACATTAAAAAGGAACTTACACCGTCCCTAGGGGCAACAGAAAACAACTGGTACATAACACAAGATAAATGGTACATAACAACAAAACAACAAAAAAAACTAAAATTTCCAGACGTGATAACTATTTAGGTGTAAGGCACATAAATATAGAGCAGGGATCATATCTGCTGTCCATTGTGGATCAATGAAGCTGCGTAAACATCTGTAGATGTCCCTCTTAAAAGACCAGGGGAATGAACTTCAGCTCAATATGCACTTTCCAGAGTTTTAAGATGAAAAGAAGCCTTTATCATGGGAATTTTTTTATTTTTATTTATTGTTAGTATCGAGAAAAGTTCAGTTAAGAACAGTACATTTTAATCTAAACTGAAGGGGTAGGGAGAAGTAATAACATAACTAATAACAGATTACATCAAGATGGCAGTCTTTATTTGTGGAAAATTCAATTTTAAGTGTACTTATGTCAAAAAAAGAGCTCAGAAGTGGTCCAGGAAAATCTTCAGGGGATATTTTAGTAACATTTCTGGTGTTTATGCTTAGCTAGGTCAGAATTGGATTTTGATAAAGAAACCTTGATTTATTAATCTTGGGAGACCCAGGGGCATTTGTATCTACAGCAGACATCTGCAAACCCAAACATATGGAAGCAAATCAGAAAAACAAGAGAAAAAAAATGTGTTCGATGAACTGGAACTTTCTGGTCTTTTTAAAATACCATTATGTTTTTTTCCGATCTGGACGAAAAATTGAACTCGCAGGAACATTGTCTTGTTAGCTCTTATCCCAGCTTCGATCGACTTTGAATCGTGAGGAAGGATACCATGCAGTAATATATTTTGTCAATGAAAATGATCATTGTGCACTACCCTGGCCTTCACTACTGGACTGTAGTGCTAAATACTTCCTTAGCGAAAAGTTATGATTTCCTTGAAAATCAAAGGAATTTAAAGATTTTTTCAGCCAATAAGTTCAGAGCATCTGGATAACAAAATCTCCGGCCACATTTTGGTGGATACAAATAGGAAATAAATCCCTTCCTGCATGATGAGTCTTCATCAGAGTGGCTTTATTCAGCAGAGGCAGGAACAAAACAATGTTTGCTGAAAACTACATGTGATTCAATATATAGTTCAAAATAACCACCAGGCATGGCTTGTGAGCCTTGACGCAGATAAGACTTTTGTTTAGCTCATATAAATGTGTTTATGGCTTTATTTGAGACGCTACTCAAACAAATCAGATGCTGTTTTGGTGCCCAATGGAAATAAAAAATAAAAAATTGGGATCATCACACAGCCGATTCAAAGAGAAAGGAACCCATTGCTCCGACATTGTTTTGGGGTGTCAAATCAGGGTTTACTGTGGGAAAATAACATTTGATTTAAAAGGAAATATTAATTCAAAATCATAAGTGTGATATGTCTTCTTACATGCATTTCAAAATGGAATCGACAAGATTCAGCGATTAAGTTTAAACTTTTTTTTTTCTAGAAAGCAAGGATCACAATTACAACTTTTGCCCGACCAAATAATAAGGGAGAAGTTGTCCTGTCCTCTGGTTGGAGCTAGAACTGTTTTGATCTTAACTAAGATTTGCAATGGAAAGACAGTGAGGAGGTGAAAAACTAACTACATACTCAGTTAAGGGTATTTAGAGGCAGATAAAGTTCTTCGGTGTTGTCTAAATGTCAATGATATAAATCACATGCGAAATACAGGGGACGACTCAAGGAGGTCTAAAAATTAGCACTGCCAGCAAAAAAAAAAAAAAAAAAAAAAGAATCTAGGAGACCCATCCAAGAGGAAGTTTGGATATGGCTTTTTTGGTTTGTGGACAATATAAAGTTCAAACTCGCACTGAGTATTTAGCTGGAAAAGTCTTAGCAGATATGTGATTACACCTGTTCAAACCTCTCAGCACAGCTGCCGGAGAAACTGTGGCTCCCAGAGGGCGGATCACCATCATCTGTTCTGGCACGTTCCAAAAGTGGCTCAGTTTTGGCATCAAGTGCTTGCCGAATTAGTGACAGCATTCTGGACCAACATTTACAATTTAATTGGGAAAGGTTTCCTGATCAGACTCCCACACTCTGCATCTATAAACGTTTGCGCAAAATAACTGAACACTTGGTGCAGCTGCAAGGACAACAAGCAAGTACAAGAACTGTCTTATTCAAGGTGTGCATCTGTACAATAGCGGGTACTAAAGTGGGTGTGATAAAGTCTATTGAAAATATCTGGCATAAGAAAAATGTCACTCTTTTTACAAATCTGCAAGAAGCAAATAAGTGGCATAGAAAACTAAGCTCCACATGAATATAAAAATGGGGAAAACAATAAAACATGAAAGACTGATATTTGACAATAATATTGGCCATCTAATGTATCTGCTTAGTTCAACTCCAAGTTGCTATTTTTTGGATCATATGAATGCAACTAAAGGAGAAGGGACGCAAGTATGCAAACTAAAATGTTAAAAATGAATGAATGAATATCAGTGTGGTAATACACCAAACCAACCCATTTCTTCATCATTAAAGAAAACAGTATCAATGAATTTATTGTCCTTTTTCGGCCCCAAACGTTTTTGGGGAGGTGGAGGGTATGAGCTGTCTGACAGACATGAGCAATGAGCGGTGAGTTCAACAAACACTTGGGTTGAATGACTCAGTGCCCTTCTTCAGGTCAGAGGCTCAGGAAAAGTAGTCATCTGGTCCAATTTCTGAGATGAATTTCCAACTGTATTCACTTGCTGAGGCATCCAAGTGTCTTTGACACTCACCGTCTAACATTAAATCGTACCAAATGTTTACATTGACTCAAACCTGCTGGCACCTTAGGTGTGGGACAGTTGCACCATCAAACTCAACCCAGTCAGATTACTGATTTTATACTCTACATTTTTTTAACAAACCGTAATGAAGTACCTATTTTGGTTGTTATGTACAAAAAGGTAACATTTGTGATATCACACATTATATTTGGCTGGAGCATTGCAATAAATTCCATTCCGGGCGGCTTGGCTCAGGGGGTTAGGACAGTCGTCTTGGAACAGAACATTCCTGGTTCTATTCCAGTGCTCCTCCTAGCCTGCCGAAGTGCTGTTGGGCAAGACAGTGAACCCCTCACTACTCCCCTGGCACTGCTCATGTTGCTGCCTTGTGCTCAGGGTTCAGCCATGATGGGTTAAATGCAGTGATGGAATTTCACTGATGTGCCGTATGTAGAACTGAATGTGACAATAAAGTGCTTTCTTTTCCAATTACTGTCCTATATGTAACTATGTGTATTTAAGGAAGTTACTAATCTAATAATCTCGCCATTATTTATTGTACGATCTGTATAGTAGGCACGCCACAAATGATTGTGCCTAGTTTTCATAGGCTGCTATAATATTTTATTTTTCAATTTCTTATCTGTAGGCAATTATATGTTAAATATTGCTTCCATTATTTTCGATGTGAACATAGTTTTTTATTTTTTGGCATTGTTATCTCTCTTTAAAGATATAACTTATATCTGCAATATTTATATTTAAAGTGGTCCTTTGGTTAATTTTCTATATTTTGGTTGGAAAATGCAACCAGGTTTTGATACAATCAGTTTAGATTATTTAATCTAAATTTCTGCCAATCCATGGTCAAGTGAGTTTGTAGGACAACACAAAATGTGATGAGAACCGGAAGAAATGACTTCCTGCAGCCAATTCATTAAAAAGGACAACTGCACGCACGGAAAAGATGGTATTCATTTAAAAAAAGGACTGTCTTGTTCATTCAGTTGTAGACATACACAACACATACTGACCTTGAGTTCTGCTCTTTCCATCGTCAATGCCGGAGGACAGAGACTCCATCATTTCTGCCCTCTTATTATGATATTCTGTGGGGGCCATGAGGCCTCTCGCAACCTCCATCTCCAAGGTCCTCTCCATCTGCCTGCGGTAGCCCCCACTGCCATCCAGGCCAAACTGTGTCTGCACATGAAATGCATCAAAGGTCAGGTTGATGTGATGGAGTCTCATGAAAGCACAAGACTCCAATTGTTCAGATAACACTTCATGCGGTCCTGCATCACATGAACAGAGGAAAAGAAACAAATCAGCTCTAGTCTTCACAATACATTCATTATGCAGGTCAAATCTCCATACTCATCTCCAGAATATTAAACTCTTTAAATATATAGCCCATCACAAAACCAGTTCCTGGGACAGTTGCCAAATCTGATACTCAAGACTAAAAAGAATATCATATACTTGTATTCCTTGCTTCATGTTTTTGTAAGATTTACATTTTTCTCTTTCTAAAAGAAAAAAAAAGCAAGAAAGCAGGCATGTGTTATGATAAGTACCTTCACTGTGTATTAATAAAAGCAGGATATTTTTCAGTGTTACAAACTCATCCTCTTGATGATTTATTTTGTTTCTCAATTTATATTAAGAGTGTAAGATTTGGGTATTAACATGACATTATTTCACCAGCCTATGCAAACAAAATATGTGGCCTTAAGTAAGCTAATTTTTAACATCAAAACAACCCATTTGTCTTTTGAGGAATTGTCCACTTCTTAATATACAAGCCTGATTTCAAAAAAAATGGAACACTATATAAAAAAGGAAATTAATACTTCTTGTGTATATAGATAATACATTTCACATTTTACTTGAAAAAATGTAATAATTTTGTCATGTAGATAAAAGAATAATAGATCCACCTTCACTGCGACAGCTATTTGTAATGTATGATGGTGCGTTCCTGGTCGATGGCAGGGCAACGTGCACTACTCTTAAATCATCGTTAATCCTTAGAGATGGTTCGAGAACAATCTATCCTCCCATTCAATGCAAAGCTTCACATCGCACTGCCATAAAGACTGCAGGTACCAGTCAAGGCTGCCTAGAGTCCAGACGTGTCCCTCATGGACAAAGTGGGGCACAGTATTTATAAAATACAGCTATGACCAACTTGGGGCTGCTGAAATTAAGTCATATAAGAAGCAGGAGCAAGAAAGAATTCCATTTGCAAAGCTTGACCAATTTGTGGCCCCAGTTCTAAAAAGCTATTATTCTAGGAACAGATGATGCAATGCAACGGTGAGCAGGCCTCTGTCCCAGGTGAACTAAAACATCTTGCTGGAGCCATTTCAGAGGAGAGTATAATTACAAAAGCAGCAGAGTCTATCACTTTGAACATAACTATGTTGAGTGTAATAGATCTGCAAATCTCTGCTTTCAATTTTCATCTTTTATACAGTGTGCCAATATTTTGAGGAATGGTAATTCAAATTGTTTATAGAAAGCTCCCTTTCCCATCAAAAGAATTTATTAGATTGACAAAGTGGCTAGATTGATATAAATACATATTTAATTAGTCATTTGGTCATTAGTCAATATGTTTTTTGTCCCTAGAATTGGCTGAAATGTCTGTCTGTTAGTGGGATGGCCACTTTTAGATGCTGACTCTCAAGTTCCCTTTTATAGAAGGAAATTAATCAAAAGTATTGATTTTCTATGACATATGAATTTTAAAAAACATATAAAAAACATCGATACTATATCTGAAAACCCAACATTTAGATGGCAGTAAAACACACTAACACCACGTTCCCTTACAGTCCAGTGATATTCTAAAAGATTATAACAGGGGAAAATGGCTTATACATAATTTATTGAATCCCAGAGGGTCATTCACAGATCATTTGCTAACATTCAATACTAGCTCTGAGAATATATTCACAATAAACAAGCAAATCCATTTCATTCTGTAGTTTGTCATCAGAAATTCTGTTTCAGTGTTTACTGGAAGAAGTTGCAGTTGCAACATCTACTGAGGTTCTGGTACATGTCAATGTGCTCCGTCGACAACATCCTCAGAACATTCTTGAAATGTCACAGGGATTATGCTCTACCTTTGTAGTCACATGACATTACTTTTGGGAGGGTGAGGGGGGTCATCTATACAATGCAAAGATTTCCAGAATGTATAATTAAGGATAGGCTTCTTCTCTTCTTAGGTAACATTGTGCAAATGTTTTTTTTGTTGTTTTTTTTAAATGGGCCTTTTGTAATAAGTCGCTCAAAAACCTGAAACTGAATGAACTTTATATGATTATTTGAAATGACAAAAATTCTTAAAATATTCATCGGCTATTTCGCTTCCTTTTTCTATAATATGACGACAATTTCTGACACTTCCTACTTAAGGAACAAAATGCACCAAATCTAACATATTTAATGAGGGACAAAGTATATTAGTGCATCACGATAACAACATAATAATGTTTGCAGTTGCATGTTTGCAACTATTATTAAGATAGTTCTAGAACACTGAAAAAACAACTATGGGTTGCTGAAAAATTTGTTTCTGTATGTGTGTGTGTGTGTGTGTGTGTGTGTGTGTGTGTGTATCGAGATGATAAATAACCAGCTTGTGGTTCCAAGTGGTTCACATTCATACTGACTAAACACTAAGTTTAGTGATGACCCATCAATTTGGATTTATTTACTCAAGAGCAGTGTAAACCCCCTTATAACTGCACAAGATGTGTGAGAAATGGGTTCTTCCTGCAACGACTTATCCACTCTCATTGGGAGGCAGCTGACCTGAAGCTTTGTGAACTCCTCTTTTTCTTTCCGGGCTTCATCATCCCTCCTCCTCTCATCCATCTCGTGCTGAAGTTCTCTGGCCAGCTTCAGGTCTGAACCAGGACTCCCTGCAGCAGGGCAGACAAACCACAAGGCCGAGTGTTAATTGGATCAGAAAAAAAGCAATGACAAGCGTAAGATCTGAATGATTTGTGTTGCAAGATGGTGTGACAACATTCCTACCTGGTCCACAGTCTAAATGGAGCTCCACATGTTCCTGCAAAGTGAAACTGTTGCTGCAGACCACAGAACAAAGGGGGCACTCAAGCCTCTTCTCTCCTACGAAACAATTTGGTTTCATGAATCTCACTGGCTCGCAAGAAGTTACAAATATCTTGGGTTGGATCTTTGTCATGCGAAGAACGTCAAGTTATTAGAACAACTTCAATCAAGACATGTTTGTGTTTGCTTTTATATCTTGACAGGAGGAGTATTGTTGCGGTCAGAAATTATGGAAGGATGTGATCATGACTGACAATTATGCTTCTCATACAGACGTACAGAGATCCAAAAAGATAATGTGGTCCTCCGGCTCAAACTGAAGGAATTATGATAATTTTCCTTTTTTCTGCCAAATGAATCACATTTTGAAGGCAAAACACATGGACAAACGCCTCACTGTCCCACGGGATGAGCGCGGCCAGGCAGCGAATCCTGATGTTCTACCATGAAAAACAATTCATTTGTATCTTGGCTCCACACGGTCGGATCTTCTCCAAAATTTAGTCGAATGATAGGAGAGGGAGCCTGAACGGGTCTAAAAAAGTCAACACAGTGTATCATCCAAGCATCATCTACAAGCTTTAACCAAAGAAGCTTATCACTGTTTTTATACTACTCCTGGACAGGCAAAAAAAACTTCCTCAAATTTGGTTTGAGGGGCCTTTGGAATGCTGATGACACCTTCATCTGACAAGCGTGGGATTTGTTTTGCAAAACAGTGAAGGGATATATCATGTTTTGCCTCGAAGTATGTCACTCTTTACTCCCTTTTGCATGGACCGATCTTAACTCCTGGACTGAGCACATGTAGAGGGCGTGCATTACATTCTACTCATAGCTCAAGTTGTTTCCAGAAGGAAACTCATCTGACGAACTTGTTTTTCAGCAAAAATAGGAACACAATCAGGGCCACGGTGTGCCAGTTGCAAAATTATGTTATCTTCTCCATGTTCCTCTCTTTGGTTGAGATACACGAACCACTGTGGCGCACGCCGGCATGGGAAATGTGAAAATAAAACAAGATACCAAACCAACGATACATTCTTAGTCATCTTCATTTAGAGTGACTGTGCGCAAAAAATTGCCGATTACCACCAAAACAACAACATCCAGTTCTGAGTGAACAAACAATATGCCATTATTCCAGGTTCCTTATGTACATCTGTATTGTTCAGGCTGCCTCATCTATAGAATCACTGCAAATCTTCTCATCTCTGATGATGTTTTGAACATTGAAATCTTTGGAACATGTCTGTATCATCTGACCATCTTTGTGTCATCTGAGATTTTTTACTACATTCCATAGATAATGTTTGTTTGCGAATGGAGGTATTGGATAAAGTGTTCAGATCTCTACATCAGCACAGATACCTTCAGAGGGGTCTTGCTCCTGCAGATGCAGCTCAACATGCTCCTGCAATATGGAGCTGCTGCTGCAGACCAAATCGCACATGGGACAGGAAAACTGCTCTGGAACTGTTCAAAACAAAGCATCTTTACCTTATTGTTCAAGTGAGGACTTTAGAGGTCAAAAGGGGGGGGGGGGAAATTACCCTTTTCTGGTGAAGAACGTTTGGCTTTAGAGCATAACTCTGTTGAGGTAATGGCTGCATCGTCCACTGATGTTCGAAGACCCCTGGCTGACATTGAGTCCGAATTATCTTCAGGTCGCACAGAGTCTGTTTTTGCATCAACAGCAGGAGCGCAGCTGCGAGCAGTCACACTGAACTGAGATGTCGGGGGCTTACTGTGGATAGCTGAGGAGGTGCCCACTCCAGCAGAACAGCTGGGTGAGAACTGGGTTCGACCCTGTGCTCCGGCCTGGTTTTCTGGGTGCGCAGAGCTTATGTGGAAGCAAAGTTCATCGTAGGATACGCTAGACAGGGAGCACAGCGGGCAGTTCAACTCATTTTCCAGGTGGCTGAGGAGAAGATGACTCTTCATATCCTCCTCCCACATGATCTCCTCACCACAGATCTCACAAGTCAGCATGGCTGCAAGCTGCACACAGAGAGGAATTGTTTAGTTGGGTATTAGCCATTTGAGACAAGATAAATATTCAGCAATCTATCCTTTAAAAAAAAAAAAAAAAAAAAGACATTCAATTGAATTTTTGTGTTATATACTGTAGTCTTTTATTTTAAAGACATTTTCTTGTCATTTTTATACAAACCTCCAGGAATTTGAAAATATTTCTATTGATTTCATGCATATATTTCTGTTGGATTATGATTTATCTTATTTTGCTTATTTCTAACAGTGTGCTAACCATGTCATCACAGAGTCAAACAATTAGTTTGCCTTTTCTTTCTCTATCTATAACTGATCATCACTTTATTTGTCTAATTACCTCATTTTTGCCCTACCTCATTCATAATATTACTCATGTCAATTATCACCTTTGTTTGTGTTATTTTGTGTTGTTTACAGTGTTCTTAACCAGACATCCTTGACCTTCATGTTGGTTCAAGGTGTGACTGTTAACTGGAGCCAAAATTCCTTGTATGTGTGAACATACTTGGTCAATAAAGCTGATTCTGATTTCTATATTTTATTATATGGCAGGCACTTGTGTGTTACATGACTTGATCGTGAGAGGATATTAACTTTCTACCTGTGGCTTTTTATAAATCCTTGGAGCATCAACAAATCCTGGCATCAAGCACAAGCATGAATAAATCTAAGCTACTCTGAGGGGGACTGCAGATTGTTTATGTACGCCAGAAAGTGGCAACTCAACCACATGGGTGTGCAAGAACAAAGAATGTAACAGATTAAGAATTCAGTGCCAAGAGATGAAACTGAGAATGAGATGGAGATGTAGCCTGTAGAAGGATCAGAGGTCAGAGAAAAACTCGAATGATGACTAAAGTGTTGATTTCCACAACACCGTTTTGATTGTTCCCATTATTCACTGTTTAGTGTGTAATTAAATATCAACCCCCTTGTGCAGCTGCAAATTAGCTATGATACTGCATCTGTGTGTGTGTGTGTGTGTGTGTGTGTGTGTGTGTGTGTGTGTGTGTGTGTGTATTTGTGTGTTAAAATTGAGTTTGGCCAATAAAGCCAAGGAACCTGACTTAGATGGATGAAATCTTGTCCTTGTAAACAGTGTCACCTATTGGTTGGTCGGGGGACATACACATTTAAATTTTAATTTGCTCTTACAGACAATTAAATTCGATCTGTGTATCTTATGTGTGTGTGAATGATGCCACCAGGCTACAGGGAGGCTATAGGGAGTGAAGGATTTTAAGTACTTAGGGTTAACAGTCTAGAGCAATGGAGAGTGTGGAAAAGATGGGACAAAATCGGTTCAAGCAGGTTGGAACACCTGGAGAAAAGTCAGGGGTAATGTGTGATGAAAGAGCATCAGTATCAGAATGAAAGGAAAGGTATACAAGGCAGTGGTGAGACCAGCATTGCTGTATGGTTTAGGGACACTGGCATTGCAGAGAAGACGGGAAGCAGAGCTGGTGTTAGCCTAAATGAAGATGTTGAGGTTCTCTTTGGGATTGACAAGGATGGATAAGACCAGGAATTAGTCCATCGACGGGACAGCACATATTAGATGTTTTGTAGAAAAGGTCAGAGGCCAGACTGAGATGGTTTTGTCAAGTACAGTGGAGGGATACTGAATATATGGTAGAGGGATGCTGAGGTTTGAACTGCCAGGCAGGCAGGAGGCCTAGAGGAAGACTGAGGAGAAGATTTATGGATGTAGTGAAAAAGGAAATTAAGTTACTTGTTGTGAAAGGAGAGGATACAGAGAAGGGGGTTAGTTGGAGGAGGTTATATGTTACGCTGTGACGACCCCTTCAGGGAAAAGCGAAAAGGAAAAGAAGATCTTCAACAGCATTGCCAGTTGTAGCAGTGGTCCTCTTGATACTTGTGTCTGGTAGACACACACACACACACACACACACAAACACATACACATACACACACGCATGCATGCATGCATGCATGATGATGTTTAAAATTTGAAAACATGAAGGGAAAATAATCAGAATCATGGCCAAACCACTCAATATGATCCACATACCCAAAAAACATTGAAACTTGTGATTGCATTTGTATCACTATGGTTGCACCGTGGAATTGAACCATCTTGAGACCTCCTTGGAAAGAAATATATCTTTTTTTTTTTTATTATAGAAAAGATACATGGGAGGGAAAGAAAGCCCCCCCTCACCCCAGCAGCTGGATGCAGTTTAACTCCGTGGAGACTCTTTCTAAGATATTTGCCGCTTGTTGAGGGAGAGCAGCTGCACAAGAGAAGGCGAGATGGGGAGTTTGGGGGGGTCAAACAGCGAGGGATGCTTTGGAAAAAAAAAAACCACTACCACCTCTGGAGGAAGCCAACTAAATAAGAAAGACTGCAATCGTAAGAGAGTCGTCCCATCTGTGGCCCCAAAGCCACCCACTCCAACAGAATAAGGAGCCAAATATAATTGGGCAAATGAATTGCACCCAGAAGCCGTGACCTCGGTTCAACCACACACACACACACACACAAACAAGGAGCACACAGTGGGGGCGATACACAACACACAGATCCTCTCAAATTATTGCACAACTGCAAACATCAAGCCGAGATGATGCTTCCAAAAAGGTCGTCTTTGTGTTTCCATACTTGTCTCTGGAGATGCTGTTCTCTCAATCATTCTTTTGGATCGTGTAATTGCAATGCAGCGCAGAAAAAACAAAACAAAAAAAAAAACAACTGTCACTGCTCCGAGTGCAGCAAACGCAGGAAATTTACGTAAAATGGATTTTAAACTCTCTTTCAATGTAACTGTTTGAATTGTCAGTGGTGAAAGAATCGACAACGTCTGCAAGAGCTGAACTAAACAGCCGCGTGTAGGAGCTCCGGTCAATGGGGGTGAGGGGGCACCTCTGAAGCGGTCTTCGCCCGCGACATTGATTCAATCCGCAATCGATGAAGACAGTTTATCTCGTCGTTGACAAACATTCTGAGACAGGCATTCATTGATCCCATCCCGCAAATACTTACGTCCACTTATCGTTTAGGAGGAAGAAATGGGCGTATTTTACTCCCGGAGAACCGCCAAGCTTCGGCTCCCGTAAAGTAAATACGTGGAGAGTTACCGGTAACAGGAACGGCACAACTTCCGGTTTGCCCTTTCAAGGTAAGTTAATTATCATATCGGATTATATTCCACGGTCTCCATCTTCGGATTAAGCGTTATTAAATCGCCTCGTTGACGACATTTTTCAACTATGATAACGTCGCTCTGCCGTCTATAACCGTCGATTGAGACGCCAACGGAAACAGCCCCTCAGGCCCTACGGGTTTCTAAATCTAGTTATGACTTGGATCCATACTTTCAGCTACTGTCTATATTCAGAGGTTCAAGTATTTGAAATTAGACAGCCTCTCTCTTTATTTTGAATATATATTATCCGTAGCTAGTTCGTTTTAACTTAAACGCCTTTGGTTTGTTTGACACATAACGGAAATCAAAGCGATAGTTTCTTTTTCAATTCCGACCAGCTGAGGGAGGTGGCGTGAATGTTGTTGACGCGAAAGGTTTGATGGGAAAGTTTTAACAAGACGCCATTTTGCTCTCACGGGCAGCAGAGGGAGAGCAGCAGAGGTTGTAGTTTTTAAACAACCATACGCGTTTTTCAGGTACTTTACACCTTCCCTGGGTAAGAATCGGTGCGTCTGCTTGTTGTTCAGTGTGATGTAATTCGTTATTGGAGCTTAAAACACCCAAAATATCCGACCGAAGGCAGTTTTAACAGAGGTAGCGGACGTGATGCTAGTTTAGAAACAGTCTAGTAATAGCCCTAAACCCTTTTGTGCGGTTATATTTAGAAATATAATAAGAACACCATCAAGCTGCTGGCTGGGACTGACTACACTGTCTGTAATTAGTGTTTTGTGTAGTATGTTCAATGCAAGTTACGTTGTGCAATTTTTCTTTCTGCCCGTGACTGTCAACAGTACATCGTTAGCATGTAGCATTAGCTTCTCTTTCCAAAGAAGCATGACCTCCTTCCTGTTTGACGAGGTGGGAACTGTATCCCCTTTGACTGCGAAGAGAGCTCTTGTGTCAGTAAATTAAATACTGACAGCATGCGATCGACATCTTCTTCCGTCAAATCTGCTTTGAAAGACTCTTCTGTTGCAACGCGCTGTACGGCTTAATACCAAGAATCACATACTCATTGGTCATAGACTTGCTCCTGTATCACTCGAGATCTGCGCAGTGGACTTGGGTCAAATCAATCAGATCTAGAAATGCGTGTAGTTTGTAAGGAGCTCTTGCTAGAATAAACAGGAGAGTAATCCTATGGTGCAAATATAAGCACTGGCATATTCTGATTTTTGAGATGTATTTGATCTCAAAAGGGACAATCTGTGTTGTAATAGCAGTTTTATTTGTATTCATACCACATACAAAACGGCTCCTAAATTTGGTATGCATAACATACTATACATTGTCAACCGCTTCCCACTTAAGCGCAGATGTTTAAAGTGAGCAATTGAGATGTGCTGGTGACTGACAACTAATAGGAGCCGTCCATCTTTGTTTTTGAATTTTCAGGAAATAATAAAGTAAGATTGTGGTAAATCTTAAATTTTATCAAGAATTTGTCTTTAGTTTCAGTGTTTGGTGTTTAAAATTGACCCACAGTTGTCTCAAAGTGTATGTAACTTTTCGTCAATGAAATTTTGGAACCTTCTAGTTTTTTTGTTTCTAAAAGTGTATCAGACAAAAATTTGTTAGCGTAATGGTACAATTTACCCACACTGAGAATACAGTCGTTTTCACACGATTTGTTTCGCACTTAGGGATTGAAAAGTCTGTTGCTATGGCAACCCATTTTTTCTATCTCTGTTTGTGATGGAGCTCCTCCATTATCATAAACTGCACTCTAGTATGGAGAGAAGAAAGCAATGCACGGATGGAAATCAGGCACTGCATTTGCTGATATAAATGAATGAAGGCAAGTGTTGGTATGGAGCACCTCCACAGCTGAAGGAGCTCCAGGACCTCCTCAGAAAGGGAGGCTATCCAGCACCCCCATTTGGCGATACAGCCCAAATGCCTTGCATTCATTTTAGTATCGTAATCATCAAAACTAGCTGCAATAGACAGATAAAACTCCTTGCTGACTTCAAAGCTATTCTCCTGTGCATAAACACATCTGATTGAGAAAGTTTACAAACTGCAGTCATTCCTTCCAAAACTGTAGCTAAGTTATCAATAAAATGCAAACATGTATATGAATACTACATTATATATAAAGTTTTGTGAAATAGATTTTTCTGTGGTTGTCATCTGTCTTAATGAGCGTCACTCAGTCAGGCAAAGGTGTCCCAGTTTGGAATGCGATTGGCACGGGGAGACAACATTCTGACCAACTTATGTGTCTGTGTGTTAATTACCTGGCACCTTGAAATTAATGCATTTCATTTGCAGGTAAAGTACCCCATTAGTGGTTTTAGGTATACAGCGAAACCTGGCATTTCTAGTGTTTAATGAGATTATGGTGAGTGATGTGAAAACAGCATTTTCATCCAATTAACCTTATCAAATATAGCAATCACACGAAGCAGTGTATGTAAACATACAGTGAGTTTTGTCTATTGTTGGCTTTGATGCACAAGTTCATCTACATTATAGCAGTATTTCCCTCTCCCTGACGTCTTCAGAAAAAATGGCAAGCCCAGGAAAAGACAACTACAGGATGAAGAGCTATAAGAACAAAGCGCTGAACCCTCAGGAGATGCGTCGTAGAAGAGAGGAAGAAGGCATCCAGCTACGCAAACAGAAAAGGGAGGAGCAGGTAAGTAGTGAAACACTTAATTACTGCCCTATCACATGTGTGTAGAACGTGGCTCTAGCAAGGAATACCCATCCATTTCTTGACCCATTAACTTCCTTCTGAAGCTCCACGCCCAAATTCTTTTGCAAACATTTCAAAGTAATAACACCAGGGTGCAGTGCTGCACCTTGCAGTATGTTATTGCAATTCATGGTATTTATTTGTACCATTAACTTAAAAAGGATCACAATATCCTGTTAATTAAACTGAGACCCCAAAACAAAAAAGGAAGCAGTGGTGATTATATTCTGTCTTAACTGATCTTTTGTTAAATCTCTTAACCTTAGCCAGAAAAAAGGTTTCCTGAATACAGTTACACATTGTCAAGATACAGTAGAACATCACAACCATCATACCAAAAGATAAAAACCTTTCCACAACACTAGATTTTCTTGATACTTGCTAAAATGTTTTAATTCTAAATTGCAAACTTTGACAAGACAGTGACTGGGTTACAGCAGCCTGCTCTAAACCATTGAATACATATTGCAGGTCAATTATCTGATATTTTCCCTTCCCTCTTCTTTTCACAGCTATTCAAGAGGAGAAATGTATGTGTACCTTCAAGTGACGAAACAATGCTTGAATGTCCAATCCAGGATCCAGACGTCAGCTCTACAGTGCCAGTTTCAGGGGTGATTTTAGTTTTTTCTTTTTTTCAATGTTCATCTAGTCTTAAATCTTGAACGAGTTTCTACTGTATCTTCCAATTTGTGTTCAAACCCTCTGTCAGAAAGTTATCATAACTGTCAGTATTTACCTTTGCAGGACGGAGTCATAACTCCAGATATGATACAGATGATTTTCTCTGAAGATCCAGACCAGCAGCTAATAGCTACACAGAAATTCCGGAAATTACTCTCCAAAGGTTTGTTTTGCATTTGAGCAATTGTAGTATTTACACAATATGGACAATCTGATGTGTTGATGAATAAAGTATGATAGAGAAAATCATGACATCAATATTTAGACCAATTACAGCATTTCCCTTTTTTTTTACTTCCGCAAAGGACTGGGTTCCACCCAGTGGACTGATTGATTATAGAAAGGCCATGACACCACAATTTTTTTAAATGGCGCGATCAGTCGAATTCGCTCTAGAAACTGAGGATAGGTTGTTGGCTTCTGCTTCAGACCCTCAAAAATACAACAAATCAGAAATACATTGACAATATACCTTAATTATGACCTGTTTCGGCATTTTACCTCGATGATTTTCGTTGTATTATACAGATTCACTTTTTTAAAATGATACTGATATTTAGGTGTATAAGGGGGTAATAAAGGTAGTCTTGGTATAGATTAAGTAATTGTTCTGTTTGAGGATGTGTACCATGAGCACTGTGAAAGTGATTTGCCACACTCCTAAGTCAACAGCCGGTTTGGTGCAGGGGGCATTTCAAGCTCTAAATCCTCACCATCATAGGACACTAATTCCAGTAAGAATGCAAACAGATTACTCAGGATTCACAGTGTAACCCCCTGAATAAAAACATTACACTGTAGCTGCACAGTAATGTTGATATGGGGTGTCCGTGTACTATAGACAGATTCAAAGTGTTTGTTGCCATGTGCACAGTAAGGAAACATGTTTCCCTGCACACTGAAATTCTTTTTGTTCTGTCTACAGTGAATACCAAACAGTATAAATAGAAGTGTAAAGTATCTAATAATGATAATAATAATACACAATAAGAGCCATTTTAAAAAGGCAGCACATAAAAAAAAATCACGCAGAGAGAACTGTGCTAATTTGACGGATGAGTGTGCAATTTACATATTTAATCATCATAATGTTGAACGTACGGAGCTTTTCGAATGAAATCACAGAATGCGTAGAAAATAGATTAATAGTTTTTGCCACATTTTAAAAATGTATTTATTTATTTTCTCCAAAATTTACATTACTTTCAATGAGCAGCTGTGTTGGTCTGTACAGAACCCAATCCTCCCATAGATGAGGTGATTTCCACTCCTGGTGTTGTTACCCGCTTTGTGGAGTTCCTGAAGAGGAGTGAAAATTGCACACTGCAGGTAAGAGTTTAAGTCATATTAGACATTTGTCCTTTAAAGTCTGATGGATCTTATCAGAGATTCTGTTTCTGATAAAGCACAAGGGGTGAAAGTAGGAGAGACATAATGGATCTCAATGATGTAACCCAGAATTGTTACTTTGCCTTTAAAAATGTATCGCTTTTAATTTTTTTTTTGGAATTGAAGTGACCAGTTTTATTTGATTATGGAAATAACTGCATTGGAAAGTTAAACTGAAAATATTAAATGTGATGGTGGATTGATAGGATAGCACTGCCTCATTTATGCAAGAATAACCAACGATTTGGTTGTTTTTAACCAGCATATGTACCAAAAACAGAAAGAATGATTTCAAGCAGGGCAACTCAATATATTGCGCTAATCATGCAAAAATTAAATGTAGTCTCTAACGCAGTCATTTGTTTTGCTGTGATGTCTGTCAACCAGTGACTTCCTTGCTGTGACAAATACTATGTTGTTTGGGTTATTGCTAGATTGTAATTTGTTTTGGTTGTAGTTCCACAAGAATTACTTTTTACAACAGCAATGTTCTTACAAAATCATTTTGAACACAAACCGTGTCTATTCCACTGGATCAGGATCATCAGAAAAATCTGTACCATTTCCTTGTCACGAAAAGATGTTCAACACTAGCACATAGTTTCAAATAATTGGAAAAGCAGAAAGAATTTCTCAGCCCCTGTAAAGAGGTAACCAGATTACAGGGCGGGGAGGGGGAGGGTCGACTGTTTGCCCCTTGTCCTCAAAAAACAATGCACTCCATTAACTAGCTTACAGAGAACTTGGAACCTACATCAGCTCGGAACGTTTTCAGTCAGCACAACCCTTGTGCCTTGTGAATTTCCCCACTGCAGGACTAACAAAAGACTATCTTATCCTAAATTTTAGCACTGTGTAAGTTCCACACTCACATACGCCCACGTTTGAATTAACACATGGCGGAATGCAAGCTTGTGCTTAATTACACAGGTAATTCACATGTTGCAGCTTTGTCACTCAAACTGAACTTGTTCTATTTAGGTGTAAGTTCATCTGAAGCATCATCTGTGTACCAATTACTAAATTGCCAAATGTTTTTCCATCAGTTCGAGGCAGCCTGGGCGCTAACCAACATTGCCTCAGGTACCTTTCTGCACACCAAGGTGGTGATCGAAACAGGAGCTGTGCCCATCTTCATTGAGCTGCTGAATTCTGAGTACGAGGACGTCCAAGAGCAGGTGAGAACCCCACAGGATAACTACGTGGTCTAGCCAATATTAGCCACCTATATCATGCAAATTAAGGGTATGATTTTCAAAAAAAGTAAGGTTGCTGAATTCAGACGATCATAGCATATAAATGCAGGTAATTTCTGGTTAACCTGTATATAACTTAAGCACTGTTCAGAAACATTCGCTTCACTTAACTATACAAAACTTCAAATCAATTAGCATTACAGACTTCAAGTAGAGTCCGTCTGTTCCCGCATCTATAAACTGTGCTGTGCACACACCTTTGTAAATAGTTCATTGTTCTTTCCCAGTCTTAACAACAACCATCTGGCTGTTTGGCTTGAGCTGAAAATACAAGACTTTCAACGGCATGTTCACGTCTTTCCTGAACATGCCGTTGACTTTTTGCCTGAATTACAAATATCGTGAATATATCTTTTGCAAGAATCAGTGAGCTTGGTTACAGATACCTGCCATTGTCAGTCTCAAACTCAGCATTAAGTGTTTTAAGGTGTAGCTAGTTGCATTCATAAATTATCCATCATCGACTTGTACACTGATCTGAATTTGCTGTCTTTGTGGTGCATTTCAGGCGGTGTGGGCATTGGGTAACATAGCTGGAGATAATGCGGAATGCAGAGACTATGTGCTCAACTGCGGCATCCTGCCCTCCCTACAGCAGTAAGTGTTCTTTCTTTTCTGTTTTAGTCTAAATTTGATACACTTGAGATGCCATGTGTTTTTGTTTCATTTCCAGGCTGCTTGCTAAATCCAACCGTCTCACAACTACACGTAATGCAGTGTGGGCTCTTTCCAACCTGTGCCGGGGAAAGAACCCACCACCTGACTTCTCCAAGGTTCGTCTGAATAAGACTGAAAGGTGTCCCTTTTTCTACATACTGCTTATATTTCAGTTCTTTGTTGTGAATCTCATTTTTTTTTCAGGTGTCCCCTTGTCTCAGTGTACTGTCCAGGCTGCTGTTCAGCAGCGATCCGGATGTTTTGGCTGATGCTTGCTGGGCTCTGTCCTACCTGTCCGATGGCCCCAATGAAAAAATACAGACTGTCATTGACTCCGGAGTCTGCCGCAGGCTGGTGGAGCTGCTCATGTGAGAAGTTTGATAACAGCACATTTCAGGAGAGACTTCAGTGGAGGAACAAACGCATGACGCTGCAAGACATGATAAGCAGCATTTTATTGAATCAAAAAAACACACCTTGGGCCTAAAAATAATACCTCATAATTAATTATTACTGGAAACAACAACAGTACTCTGCGCAGATACACCAACATTTAAGTGTCTCTGGGAACAATATTGTTGTTGTTTTTTTCTCCATGTTTCTCAATCACAGCTGTATTACATTGTTTTATTAAAGGTTCTGCATGGTTTTGGTTAACTGAACATTTGGACAGAAATATAAGATTATTTTTTGGTATTCATTATGACCAAGGCAAAGTTATGTATGTGTTTTTATCACAAAACCATTAACTCAAGCTGAACTGAAGCTTTTCCTCCAATGTGTGTATTTTTTCCAGGCACAGTGACTATAAGGTGGTTTCCCCTGCTTTACGTGCTGTGGGCAACATTGTGACAGGAGATGATATTCAGACCCAGGTAAAGAATCATTGTCTCCGAGCTGTGTTGTAGTACACTCACCCCCTGCATACATTTGATTAAGTTAAGAATTGTTAACGAATAAATGTTTCTCTTTGACGTTCTACAGGTGATCTTAAACTGTTCAGCTTTGCCTTGTTTACTACATCTGCTAAGCAGTCCCAAGGAGTCCATCAAGAAGGAGGCTTGCTGGACTGTTTCCAACATCACAGCGGGGAACCGAGCCCAGATTCAGGTAACAGCCACTTTGCGTGGAATAATCGTGTCATGTCTGGGCACTCTTGGCTTTTCT
This sequence comes from Fistularia tabacaria, assembly GCA_901007705.1. NCBI lineage: Eukaryota > Metazoa > Chordata > Actinopteri > Syngnathiformes > Fistulariidae > Fistularia > Fistularia tabacaria. The sequence continues at coordinate 103,333 of CAAKHD010013959.1, forward strand.
GTTGGGCTGAAAGAATCTCTTCTCTTGTTAGAATGTGATCGATGCCAACATTTTCCCAGTGCTGATTGAGATCCTTCAGAAGGCGGAGTTTCGCACGAGGAAGGAGGCGGCGTGGGCCATCACTAACGCCACCTCTGGCGGTACTCCCGTACAGATTAGGTATCTTTGCCAAGCTGAACTGCATTGATTCTCTTTAGACTAAAGGCCTGGAAACTAGGGAGAACATCGGCTCCGGCAACAAAAATACAGCATACATTCACAGCACTTGACAGCCATCGCTTAAGATTTGACTGCTTGATGTTTTCAGTGTAAAGTTTTGTGTTGTATTTGTTTTTGTGAACAGGTACCTGGTTGCCCTGAATACCATCAAGCCCATGTGTGACCTACTGACAGTAATGGACTCTAAGATTGTTCAGGTGTCTCTGAACGGCCTGGAAAACATCCTCCGACTGGGAGAGCAAGACGCCAAACAGAATGGAACAGGCATCAACCCTTATTGTGCCCTTATCGAAGAGGCTTACGGTAAATCCTTCAATTCTCCACGCCAGCCTTTCGGCCTACTTTACTGTCGTCGTTTTCTGAACCAATATCTGGACTGAATGCTGATCAGGAACACTTATTCTCTCGCTATTTCGAGGAACTGTCCAGTGGTAATGCATCATACTGTATTCGATTCGTAAACAGCTGCTTTGGGGACATGAGGCATTGCACCGCTGTCAAGCTTTAAATTCCAAGCTGTGTCGATGGAACAACTGAATGAAGTGAGCAAGTTTAGAGGATAAGCTTACCACTCCAATTATCTAGAAAGCAAATTTAGCCAAATTAATCTTAAGTAATAGGATGTTAGAAAATCTAGAAAGTTCTTCCAGAGTACTGCAACTTATCAACAAGCTAGCGAGGCATTCTAAATTCAACACTGGTCAGTGTCTCTTTTAATTTCAACTCATTTAGGCCAGTCAAACCACTTAACAGCACAAACCATGAATCCTTTTCACAGTCTGCTAAAAAGCGACAGACTTATATTTTACAGATTTATATTTAGGAAATGTGCTTCGGTACCTGAGAATTCATACATTATTACACCTGTGACAAGAGATTCAAATATTGGCTAATATAAATTACTATCAACTTGTATTATTTTGTGAAGACGTTTACGCAGAGGTGTGGCTACAAAACTGGGTTTGGGTATAACAACAGCAGATTGTCTGACCAGCCAGACGTGTGTCCACTTTCCTTCCTTCAGGCCTCGACAAGATTGAGTTCTTGCAGAGTCACGAAAACCAGGAGATCTACCAGAAGGCCTTTGACCTGATTGAACACTACTTTGGCGTGGAGGAGGAAGACGCCAGCCTGGCCCCACAGGTGGATCAGAACCAGGGCCAGTTTATCTTCCAGCAGCAGGAAGGACCCATGGAGGGTTTCCAGCTCTAACCTACACTCACCTTCACCGCCCCTCCCCTTTTCCTGGTCTGGAAACCCCCGGCAGATATCGCACCCTGCTGGGTCCTCACCTTGTCTCTCCTGGGCCAGCTCCACCAGCTCCCCCCCAGACCTTCACCTCTACTATGCCTTCGCAGCACCACCCACTCTGGAGAGACATAGAGAATTGTGAATAATGAGATGACAAGCGAGAGAAAGACAGGCTCATCAATGCGTTTTAAGAGTGCTGAAGCCTGTCTGTCGCCGTGAAAGGACTACTCATGTTCAGAGCGAAGTCTTCTTCAGTCTGGCTTTCTTTTGAAGTCCTGTGATATCATTTTTGTCATGCAAATGATGTAAATTTGTGTTACAGTTAGAATCTAGACTCCAAATCAGAATCCATATCCCTATTTGAATGTGAAACTACCTCTTCAGTCCTCAAAGAGAAAATAAAGGAAGGAAAAGCCTCATGAAGAGACTTGATCATGGCTCAAATTAAAGTCAAATCCCTGGCATAGGAATGAGCGGAGAGGATGAGCTGTCAGAAGCCCGAAAGCAGTTAGTGGATGTAAAAGCAGTTCTACTGTACTTTCTGGTATTGTCATACTTCATAATTCTAGCTCCGAAGCGACCGCCGTCGAAGGCTTCGTCTCCTTCCCTTGTATTTATTAGACTTGTAAGCCACTTGGAAACCAGTGATTTGGGTTTTTTTTTCGTCACCTGTGAGCCGTCGAGTAGCTCTTCTTTGTCTTCTCCAGCTCTAAGCTCCCAACAGATGGCTTCTTTACTTCTGTAAATGGACAACTGGCATGAGTTAGTTTCTGCATAAGGATTGGCTTGTGTTCTTGCTACTTATTTTAAATGTTCTTGATTTCAGACAGCAGTATCAGGGCAAGAGCGGTGCTCGCTGTTACAGTGCAGTTTGAGCAGCAGTTGTACTAGCAAACCAGATATTTGCTTTGTTTTCTAGCTCTCCAGTCTGAACTAGCACATGATTAAATTATATTTGCCGCCTGCAATTGTTTCTCTTGATCTGGTGGGAGTAGTCGAATGATTTGGGGGGTTTGTATATAATATATACATGTAAGTGTAAAGAAAGTATTTAAGTGGCCATGGAAGGGTGTGATATGCAGTTTTGTCTCATTACTGCTTCTCCTTGATAATTTTTGTTTCATTTCAATGAGGTTTGTCTCCTCCTGAGCTTTTATTTTATTATTTCTTTTCCATGTTCTGACTTTGTGGTTCAAGTCCTTCGATGGAAGCACAGTGTTTATTTTCCTACTGGAAGGCTTTATCCCCAAAACACGAATATGACAGTTTTTTCATGCATGCATATTTGAGTACAGCAACATTAATTGGTGGAGAACCGAACAGCAAATTGATCTATATTTACAAAGAAATGGGAAAAAAATATTTGTAATGCAGAAATTACATCAAGCACATTCAATTGTGTATAGTTTTCTAATATTTCTGGTTTGTATGATTGTATATGATTTTTTTTTTTATTTTATTCTTGTTTTTTAGGTTTCGGTAGTGTGGCGGTTTTCTCCTGTTTGGGAATTAATTTGCTGTGTTCTTGTGGCTCTCAGTAGAAATCCAATGTTAGAACTTCAGCAGCCCATGTAGAGGAGGTGGGGAATTCCCGCCTCTACCCACAGTCTGTGCAACCGCGACTGGATCACACAGGACTGGAAGCGACGCTGGCTTTGGCTGCTTGTACTGCTGCCTGCCCTCTGTGTGGGGGATGCACACTTGATATTGTGTAACAAGAACTATTAAATTAATCTGTTGGGTACAGACCTTAAACTCAAGTGTGTCTTGATATCTGTGGAAGGTTTTGGGATTCTGCGCCTGATCTTAAACATGGTTCATGCAGTGATGCAGCACTTTGACTTCAGTTTAGTCACAGATAATACGTTTCCTGTTTTTACTTTCTACGACTTACTTTTTTATTCTTTTTTTTCAGGAGACTCCACAGCGACTATCTGCCTCCATCCACTCTATTCTTTGCATCCTCTTCTCTCACATCAACTAACTTCATGTCCTCTTTCACTACGTAGGCCTTCTGTTTACTTTTCCTCGAGGCCTCTTGCCTGGCAGTTCCAACCTCACATTCCTTCTACTAATATATTCACTGTCCCTCTTCTGTACATGTCAAAACCATCTCCGTCTGACCTTCTCTCTCCAAAGCAATAATCATGTGCAGTTCCTTTGATGCACTAATTCCTGATCCTATCCATCCTTGTCACTCCCAAAGATGAACCTCAACATCTTCATCTCTGCTATGACCTGCTCAACTTCCTGTCTTTTCTTAAATGCCACTGTCTCCAAACCATGGAACATCACCGGTCTCACCAATATTTTTCCATTCGTTCTTACTGATACTTTTATTACACCCCGACACTTTTCTCCGTCTGTTCCAACCTGCACATATTGAGTTATTTTCCTCATTGCGTTGCTCTGGACTGTTGACCTTCGGTACTTGAAATCCTCCACCTTCATCTACAATCGCTGCAACCTCATGGCTCCACTTGGGTCCCTTTCATTCACATATGTTCAGTCTTGCTGCGGCTAATCTTAAACCTCCACCTCTCGAGAATTCCCTCCACCTGTTCCCTGCTATCATTATAGATCACTATATCATCTGCAAACATCATGGTCCGCGGAGATTCCTGTCTAACCTCATCTGTCGGCCTGTCCATCACCACTGCAGACAAGAAGGGGCTCAGAGCTGATGCCTAATGCAGTCCCACCTCAACCTTGAACTTCTCTGTCACACCTACAGCACATTGCACCACTGTCTCACAGCTTGCACCAGTCTAACGTACAGCACATCTCTGCCACTCTGAACTTCCTCATAGAGCAGCACAGTTCCTATCTCTGGAACCGCTCATATGCTTTTTTTTCTAGCTCTACAGACAACATCAAATAAAAACCTGAGTTTGATTGAATATGAAATCCAATTCCTCGGGCCGGGGAAGAGGTCCTGCCCCAAGTGGAGGAGTTTAAGTATCTCGGGGTCTCGTTCACAAGTGAGGGAAGGATGGAGCGGGAGATCAACAGGCAGATCAGTGCAGCGTCTGCAGTGAAGCGGACTCTGTCATGGCGAAGAAGGAGCTGAGCCAGAAGGCAAAGCTTCCAATTTACCGGTCGATCTATGTTCCGGAGAGGAGTCAGATGAGGTGGCTCGGGCATCTGGTCAGGATGCCTCCTGGATGCCTCCCGGGGAAGGTATTCCGGGCATGTCCATCTGGGAGGAGGCCACGGGGAAGACCCAGGACACGCTGGAGAGACTATGTCTCTAAGCTTGCCATGGAGCGCCTTGTGGTCCCCCCAGAAGAGCTGGACCATGTGGCTGGGGAGAGGGAGGTCTGGGCCTCCCCACTCCGGCCGCTGCCCCCGGAAACAACTTCGAATAAGCAACAGAAGTTGGATGGATGGATGGATAAAATGCAAAAAATAGCAATTGCAGTTTTTAGCGATATCCAGCATAAATTGTTTACAGGGAATCCCGGGCAAAGTTACATTTATGATAATCTGAGCCTACATTAAAAAGGCCAACTTACATTCAAGATTTGTGATATCACAAACATTTTGAAGCCAACCCTGGTCCGGCATTTAGCAGGTCCATTTCCTCTGAAGCCACTGAGACTGGATTTCATAGAGAAGTAAGAAGCATCTGAAATGAAAAGAGTTTTGCATTTTCATGGACTGGAGAATGTTTTCATGGTGGGGGCATTGGTGCCCTTTTGAAGATTTTACTTGACCAAGTATTACTTGCATTTCTTTCAATATTTAATGTACATGAATGACTGAGAGGCTCCCTCTCACTATTAACATCGGTGATAGAATAATCTTTTACAGGTTAACAGGCGTAGGTGTTAAAAATGGTAGGTGTAAAATAAATCAGCATCTTTTATGCATTTAAATGTTGAAAGTGCTGAATTGTGGACATGAAAGTCAGCAACCTAGCTATTGCAGAAACAAATCTTTTTTTTCTCATGCTGAATTAAACTTGGTTCTGGAAAAGGTCGGAACTAATGGAAACACTCAAATCTTCTTTCTGGATTGCTTAAAGGTTTGCGCTTTTAACGCCTGCATAAGCATTATAACTGAGTCACAACTTACTTTATCCCAATCAGCATTACGATACCCACAGTTCGTTCCTCATTCTGAATCATCACCTCTTGAGTTGTGAAAGTTGCTTTACTGTTGTGTAAACTGTTGTAATCTGAAATTTAATAAAAACACATCGGGATGTTTTGATGCCAAATCATGTCATCTGTTGACAGGTTACATCAAACGAGAGAAAATTCTGTTGGGGTGCTTATTATTTAACGTTATAAAAATATCTGCAAGTATCTGTTACAAAACATGATGATACTCTGGACTTTCCCCTCTGATATCCAGTTACAGCTCAGCTGCAGTTAACATTCCTGGTAAGTGTGACAGAAAGACAAGTTTCTGTCTAGTTCTGGCTCGTGTTCCACCTTTTCACCGGTTCTCTGCATTGAGCCACACAACACACGTTCACCAGACCAAGAGCGACCAAGCAAATAACGATCCATCCGAAACTTTTCTTTGCTGCGGCTTATGTAATTTTTAATAATAGTTGTTAGGTCCCCTATCACTTTTTTTTTCGTGATCTTCTCCTTCAGTAGCTCAACCAGACCGACGAGTTGAGGACTGGGAATTTTTCAGTGAGGCTGAAACCTGATGACAGATCGTGCCCCGGGCTGTTTACTAACTCGCACAAACATGCTGACCGCAGTCTTTTGATTGTGTCAAATGCTATTTTAGCCTGAATAAGGCGTCTTGTGTTATATCAACGGTGTGACACCTGTTGGCAAATACCGACATAAATATGATGAGAATGCTCTTTGACTTGTACATTTAAATGAAGTCATTGAACGTGAGATGGAGATTTCATTGTGCCTAAAGGAAAGGACTGACTGGATTCAGAACCAAATGTGAGAACATGTCACTTTAGATGAGGAGACTGGTTGTACTTTATGAAACAATTTGCTAATTCATTTAATGAATGAAGCATCTTGAGGGGACAAATTCCCCTCAAGATGCTCAAATTGCAGTTTCGTCTCGACAGTTTGGGATGCAGGTTAGTCAAAGGAAAAAAAAAAGTTCCCCATCGTCCTGATACTTTTCTCGCCTGAAGTTCTTAACTTATACCTACGGCTCAACACTGCGACATTGTTATTGAGAAGCTCAGGTATCTGTTTCCACCTTTTCAGGCCAGCTGATGTTTGATTAAGGTTGGAAGCAGGAGGCAGAGCTTCCAGCTATCAGGCTCTTCTCCTGAGGAATCACCTTACCATTTGGGTCCAGGAGGTAGATACTCTATCCACACTTAAAAATAGACTTGAAGCCTCCCTTTTGACGAAAATAGGCTCAGGCTTCTTGAACCCCTGAATTATCCTCCAGTTCATCCAGTAGAGAATGAAACCCCTTCAGGCCCACTGCCCGTGACACACTCGACAATAAATCAACAAACCATCGGGTCCCACAAATTGTCAACCCTTAACCCCGAGTCAAAGGCAATCCTAAACACAAACACGCATCTGTCAGAGACATTGACAAGAACCTGCCGCGCTCACTTTTGTTTCCGCATATCATAGATAACAAGAAATGTCAAGTCTGATACGAAGCAACAGAATTAAGAAACTATTATTAGATGGAAGTAGGTCAAAATGTCAGCGGCAACAACAACTGTGATATAAATAATTAACGACTGCCTAAAATAAAAATAGTTATGCTTTATGTTAGCCCCTTGTTTTTATTTCCACATAACACATGACGTTCGGAATCCAAGAGGGAAGTAAATAAGTTAGGACCTTTTCCAATTTACCAATATTGAACATATTTTTGTTTTCTTCTGTTTCAAAAGGAATAATTCAGGAGTGATTAAACAATTTGAAGGTGATACTACAAAAAAAGAGCCGACCGGACTGTTTGTTTAAATGACAGAGCAATTCAGGTATCACTTCAGTGCCTGATTGTGCGACAACACAGATTGTGTCAAAGAGACGTGCAAACATTTTGTTTGCTTTTCCTCATTCTTACTTATCCCTCGAGATCAAGGTCGGTGCAGAAAGCATTTAGGTGAGATTAGTGTCTTGTCTCACTCTCAAACAGAACAACAGATTCCTGGCTGAAAAATTAGCCCCACAAAAGATGAAGAATTACCATCCATACAGAGCATATGTGACATATACGTGACATATACGTGTCACCTAATAATTGTGCAAAGTCATAATCTTTTAAGAGCATATGTTGAGCCCAGAGGCAAAATTGTTTGGAAAGTGAAACACCTTTGGTGCAGGGAAAAGGGCAAAAGGAATAAGAGACAGAGAATGTAACCCATGGATCGGTTGAATAATTAATTAACTTGAATTTCCCCTCGTGGGATCAATAAAGTATTATTCTATAATTAGGGAATGTTTCAAGAAACTGCAATTTACTAAGAAATTTCACAAATAATGAGCACATTCACGACACTAAAAGAAAACAAAAAACAGGGGAGCTGGACTGGCCGCTGGTGCACGTAAACAGGCCCTTTTCCGACCAGCAAGGTAGTGAGTGATGAGCTCTCTGCTAGGAGAAGACGAGCTTCTCTAATTCAACAACAGTCTCGACAAAGCTTTGACTGATCAACAGGAACTGCGAGCTTCGCAATCTTTCTACGGAATCTTTCTACCTCCATGGTGTCACCATCACCGCAGTGGACAAGAATAAATCAATTTGGGGCAATTTTATTATCACTGTTTTCATAAAACAAGCCTATCCAGGGTTAAACTGCATCCTTCATGTCAAATAAATAAACACAATAAGTGGTTTGGGCAGGGGAAGGAATTAGCACTGAAAACCAGGAGAGGGGAAACATTGAACAACGCCAAGAGCAAAAGAACATTATCACAGAGTTACAGAGTATGTAAAAGTATTTGGCAATCAAACAATAACCAGAATCAGAATCATAAATATTTCTCTTTTTAGTGAGATCAGTTGAAATACTCTTTAGGTTTCCATACATACATTATAACGTGTTAAAGGGCTATTCACATTGTTTCATACCACAATAATGTAAGGTTCATGTAAAGGATTTAGATATTTCGTAGAATCTTTTATGTAGTCTGACTCATAGTAGCAGGAGGAAAATTGAGTGATGTGTGTTTTGACAGAAGAAACCAATTTTACACACAAACAGACAGTATTTACACTACCTTTACAAAATATTTTCAATGTTTTTTCAGTGGAGGGAGTCATACTCTTCTTGGATACCTCACATCATTCAGCTTATTGTGATGGACTTTTCATACTTTGCAGACACTGTTTTAATGAGGGTTTAAACAGCAAGTCCTTTCCAGTTGTCGTGTTGTGATCACTACAATAATGGTTCGTTAACGTGCTGCAAAAACTTGAATTATGGCTTGAATTAAGTCAGTTTTAATCTACTATAAATCCCACGTACACTTAGAGACAGTTCTGACATAAAAAAAAGTATAAAGTATAAAAAAAGTATAATTTTTCCTACATATTTGATCCATCTTCATAGTTTTGGTGATGCATTTATTTATGCGATTTATCTAAAGATGCGGTCTCCGCCTTCTGATGGACCTGTGTGGTGCTTCTTTGTTTGTGCAAAACAAGGCAAAAAACTAAAATTGTACGCAGATCTAGCACTCCTATTGTCTATACGTGTCACCTAATAATTGTGCAAAGTCATAATCTTTTAAGTTTTATACCTGCGGCTCAACTCACAAACTTGAAATACACAGCCCAGCCAACTTTGATGGATTTCTTTGGCCGGGTTTATAAATATATGATAACTTTAACCCTGATGGTACTTTTTGAGGAAGCCACACATTGCAGAAATGCTCCAAATAAGCCAATTTCACTACAACTATTTACTGTTCATTCACGGTATCTATGGATAGTTGAGGCTTCAGAGAAGGTATTTTCAATGTCACTGTTGGTATACAGTAATAAAATAAGCCAAATGTATATTCTTAAACAGAGACCCAGTACAACCAGGACAGTCATTCGCCCATTTAGTATTATGAGAATGACCGTCTTTCACCTCTGTGATCAAAGATGCACTGTAGCGGGTAGAAAATAGCAAATAATAAAAGCAATATGACAAAATTTGGAGGTGAAAAGTTGATTCATATTAGATATATACGAAACAGTTGCATATTATTTTTAACTCTTGAAACAAGCTGGGCATTCGTCCTGCTTACGTAAAAGCGGTGTGTTGATAAAGCAACACAGTGCAACATCTGGCCACGACTTATGTCCCCCTCATTCTCAGATGGTACAATCCAGTCCAACTTGACTATTTATCTTAAAAGTCTGCTGTATAACAGGTTTGGCCTTGATCAACATTAGTGTAAGAGGCAGATGAGCTCTACAGCTTTCAAACTATGCAACCCTTAAACAGTTGATTAACAAAAAACAAAAATGAAAATCATATTTTTATCATGATGACTCTGTGGTTAATGGGAGCAGCAGAAAAACTTTTTCTCGACCAAAATAATCCAATCTGTCCTGAATTGGGTTTTTTTTTCGTGACTTGCTTTTCAGAGTTCCTGGACCCCATTGCACTGAACAGGCTTAATTCTATACACTGTACACTGAGGTTAAAAACATTACCCATTTATGTGTCTAAGTCCTTTGCAGCAGCCCACTTAGCTCCAATTTTCTGGTGCGTTAATGGGTCCACTGGAAAGACAGAGGGGTCCAGGATCTGAGCCAGACTGTTGAGGACAAGTGTATAAAGACACTACATTTAATTTACATTCAGTAATACAGATTGGATTTTTTGATATTCACTTGAAGCAAAGAAGACCTCAGCAACCCGAATCTTTATTCTTAAACGCAGCACAGATTAATGCGAGTGTTGATGATAATGCTATTTTCGATTAGCTGTCTGTGCCTTTTTTGTCTGCGCGATTAAACCTGAAACAAAATTTGGAATACCCTGAGATCTCTGTTGATTTTCTCTTAAAAAAATGGAGGTTACACAAGTTTCACTCCCCACACCAAACATGCCGCAGAGACAAAAGCTCTTGGACTGAAAATCGAGCAAAGCAGAATCGTGCTGTTGGTTGCAGATATAAAACGTCTATATACTGCTGGTTCTCCTGCGGCAGTTGTGTTGTATGTTTGCACCTCTGTGGAAAACGGTAAAAGTGGTGCTGTTTCTGTGGTTGTTCACTTCAGCAGCAGCAGTGAGGGGATAAGCTGCTAAAGTGGAGGGGGATACGGATGGGACAATGTCCTGCTGGCTGTTGCCGGTCTCTAAGCTCCCTGACACAGAGGCTGAAAGTCCTGTTTTGGTGGAATATTCGTACAGATTATTTCTGAACGCGGTCTGTGTGTTTTCTTCTTTCTTGAAAAGGATTATGTAACATTTCGGGAGGAAATGACAGCTGAAGATGCCATAATTGGAAATGAGAATGACAACGATCTCCACAGCAGGCCGGTACAGTCTTGAGGCATTGATGTAGACGGGCACAAAGAGAACCCAAGAGATAAGGTAGAGCAGCATGCTGAAGGTGATGAATTTGGCGTCGTTGTATTTCTGTGGTAATTTACGTCCCTTGAAGGCGCAGATGAAGCACACAAAGGCCAAAAGAGCTATATAGCCCAGCATTACCCCAAACGCCAAATGCGACCCCTCATGGCACCTTTCCAGTAGAGTGGTTTGTTTTCTGATGATTTCCTTGTACGGGCTTTTGAGGACCAGCCAGCAGATGCATGTCACAGTTTGTAAGGCCATACATACAGTGACAATAACACAAGGCTGACAGAGTCTCCGCAGAACATGCTGCAGCTCTGGGTTGAACTGAAACGCCAGCAGGATCTTCAAAGTCTTGCACAGAATACAAGACACACACAGAGTGAAGCTAATGCCAAAGAGTACTTGCTGGGTCTTGCACTGAAGGCTGCTGGGACGGCCGACAAACAGTATCGCACTGATGAAACTGATCACAAGCGAGAACAAGATGACCTGGCTCAGTGGCCCCCCGGCTGCTTTCACCACAGGGGTGTCTCGCCGGAGTAGAAACAGAATCGACACCAGGAAAACCAGGAGTATGCCCAGCGCTGACAATGTTACAAGCACTATGGCAAAGCTGTCCCGCCAGGAGAAAAAGGTCAGGATTTTTGGTCTGCAGTAGGAGCTTCGCTCAGGAGACCACTCTGTGCCCAAGTCACAGCTCAAACACTGGTCCATATCTAGAAGAACAATGGACATAAGAACACAGTTTTGTCTAACAGGTTCATACAGCTCAAAATTGAAGAATCTAAAATTGAATTCTCAAGACCATTGTTTGATAAACATAAGTAATTTTTGCTTTGATTAGAAATTGTAAGACTTCTCAGCTCTCTAATGTGGGGTAAAGCATCTTCAAGAAATGAAGTGAGTCCTTGACCTGGATGACTGAGTATCTTCAAAGAGAGATTGATGGTTCTTGATTAAGCACTATATAATCATTGAAAAAAAATGATTTTATGTTGAGGGTTTATCTCAGGTTTGATGTTTTCTTTATGTGCTACGGTAACTCGTGCTTCCAATGAACAAGACAATGATGGGGAGGTTGAGAGTATTTGTATAGTTTCTCCAAGCAGCATTAAATACAGTCTATGATATCACATAATTAAAGAGGTGCTATCTATTAAATGAATAACAACTTCTCTTAAGGGCGACTTTTTGAATAACAAAATGAATAAAATCAAGGATCTGAAAGTTAAATAATAAGCACCTTTACACAGCAGCTGTGCTTCTTAGTTTTTTTTTAGCATAGCAGTTTTCTTGCATACCAGCACTTCTCATAGCTTGTAATTACAACACAAGGTGTGTGTAGGGGTGTGTAGGACAGGGTCTTGCCTGTATGGTTGGAGTAATAGTTCTCAGTACAGTTGCTACACTCATAGCAGCAGGTGTGTTGACCTTCAACTGTTTTCTTGAATTCTCCAGGGTTACAGCTCCTGGAACATTTTGAATTTATTAACTGTTGAGGGCAAAAGGAGACCACATTAAATATATCATTATATCGTTTTCATTTTTCTTATAGGTTCAATGGGGTTCGTTATGCTACTGAGTGTGTCGTTGGGAAAGAAAAAAAAGAATTCAGGTGGCTGAGTTAGGGATTGAATAAAATTCTTTGCATATTAATCCATGGCCTTTTGACATGTAATTTAAAACAATCTTTGAGCACTTTTCACTGAATAATTTGTCCAAAAAGGAACCAACATTGTACACATCACCGATGTGTGTGTGTGTTTGTGTGCATGTGTACATATAACAAAACAACTCATTAATAGCAGAATGAGGACCCACCCACAGATCCTGAAGCTGTTTGGTGGTACTAGACTTTGTGTTTGTGAAGCTGTTGGTGTGTGGATCGTACTCAGCCACAACATCATTGATGCAAATCCTCCCATCACATGACCTCCACATGGTGACATCATAACCTGAATCGATGTCTCCTCTTTTGTCAAACACGTAGCTGTTCTCTCCGAGTTTCTGAAATCTCAGAGCTTCAAGCACCTGTAAAGCAAATCAAATATTTTTCATCAAACTCCAAAAGCAGTCTGACTAGGAAGGTTCTCAGTAATCCAAGTCATGGTCAATTGTTGACAGTTCTTATCATGGCAGCTGAACTTAGTTTCTCTCCTTGAAGGTGCTTCAACTCTTATCTGAGAGCCTTTGTGAAAAAAAATGTCCAGTTGCCATGATAAGATTTGACAATTACAAAAGTGGTCAACTAAAATGGTAAAGAAAGGGGTGCATCAGATTTTTTTAAAACCATGCTGGTACACCGAATTCATATGTGAAAAGCCAGCAGAAAATAATTTTCATTCATCTCAGTTTCATTGTTGTCGTTTTTTACATGTGCTATGTTTTTTAGTGAGCACATAGTAATGATGCTTTTGGATATTATCATATTTTAATTTGTCTTTCAAACAATATTTTAGACATCTATCTCAATAATGAGTCAGTATTTAACAGCATATTTGTCCATATAGATCTTACACTTATTTGATTGCTTACTGTCAGTTCATGTCTGCATCAGTATTTAAGTTAAGGTAAACCCCTCTCTCCATCATGAAATAAGTTACTGCGCTGTGACAGAAGGAGCACGAAGACTATCACCATCACCACGTAGCCACCACGTAGGGAGACACTATGTTACAGGGTTGTTTCATCTGATCAATTCGAGTAGACCAATTGTGAATTCAAATTGGCTGGTATTAGTCTGTGTCATAGTTTGTTACAAAATGTGACTAGAATTTATTCTGATGCCTGCGCTGTTAGAGGAGTGCTTTACTGCTCACCACACAAAGGTTCTCGTTTCTATAGAAATGAATGACTGGCTGACTGATGCTCCCATTAGCTCGTGTTTAAATGAGCTGTTACAAAGGAGGTAATGGCACAGTGAAAATAGCTATTACGAAATTGACAGTGATTTATTTACCAAATTTCCAACAAAGTGTGTTTTGCTGCAAACACAATAATGTTAATGGATATTCATTTCGATGTAGAACGTATGGCAAAAAAAAGGGCTAGTAATAAGCTGCTTGCATTTTCAGACCAGCAATCGATGGCTAGTCTGGACATATTCAAATGCGACACGATTTTGGGACGCAAACAAACAATTTTCATGCGCTAAAAGCAAAGTTTTCCAAATAGTTTACACTTGTAGATGAATAAGAATTATGTTCATCCAGGTTTATGGATTTTCTAATGCAATCAGTGACTGCTGCTAAAAATGACATCTGTTTTAGATTCTTAAGAACATTTTTGAGGAAAATTCGTAAGTCCTCGCCAGAAAACTATTTCCTGAGAAAAGACGAGAGAAGAATTACCCATTGAATCAAACATGAGTGGTTTGCAATTATGCTGAGGTGTGGTATTGAGCGTGGCATTTAACTTCAGAATAATCCCAAATTGTCCGCAAGACTAAGCCCTCACCCTCACCCTATAATGATTCCAGGTATATATTAGTTTTTCTTTTTTATCAAAACTCAAGCACTCACTCACTTGCTCTCTCACACACTAGGAGCATACCTCCCAGGGATGCAGAGCGTCTGTTTTTTTGCAGTCTCTGGTCCCACAGATGGAGGCCACCGCTCCAGCAATGGCACTCACAGCCATTTCAATACTTAAGATCCTGTCAGCAAAAACATGTTGCCTGAGAGTCTTCATGGCTTGAGATGCTACTTCAGCGGCTCCAGATGCGGCACTGTCATTGAATTGCATGTAGAATTCCTGCAGGAAGGAGTTGTTCCTGGTGTCCTCAGGTCTGGCCTCGCCCAATCTGTCCAGATACTTATTCAGTGATGATAGATTTCCGCTTTTGAAAGTGAAGCCCACAATGTGTCCGATATCATGGAGAGTTACGTTTCCCTGGATAGAGCTGGAGGATGACGACCAGCTATCGCTGGCCACCCAAACTCTTCTCATTGACTCCATCTTTAGACCCATGCTTAATGTTCTATTCTTGAGCTCTGTGTAAAGGTATGCCATGTGAGCGGGCTTAACAAAAGATAAGATGACCTTTACCTTGGGGTTCAGGGAGATGGTTTCAGCTGCCTGACTGATGGCAGAGAACACATCCTGACCGGTTACAGACTGAGGAAGGATTGACTTGAAGGCCACACAGATTCCCTTTTCAGAGGCATGAGAGACAAAGTTGTCAAGAGCTGAACGTCCATAATCTCCATCTGTGGTCAGTATTCCGACCCAGTTCCAGCTGTAGATGTTGAGTAGGTTGACCATGGCGGCTGTCTGATGCTCATCATTTGGAACCGTCCTAAGGAAGGCAGGGAAGCGGTTCTTATCACTCAGAATCACAGCTGACGAGGAATAACTGATCTGAAGAAACAAAAAAGTAATGATGTTTATTTTTCATGAGAATTTTCATGGGATTCTGATTGTCTGGAACTTCAGAATTCTCAATTCGGTCTGAACTCTAACAGTCAGTAGGTCTGGGCCAAAGGACCAATATTTGGTCGAATCTAAAAATGTTGAACGGGTCTGGATTAAAAAACACCATGATCAGAATTTTTTACAATGTGGATGGTTCATACTTTTGGACTGATTGCTTTCAGTTATATAGTTGAGTCCTGTGAAGCAATTAAACACAACTTACAAAAAGACCAAAGCAAATCAGAGAGGCATAATAAAACCTTGTGCGCTGCACCTACAGTTGATGCTTCTGGTATTAACAACCTAGTAAAATTTGTGAAATTGTGAACAAAATTAAGCTCTTCACTCTTTATTCTTTCATCGTTTTCACTTAAGTGTGAAAAAATGCTTTAACACCAAACTAGAAAAATCATTTATCTGTGAGATTTTCATCTTACTTGCTTTTTAAGCACTTTTGCTGTTCTTGACATGTTTCCTATCATGCATTTTATTCGCAAAGCATTTTTAAAAACAGTGATATGTCAAACGGAAGAAACAAAAGTTAATTAAACGAATACCCTTTACGATAAGTCCAAAGTCAAGGAGACACTCAAGAAGCCACAAAAAGCTCTAGTTTATGTAGCCCTTTGTTGTGTTGTTGTCATAAAATAACTTTTGAAACTTCCAAATATTGATATTCAATGTCAGTAAAAAAAAAAAAAGACAACCAAAGCTCTTATACATTCCTGGTGTCTGAATGGAGGAACCTGAAAAATTGTTTGATATCAAAGCTATCTACGTTATCTGAAGCATATTTAACAAGATTCCTGTCACTGCTGTCAGTTATACGTCAGCAGAAAACTTATGATCAAACAAGGTCAAATTCGAGGCTGCCAATCCGACACCGTCCGGCTGTTCAGTATCCTTCAAGAGATAAACCTGCATCAATCAAACAGTTGCTGCTGGGGTCCCATTTTTTCATTTGTTGAGTGAAAGGCAGATCGTGCAAACATACTTGTGGAATCATCTCAAGGGTCAGTTGCCTGGCAACAGTGATGGACAGTTCGGAGGAGGAGGCTCCAATGATGGCCATGACCGGCTGGCTACACGAGGACGCACTGCCCCCTGTGTCACAGAGGCCCTGCTGGGTGAATTTTGCTGTGACCCTCAGAGCAGTGCTGACGTCAGAGCAGGAGTCCTGGATCCAGTAGCCCAGAGTGATATTGATATCAGCCAGAGGAGGGGACTTATTCATCACCTCTATGGCATTGATCATAGCCAAAGAGTGAGCGAGACCTGTCTCTTGATACCTATGAGAACATTATCAATTAAAATATGATAATATCCAGTGAGTTATAAATGTCTTGTGTACTTATGGCTCCAAAATTTTTAGCCCATATCGTTGGTGGATTAGAACTTTGTTCCCACCGAACCCACCAAAAAGAATGTGGCAGAAGATATACAAAATCCATGTATAATAATGCAACATTCTTAAAGCCTCAAAATTCACCTCTAGATATACCAGACCTTTTTGATGGGACGGTATGGATCTATAATTTCAATAAGTAGACATTAAAATAAATTTTTGCTTGGTTCTAATTTTCTCATACTATCCCCGTCATTTTTTTGTAATGGTTTCCTAATAGGCGCAGACTTTGATATTTTGCTATCCAGCACAACATTGTATCACTAATGACATATATTATTGTTTGTTTTTAAATAGATATAAAATGTTGAGCAAGTTATTAGTAACATATACATACCAATAAACACACTGTGAAATGGACTGCTTTTGATCTAAAACAAAATGTGTTCTGCGTTATCCTTTCCCAGTCCTTTGTGTATTAGTTTCTCTCATCGGATTTGTAAATACCCAAATATTCTAGGATAATATTAAATGCAGGAATACCTTTTTATTCTGTATATACAATTACATATATTGTTTTTTAGAGCCACACTGTTGACCCTTTTTTAAGGTCGCGTGTCTATGAGTATGTGAACAAACACGTATTTAACTGTATGGATAGAAATACGTCTAGCGTTTAAATAGAAATATGGTATATGCCCCTATTCTACGAGAATTGTGAAGTGACTGAAACCTGAGATTAATGACATGGATTTAACGTAGGTCACTGCACCATCTTGTTATTTGTTATTGTTTGAAACAACATTTTTTCACCCTTGAACTGCTGAAGATTATGAAAGAGTTTCTGTTTCTTTGAAAGTATGTCTCCCTCAGCAAATTAATAATTCTAAATATTGACTATTGACAGGACATTTTCATTTGATCCTTTTTGACAAAAAGTCCTTCTTAATATATCTTTCAATCACTACTTTTTGATCAGACAAATTTCACACAACTTTATATTCTTGTTATATTTGAAATTATTCTTAGCTGTGTCTAAGGGAACAAGTAACTTAAGTTCATTCCTAAATGCATAATCAGCTGTTTTAATTTCCCATTTTCCTTCAACCTTGGCTTGGAGCTGGTTGGTTATTGCAGCTGAAGAGATCTGAAGTAAAGACTGACAAAAACAACCCACCTGATACAGGAGTACTGGCGAGGGGCAAACGATGCATTCTTTTTGTCGACATCTTGATGAATTGGAAAAATTCCTCCAACAATGATGTTTCCTGGAGCTGTAGCTTTGGGTTCCCTCCTCAAATTTGTAAAGGGATGTCCAGTTTGTGGAAAAAGAAGGACAAGTGTGATGCAGAGGACACAAGAAAACAAGTCCATATTGTTGGCCACTGTGTGTTTTTCCAGATATTTTTGTCCTCGCCTCCCTTAAATCTGCTCCTCCTCACATCTAGTAAAGTGATACTTTTTTAAGCATGTTTATTTGGCGACAAAAAAAAGTCCACCTTCTTCCTCATTCACGGTTAACTACTATCGTATTCTGTCCTGCAGCCCTGCCCTCTTATGAATGATAGCTGGTAGAGGCACTGCTCATCACCTTGGAGAGTACTTATTGGTTCTTCCATGTAAAGGTATTTACATGAAGATGAGGTGGCACATCTTTCTCTGGTAAACTAAATCCTTGTTCACGCAAAGTGATTTTTCCTGCATGCCTCTGAGTTGCATCTTCATTTGGCAATTTACATATAGTTTACATGTATAAGAAAGTTTGACCATCATATGCTATCTATCCCTGCAAGCACGACCTGTCCACCTGAGATTGGTGTAAAACTTTTTCTTTTGAAAAAGAAAAAATATCCCCATCCCTCTTGCATCACGATAAATTCATAGTCAATGACATGGGAGGAGATAGTGGGAGGCATTCGCACACTGTGATTTGATAATTTGGGGAGGAATATGATAGGTCAGACCGGAAAACTCAATACTCAATCCATGATCAAATAGCAAATTTAAACGGGAAAGCATGTGTAGGCTCATAGTTCTTTCAGATAGGTGAAGAAGGGCGTGGACCGAGAAAGAAGAAGAAGAAAATTGTCAAAATGTTGACAAATCAAGTTGTGGAACAGCTCGTTACTTACAAATGCAAACGTGCGCCAGATTCATGGTGCTGGAGATGGGCCGTGACACTGACGTCTACGTGTTACTGGGCCTTGCTCTGAAACCCTCCAAACATTGCAAGAAGGTCACGTTTCAGCTGATCACAGGCCACAGTCAGGGGGCCCGACTTTTTATCTAAGCTGAGAGATAAAGCCTATGATCATATTTCCACCCCTGTTCAACCCTCCTCTGAACATGTAATGCTTTCATTGTCTCTGGTGTTTCAGTAAGAGGGTAAACCAAACACTTTGATGTACAAAATGTCCTGCTTAAGACAACCCAAAAAAATCCTACTTTAAGGCATCATGACAAATGCTTTTGTAAGTTCTGGCATTTATAGTCTGGCGGCTTTCATGACATCCCTCTCCGACAGGTTGGGCTAGTGTTAAACCGTGAGAATGTTGTGTTCAGTTATTCAAAAGAAATGCCATTTTCATTATCCTTTTTTTTTATTTCCTTGTGTTAATAATACAAAAATAGAATAAATGAGTGAGTCATAAATATCTCTTTACGACAAAGGACAATTCAAATTTGAGCATTTTACATTGAAGTGAATGTTAAGCTGTGCAACAAGGGACACCAACAAGCAGGTGTTTAGAAAATGAATAGAATACTTTTTTTTGAACCCTAAATATGTTCACTGAAACACGGACATGCGACTCTCTAAAATGGTCAATAATGCATTTAAAAATCGCTATCTTTGAAAGTATCCGTGTGTCTATAAAGAGGCTAAGTGAAATCCATTCTACTCAGAAGATGAAGTGACATTATGTGAAGTGTTGTGGTGAACAAAATGGAGCTTCATCCTCTGAATTTAATACAATTCCCAGGACAGCAAAGTTTCCTATCATACACTACAAATCAGAGCACACTTCCCTTATTTTTATGTCTTTTTTTTTTTTTTTACCATCATCTACTTTTATGATTTGCGAAAATGGTATGTCCATTCCATGGCCCTCGTTCTTCTTGGATATGGTGTTCTACCATGAATTTACCATGTTTATTGGCTCCTTAGTTCCAGCGGTGCAAATCGTCACTACCTTGAAAACAAAGGATTACAAACAACTCTGGGCTGTAGATAGCCTACCAAAATAAGAAAAATTGATGGCCTTTTCAATAAACCTTGAACATTTCAAATATCTCCGCGTGAGTGGAATAAAACGAATGCATTTTGGAATCACTCATGCAGTCGTCTTTTACAGTTTTTGTTGCAAAACACGTCTCTGTCTTCTTTTGAGAAGACATTGAACCGGCCCGTCTGAGCACTGCGGGTAGGTTTGCTAATGGACCGTGAAAGCCGAGGCTGTCGTGTCTCCTCCGGCTCGGTAAGCGGAGCTAAAAACAAGTTAAACCCTTCGACAGCGCTCTCAAACCGACGAGACTCGACGACTCACCGGAAGAGGAAGAAGAAGAAGAAAAAAAAAAAATGGAGGCGGCAGTGTTCATTCTGTCGCTCGTCGATTGCTGCGCGCTGATTTTTCTCGCAGTTTACTTTGTATCCTTTTTTCGTGCTGTGTCTCGAACCTGCGTTTCCAGCCGTTTTCCGGAAGTTGTTCTCAGGCTAAATTCTCGCGTCAATTTCCGGTTTCTCGGCCTGATGGACGCCCGCTATTTACCTGTTAGCCGCCCCGCCGGGAGTGTCCCTTCAGACCGACATGTTCTTCTAAGTATCCACATTCACCAATGTTAGGAATACAAAGCAGAAAGTTACGGGGTCAGAAAACAGTGTGCAGTCATCATTTAGTCAAAATATGTATAATTGTTTGTTTTAACCCACCTTTACTCCAGAGGAAACCCACAGGTTATACAGTTGGAACTACAAATTCACCTCATTTAAATACAGAGCAGACTTAAGAAAATGATGTTCACTGTTATTGTGATAGAATAGGTGCTAATGTATTATTCATGTGGCCGGCTGGTCCTTTCCATGCCAGAAAAAAAACGAATACCCATAAAATATGTCAAATGCTTTCCAATATTAAATACACACGTTCTATTTTTTCAGACTATGCAGTTGATAACTTTTAAATCTTCGAAGAAATCAACATTAGATAGCCCTTAAACTGGTTTAAGATGGTGTGTCATAATTGTATAGTTTCAATTTAAATATTTTCATACAGTGGTTTGGCATTTGATACATTGTGGTGTTTATCTCTCTCTCTCTCTCTCTCTCTCTCTCTCTCTATATATATATATATATATATATACATATATATATGTAATTAAAATTGGAAATTGTTTATCATATATATTTATATATATATATATATATATGAGATAAACAATTTCTTACATCTTTTGTATATATTTGACTCCATATTTTTTACATACCTAGGTTATAAAGTGTTTTCGCCTTATTTGTATCACCTTGACGTAAAGCCTCAGATAATCACCCTGTCTGATCTCGAGTGTGATTACATCAATGCCAGGGCCTGCTGTTCCAAACTGAACAAAGTAAGTCTGGATTAGAATATGAATTTCACAGTTGTTGCCTGTGTTAATATCTGTGTTGTAGTTTAGGGTAATTAATTGACTTACCTGTATACTTGTGGCCATCTGAGTGCTAAGCTGTTGTGAAGTCACTTTATGTTTTCATTTTTTAATTCTATTTTTTGGGGGGATTCTACTTTTCAATCGCCTTCTCCGTGTTCAGTGGGTAATTCCTGAGATGGTTGGGCAGTGTCTCTCCACAATGCTGATGTTGGTCTCTCTGCACTGGTTTATCTTCCTCCTCAACTTGCCTGTGGCAGCGTGGAACATTTATAGGTAAGCCTCTCCAGCAGTTGTGTCCCACGTCAGTGGTTAGTGTGGTCTGCCTGTGTAACATGCAACTATTCTGTTAAATCTGCTTTTACAGATCAATAGTTTTTTTTTTTCTTTTAAAGTGGTCACCTTCAAAGTGTCACCCCCCCCCCCCCGTCTTTTCGTCCCCCCTTTTTGTTTACCCCTCCTTTTTTAGTACTCC
>CAAKHD010013959.1:134766-214494 GCA_901007705.1 Fistularia tabacaria
TTTTTAGTAAAATGATTAACAACTTAAAAAAAAAAAAAAAAAAAAAAAAGTACAAATGCAATCCTTCTGAACATTCGGCATTAGGGTTTGGATTATTTACTATTTGATTAAGGTCAGGATGAAGTGCGTTTGCACAGCTTTCAAGACTATGTTGCTTCTATAGCAAAAAGATGACAGGTCATCTCACCAAAGGTTTTCATTTTGTGGATTACTGCGCATGGCATCCATTCAGCGGATTTTCATTTATCGTAGCTGGTTGTGGGATGTAACCCCCAGCAAGAAACGAAGGACTACTGTAATGCCTCAATCCAGTTGAGCTCAGACAAAAAGGGTCTGTATAAACAAGTGATCTTTAAGAAGAGAAAGCAACCTCTGGCCATTTTATTGAGGCAATTTTACAGTCCAGTTAAGCAAAATGAGACAATATAGTTCTAACTGTATGAATGGGATCTGATGTAAACCAGCAATTGCTGTGCATTCCAGTCTATCAAAGGGAAAGCTTGGAAAACTAAAATGATTTCAATTTGGATGACAAAAAGGATTTAATTTTTTTCCCCATCAGCTCTTTCTGAATATTTATGCTCAAAAAGTCTGAGTATACAAGAAGAACAAAGTACCTCTTTAATCAGGCTAGCAACATAGAGAGCTGTGAGTGGCGTCTGCTCCGCAACTTTCATCACCACAGTGTTACCGGTTGCAAGGGCTGGACCGAGTTTCCAGGCCTGCATCAAAAGAGGGAAGTTCCACTGCAGAGGAAGAGAACAAGATAAGGAGGATCTATAGATCTTTGCACAAGACTGACATTAAATTTCCTGCTCTGATATTTGACCATGCATAGTGTCAGTGTCCTTAAAGCCAAGCCCACTGTCTGGATTTGAAGATATTACAAGATCTTAAGAAGGAATGTGGAGCAAATGTATTGTGTGGTAGCCACTATGTAAATGAAATCATTCAGCATATAAGAGAAGTGACATGGTCAGGGGTGGACCCCCTCCATATGCAGCAAAAAGGTGAGTCATGTGTTTATCACAGGTGATAAGGGCAGAGCACTATGATCTATTGACATGGGAGGTTTCCAGTTAGAGGGAGTGGCATGTGCAAACAATCTATCTGCAAGCCAGCAGCGAACCTGAAACATACAGGACTCAATCTAGCATGTGCGCTGAGGTTTCACCGTGCACAAAAACAATGCGAGCATTTTTGACGACTTAGTTTGAATTTGTGCGTGAGTAGTTAAACTGACACCTTCCAGAAATGTTTGTAACAATCAGCAAATGTCTAGTTGGCAACTTGGTTAAGGCAGAATTGGAACCAAGAACCGCATTATATATAACCAGTGATTTTATGATAGAAAGTATTTGTGTGCACATGTCCAAGAACTCTGTGATGCAACCTCACCGGTATAATCTGTCCACAGACTCCAATGGGCTCGTGCCGGGTATAGCAGAAGTAATCTCCATCGATAGGGATTGTCTTACCCTCCCACTTGTCAGCCCAGCCTGCGTAATACCTGAGCATAACAAAACCAGTGATGACAACAACAACAACAACGACGACGACGACGACGACGACAACAACAACCACATTTCATCTTATTTCCAAGAGAGAATAGCTCAACTGGGTATGATTCTGTAGTACAGATTTTGAAGAAAGGGTCTGGCCTCAGTGAGAAGAAACAGGCCAGCCTTTCACAAAGACAGCACTTTGCATTGTCATCTGCGCTTTTGCTGCCAAATCAGCTGATTTCCGAGGAAGCCACTCAATTCTGTTGTGTGTCCGTTACCTGAGACACTTGACCACATTGGGCAGATCCACTGTGTAGGCAACTGCATAAGGCTTTCCGTTGTCAAGGGTTTCCAGTTCCTATGACGACATATCAAGGTTGACTGTGCATTCAGGGACACACATACTGTTTGTGTGCGTTTGTGCCAGTCACTGAGGCACACTGAAACAAATAGAAGTAGTTCAAAAATTACACTTACCTCAGATAGAAAAAAATGGACGGTCAAAATGGCAGTCGCACACAAAAATGGTAATGAATTGTATGTTTTGGGAATCAATAGATGATGGCGAGATGAGTTTATTTTGACAAAGAAAATTACTTTTGTTAATCCTTCAGCAGAGCACCTCCTTAAACTCAAAGTGACAGCTGCCACAAAAGTGGACTGACAAAATTCATTGAACTACATTTGCATATTTTTGGAGCGCTTTCGTTTTTTCATTTCTTTTTCATATCTTTGGTTCTTTTTTCCCTGTAGTTTTGTTTCCCTGTAAAATTATTAACAGCCTTAATCAGATCATCCAACCTTAAGAGCAATTAAGCAGACCATTTATATGTGTTGAAAGAATCTTATCATATCTCTAATGTCAACAGGTATACAGTATCTGACTGCATTGCATCCGCTCTGGGGCAAATTCCATCAAGCCAAAGATTTGGTGAGGCTTAGAAGGAAGCCGCTCAAAAGAAAAACAGCAAAGAAAATGGCACAAGGAATCCCATCCAGTAGTGTCTGAGCTAGGATGTATCATAAAAAGGCCTGGAGGAAACTCGCGCTAAATGCTCCTATCTGTCGTTTCTTTGTGAAAGAATATCACAAAGAAAATCAAATGCAGATAATCAGAAGAGTCTTACCCATGGATTTATTATGAAATCGTTGCAACTTGTTTTGTCAGGCGTCCATTCAAACAGAATTGCAAATATTAAGATCAGTGATTAGATGAATCTTCCAGATCAGGCAGCAACGGCAAAATATGAGACCTGGCATGCTAAATATCTCACCGCAAGATAGGCTGCGTCCCTCTCAATGGCATCTGCTAATCGACTGAGCAGCAGGCCACGATGAGAGGCGTCCATCCGTCTCCATGGTGACCCCAGCCTGAAGGCATCCCGGGCTGCTTTCACTGCCCTGTCCACATCTGCCTGCAAAAAACACCAGCATGTAATGAAGGCTGAATAACACTATTCACTGGCTGACACTGCTCAAAGTTTTCACTCAATGAAAGAAAACTGACAGATGAACAGGTTTCATAATGTCACTGTTGTCAAAAATGGTTCTCTTTGGCTACATTTTACATTACAAATTATCTTGGCTCAAGCTCAGAAAGAAACTTAAACAAATTCTGTATTTATAATTCAACAAAGTAAAAGTTGGCATCCAATAGATTACATGCAGAAACACAAATTTCAGCACAACTCGTGTTTAAATTCATTTTAATGTTACACTCTAAATTAGTTTTTAGTTTCCATCCCAGCTCTGTAGGCAATACATGAATGTGATCCAAACTTTTCCATAATTTTATCCGTGTTTATTTACCTGATCAGCCTCAGCAACTTGACAGATGACCTCACCAGTTGCTGGGTTGATGGTTGGGAAAGTTTTCCCACTGGCTGCATCCTGCCACTGATTGTTGATGAACAGCTGAAAACATGACCAAAAAAAAAAAAAAAAAAAAAGCACCATCATAGAGCCTGCATCTGAACCATCGCAAGCATGTACCATCCCTTTTCAGGAAATCCTTTGGTTTATTGAAATACAGGATACAAAGTCAAAAACTCAATCTAATTTTCTACCTCTATGAGAGACAGCATTTCAATTACATTACTTTAAATCACAGTGTTGCAAATGTGCCTCCTTATACTTGTAAAATTCAATTTGACTGGATTTTAAATGTGTTGTTGACAGTTTAAACTGCCCATAAAGAAGTGCAGTCAGTCACAAATAAATTGAATCAACATTTTGATAAAATGATAGATAAAAAATAAAAAATAAAAAAAAAAAACTCTCAGCCGAGTATTAGTCCTTTACAACTTTTCAACTTTTGAATGCTGGCTTTTAAAACTAGGGTCATTCATTCTCTCTTTCCACTGTCCCAGTGCTTCTTCAGCAGTCTGAGGAGATCACTGGCACAGATCCGTGACTCGACCAGACATCACACTCGCAGCTTGATTGACCGATGAAGCAGCTCGAAATGAACATTTTTTGTCCCCTTCAGTTTATTTAGGGAATAATACAAATATTATTCATGCATTATTTCGTAACGGAAGGCGAGCAAGTGTTCCTGCCAGTCAGTGGGTTTTGGAGCTGCTCGATGCCCACAAAAAATGGAAAAAAATTAAGGTTGTACTAGACATCTTCATGTGAGATTGTAGTTTTGGTAACAGCTCTGTCCTTCCCACGAAAAGCTCAAGTCATATTTTGAGCCCCTTCAAGTCTACACATCATGTGGTCTGCAACCTGACAGGAATGAGCAGATCGAAGCACATTTTGGCAAAACATGTTCATGTACAGGTACATGTTTTTCATTCCTTTTTCAATAAATAAAAAAAAGGAATTAAAAACATGAGAAGGCTTTGCACTGTGTACCCTTACATGGGCGTGTATGTGTGTGTCATCTGTCGTTTTATTCACCCCATCGTGATGAGTGGCATGAAAGTCGTTGGTGTTGAGTGTCAAGATCATGAGGATTCATGACCCGCAAAGCCAAACCAATGGCTGGAGAGAGTCGACATTATGTAATTGTTTTTTGGGTTGTTTTTTTTTTTTCTTCCCCAATCGCAAGATAGCAACCTCCAAAGATCATTTGGCAATAATCAGACGTGCCGCACACTTTCTTTTTTTAAACAAACTCTCGCGGTTCCTTCACGAAATCTCGCCAACCTCCAGCCCTTCGCCGAAGGCAAATCTGATTAAACGTGTGCGTGGAACCTGAACACGTCGTTCGGGCGGAGACTTCGGGAAGCTACGTAGCAAAAATAGAATAAAAACATTGAGGAGGTGAAAAAAAAAAATAAATTAAAACTAAAAATGAACAATATATATATATATATATATATATATATATATATATATATATATATATATATAGAGCTCGGTGATTTGACGACGGGCAGCGCAGGCGCGGAAACATGTAGAGTGCGCGGCGGGTGAAAGTGTACCTTGTTGAAGTGGACTTCGGGCTGGGTGTTCGGGGCGGGCAAAGCCGCGGCGGAGAAGTGGGCCGTCTGCGGTGAGGGGAACCGGGGGAAGCTCCGGGAGAGCACGGCGCGGAGCATGATGCAGGAGCTGTCTGAACGTCGGCAGCTGCAGGTCGGACAGCAACGAGATGGACAGCCCGCGAACTTAAAACAGTCCCCCGGAGAATTACGGCTAAGCCACGCCCACCTTTTGACGTCCCCCCCCCCCGGACGTCGAGCGGACCATTACATTTTTATTTTCAAATTTGAAAATCATACAAATATTCTTGACAACTGTCACCGTAGACGATTGAGTAGAAGTGACAATGAAAATTAACACACTTTTGAATTCTTTGGGAACCTTTTTTTTTTTATATATTCATAATGGCTTAATTTCCTCATTAATTTAGCTAATGAGCCCTTAATAGTACGGCGATATCCCGAACAATTTACCTTTGAATTGCAAACATCTTAAAAATCTGTAATTAATCAACCAAAAGAAATTTAACACAATTATAAGGTATACTTCTTCAATAATCTGCAGCCATCTGAAATTTCAAGTTTTCCTTTAAAAGTTTTTTTTTTTTTTTTTTTTTAAATCGATAGGCCTATTGTTTTTATTGTTATTGTTGTTGTTGTTGTTGTTGTTGTTGTTGTTGTTGTTGTTGTTCGTGGTGGTGGTGGTATTTTATTGTTATCATTACTGTTGAAGATGTCGTTTTTTTTATCTAGGATAATTCATTTGAAAACAGCTGTCTTGAAATTTCCTAAGGCAACACATCCAAACACATGCAAGCCGATTACCTATCCATTCAAAGAGTTTCACATCTGATGCCCTCTCTGGGCAGAGAGAGAGATAGCTGAGATAGTGTGCTTGTTTCTGATCTCCGACGGAGTAGCTGAGCATGTACGAGAACCAAAGAGCATGAATAGCTGTTTGCAAATCCAATTACTTTACCCAAGGTTGTTTTTTTAATAATACTTGTTGTCAAAATCTTCA
The DNA here is from genome assembly GCA_901007705.1 of Fistularia tabacaria. Taxonomy (NCBI): domain Eukaryota; kingdom Metazoa; phylum Chordata; class Actinopteri; order Syngnathiformes; family Fistulariidae; genus Fistularia; species Fistularia tabacaria. The sequence goes on from CAAKHD010013959.1 coordinate 140,721, forward strand.
TGCCGTGTAAACTGGACTTAGATTTCTTCACTTGAAGACATTTCACCCCTCATCCGACAGGTTACTTCAGTTCAAAAATACCTGTCTTGTATGTTTGATGCAGTTAAAGAAGTTGTAACTTAATTGCTCCCATTGAAAGTCCTGGTTTGATACTTCCTGATGAGATCTCAAGATGAGTGTTGCGTTGTGTGTCCATGTTTATTCTATGAATCAGAATTCTTGTCTCCTCTTTTTCCTCCACAGCCTTCCAGCACCAGCCTCTTGCTGCATGTAAGATAAATGCAGTCCTTTATTATCCCTGCCACATACATCAGCAAGCTCTTCCTTCTGTTCTGCTCATCACCACAGCTCCTTTTTTGACGCAGCATGATTCATTTATGACAAGGTGGACATAATCTTAATTTCCCTGGTGCTTGCATCTGCTGGTACCCATAAAATTGTGACTAAATTTCAAAGCAAATGTCCTCTGTTTAGAATTATGTGAGTATTAAATAATAAAAGATATGTGCATCTCATTGATGTCTGCCAGAGACTAATACGGCAGCACATGACTTTGTTCAAAGCATTAAACACCCATCCATTATCTACACCACTTGTCCCATACTCAGGGTCAGGGTTGCTGGACTCTGTCCGAGCTGTCTTTGGATGAGAGGCAGGGTAGACACTGGATCAAAGAGCAGTAAAAATGATTTTTTTATTTTTCAAATGCATTGTAGGATTAACAAAATTGGCCTCATCTTAGCCTCATAGCAGCATATGTGATCTGTGGTTATCTGTCTCACTTCAACTTCGTAATGCTGGGTAAATCCGACCCATTTTGTTTTAACCATTCGGTAAATATTTGCACATATTATCCACCTTGCTGATGTCATACAGTTTTCACTCTGTTGACTGAATTAAGTTCCTCACGATTGAAATTCATCCAGAATTGAGGAATAAATCAGTGGTTGATGCCGTAGTTATGTATGAACAGCCAATTTCAAACTAGATGGACCAATGCGCCAGTCATTAACTTTCAATTTCTCATTTATTTCTTTTCAAACCTAAATTCCATCCCTAATACAGGCCCTATTATTAATTACTTCCTGAACATCTTAACAACATGCTCCATGTCTGCACACAAAGGAGGAGAGGGGTGCGGCGCTGCAACAGTGAAAACAGTGAATGTGATCAAGATGGTAAATGGATAAAGACAGAGGACCTGAGCTTTGCAGGCTGACAATGATTGCATAATTAGAAAATAAAACCGCTTTTATAATCATATTCCTATGCTGTTTTCAAATTATCTTCCTGAACCTCCAAGGTTGAACCAAGTGCAGTGAACATGCAGTGGTAGCCCTGATTCTTGCCGATGTAAATATAAATATTATCGTCTAAATAAGACCAAAGGAAGTAAAAGTCCTAGTAAAAGTTCTGAACTTCAAATGCCGCATGAGTGGAAGGGCGATGTCATATGGATGTAATATCTTGTAAGTTTGTATCACAAAAAATACATGTAGGAGCATTTTAATCTTGTAGTTACAGATGTTGAGCCAATTGTGGATTTGTAGGGTTGGCATGGAACTACACCATATTATATAACAAAAGTGATTTTTTTTTTTTTTTTTTTACATCTCATATCTTCCCTTTTACGTTAATAATTTATTTTTTAAAAAAGAAACACGACAACTTAAATATTCCTCAATGTTCAATAATTATCTAAAAAGTAATTAAGCTGTCCGATAACAATTGTTATCTGCCTGGAGATAGAAGGACAAATCAACAGAAACAATTGAGCACCACACTTTTCCTGACATGATAAGTTGTTTCTCGTTCGTTGACTATATTTTCCAATGACAACTGATTTCAGGATATGCCTCATTCAACACAGTATTTTATTTAAAAAGTTACATTGTGTTTTATCTTACACATATTATCACACTTCATTCTATTTGTGAAGATAGATGTCGAGAATATACTAATCAATATGATTTTTTGACACATCATGCAACCTACGCACATTGAAATTATGAATTACTTTTCCATTCCAGCCCAGTAGATGGCAGTAACGACACCTCTCACTGAAGAAACGGCCGGAAAGAGAAATGTCGTAACCCGGAAGTAGAGTGGAGAAGACGCTCACGATCGGTCGGCGCGCCTCGGCTATTCGGACATTAGCCAGTACTTTTTTTTTTTTTTTTGTCATTAAACATGTTTACGCAGGGTAGTCGCATACATTAAAAGTGTGGCTACGAAGTAACTAATAGGAATTCTGATTCGCAGCCCCAAAATAAGCGTTATGGTACCCAAATGTGTGCAGGATTTATAGCTATTTACATTAGCTTTTCATGTGCTAGCTGAGACTAGTCTACAATTTTGACCTGAAGTTAGCACATATTTTTTTTTACTAAAGAGAAGAAAATTGCATGTCAAGGTAAGCGTAGTATTTGATGACGGACCTTGATTTACGGTGTGCGTTTTCATACTAGTTGATTATAATGTAGTGATATAAATACAACTGCGGTCGTCTCATTTACTGTTGTATCTGCCGTGCCTGCATCAAGTGTTTTTTGCTGTCCTGGTTGTAGAATCTAGATTGATACAAGTAATAATTCCCCCTGTGTATGTTATCCATATTTGTTTTTGCCCTACTTCTACTCAAAATTATTTTGCCTTCGTCTGTGGTTGAACATTTGTCGGCTTGTGCGTTCACACAAAATACTACTGAAATTTGCTAAATCGTATATAAAGACGCATGTCTAAGCGGATTACATTTACCAGCAGAATTTATTGTGGAGACAGTTGTTAACATTGATGGTTACATTGTCCTGTTACACACTTGTCATCATCTGGCCGGTCTGTTAAAAATGTGTTTTTTTTCAGGATGGCGCTGAAGTCAGGAGAGGAGCGTCTGAAAGAGATGGAGGCAGAGATGGCTCTGTGAGTAGAACCAATTTGAAGGGCAGATTTAGATCTATAATTCCTCACTTAAGCAAGCTTTTAAAGGGCTGTCTCCATAAAACACAATTTTTGGCAACAAAATCTGACAAGGAAAAAATTTGAATCTGGAATAAATTCTGTCAAAATCTTAATGACAACTATAAATTTACAGAAAACGTTTTAAAAACTGGACGAATGTGTCCAGAGACTCGCGATGGTGGATTAAATAGGACACCTAAATAAGGCACATGCCAACAGGCTCGGAGAAATCTGGATTAAACAAAAGCCAAACAATCGCTGTCATTTTTTGGTGAAAATCACCCATGTCATCACCCATTTATCTATAATATTTCTTTGGTTACTATCTCAATTATTGTTGTGCGAAGCCAAAATCCAAATACAGGAAAAAATAAATGTCTCTCTGTCAGTGCTTTTGGTGATCTGACTTTTTCCAAGTTGAGAGTGAGATTAAGTAACACTGTAAAGTGTAATTATTTTGATCCCTGATGTACCATTTTTTCATTTTCTGTCTGTCTTCAGTTTTGAGCAGGAGGTCCTTGGTGGTCCAATTCCAGTTTCAGGAAGCCCACCCGTCATGGAGGCAGTACCAGTCGCTCTGGCGGTTCCAGTCGTGCGACCGATCATTGGCACCAACACCTACAGACAGGTCTGTACCGTTGCTTCTGTATAAAGTCCTGAAAGCATTTGTAAGGCGCAGATATATTTAATTAGAAGTGAGAATAATCTGAAGAGTGGCCACTGTCCTGTGTCTCAGTGTCCGTCCCGTATTCAATCTGTTTTTATCTGTTTTTGTGTGTCTGTGTGTTTAGGTCCAGCAAACATTAGAAGCCAGGGCTGCTGGTTTTGTTGGTCCCCCACCTCCGGCCTTTGTCGGACCAGGTAAACACGAGCATGTGACTTCCAATCTGACGGAAGAAACTTTACAGTTTGTTACAGTTTCCACAGGTTGTCCACACCCATGCAACAGTTTTATGCCTGAGAATTTTCAGTGCAACTGTCTTATCTGTTAAAACTGCACTGTTTGACAGAAAATACAAACTATATGTCATCCTGTAAGATAAATGTCAGAAGTGCAAAACCAGTCTTGTCTGTTTTAATAGCATGAATAACTTTCAAAAAATTATTTCAAAGACAGTGAAAAAGCTCATATTATTGGCTGTTTACAGTAGTGCTTAAGTAGTAGTTCGACATTGATTTGAGAAACAGCCTGAGCTAAATGTCCCCACCACATGTTCAAAAGTGAATGTTTCAAAGATTACGTAGTGTATGACCTTTTGCTTGTTGCAGTCCCACCAGTACGTCCTCCACCTCCTCCGATGATGAGACCCGCCTTCGTCCCTCACATACTACAGAGGCCGGGTGAGGAGTTACAAACTCGACTGCTTTAAGAGTTTGGGAAGATTTTTAAGAACTCGGTGAAGTTTGAGCAATATTGCTCTCTTTTGCAGAAAGTAGCCTTTTGTTATAAAAAATGGTGTTTTTCAGATTGTCAGCCACACCTGCGCAGGTGGAAGTCCAGTGTGCACTCACTACTGGTTACAGAGTGCAACAAATCACACTAAAGATTACACAAAACCCATTCATTCGTCAAGATTGTAAAAATGCCATCAGCTTCAACTCTTGGAGCTTTGATTTCTGGTGCTGCTTTTGTGTAATTTAATGGTTTATTAGATTCAACTTCTATATAATTTCCTGATTTCACCATCATTCTGCACAAGTGAAAGGCATGAGCGCTCCGATCATTGCAAGACAGCCTTTTCTCTTGACGTGTACAGCTTTGCACAGGAATGACAATGACTGTCAATCAGGAACATTGACGGTAGCTTGAAATGCTCTGGGCTCAGAACGTTAATTGTCTGTCCAGTAATTTCATGGGTTATTTATGGCCAGCCAAACCTTAAGATAATTCAAGGACCATGGCTTTTTACTAATTGTTTTACAACCCTGTTGACAGGTGGTCAGAGGTTGATCATGCGTGGTCCTCCAGTTGCACCCCCGCTGCCCCGTCCTCCCCCGCCTCCTCCCATGATGCTCCCTGCTTCCCTGCAGGGCCAGCCTACTCAGGGCGTGTCGCAACCTCTGCAGCACATATCCGCCGCACCTCCGGTCAGTATCTGTCTTGCTGCCGCAGACTGCCTCGCTAAATTTTCTCCAGGTCTGTCTTCGTGTCCTGTCTTTTGCGATGAGCTGCCCTGTCCCCTCCAGGTGGGAGATATGGTCCCTATGGTGTCACCGTCACCCCCAAGACAGGTAGCACCGCCCCCCATGAAACCAACACCGTCTGTCATCCAGGCAGCACCAACTGTCTACTGTGCCCCTCCCACCCCAGTGGGACCCAAGAGAAATGATGTCAGAGCTCAGAGGCAAGCCAGAATGGTACTGATCACAGTCTTATGACACTGGATACCGGTGCTTTTTGCTTAACTTGAGCTGGTTGCTTTTCAGCACCAGTCGCGACCTTGATCGAATGTCAATATGCTTGTCAGGAGGAACTGGCTGCACGGGTCGCCGAGCAGCAGGCTGCCGTGGTGGCAGCAGGACTGCTGGACAAGAAGGACAGCGAGGACAGCGGTGCCGTCATTGGACCCAGCATGCCAGACCACGAGCCCCCCCACATTGAGGTCCTTTTAAAGCCATAGAGTCACTGAAACCCTCACAGTCCTTACAATATATTTTACTTGTCATCTTCTGTGTCTGTATGTGTGTTTTCTAGCCTGTGGAGAGTATTACCGAGGACAAAAAGAAGTCAAAGGTGGAGAAGGTTAAGAAGTGCATCCGGACTGCAGCTGGCACCACCTGGGAGGACGCTAGTTTGCTGGACTGGGATTCAGGTACAAACCCCGCCCGTTCTGAAATAATCACCATGGAGATCGTAGAAGATTAAGTATAGCTGCAGTCCAACTGAGAGGCTGTATCCCAGAAAACCTGGGCAGACCTAAGTTGGCCTAATTGAGTTATTGCAGGTTGGTTGAGACCATAGGATGAAAATGGGATTGGCTGGTACATACATTGGTTAATATACAGCTTCCAGCAATGATGTAGAAACACGTTTTTTTTTAGGGTGTGATATTATTTCGTTCCTGGTGAAAGCGAGCATGCTCTTACTCCAGCTGGTTTCTCTCCATCTTGCAGATGATTTCCGAATATTTTGCGGAGATCTGGGGAACGAAGTCAATGATGACATACTGGCCAGAGCGTTCAGCAGATACCCCTCTTTTCTCAAAGCTAAGGTTGGTTTGCTTTTTCCTGTTCATTTTTTAATTAAGATAAGATAAGACGTTATTGATCCCCATAGGGGAAATTTGGGTGTTGCAGCAGCAACATTAGAGAACGAAAAAAAAAAAAAAAATTACAATAACAGTCAAACTACCAGGCTGACTCGTGCCTGGGTTGGGGTGGGAGGTCAAGGGGAGATTGGAGACTAGTTTTTCATTAACATTGCAAGTTGGGACATTTTGTGACCCCCCCCCCCCTCCCCCCATTGTTCCTCAGGAAATGGTAATGTTAATTTTAATTTGGGGGGAAAAAAAAGTAGTTGACGCTTATTTTCAATGCAAATTAATGTTGGAAGATAGAGGATTTAATAAGACAACATTCTAAAATATTCAGTTAAGATCATATAGAGGCCACTGGCTTCTCCCATAACAACCTGGTTGCTGTGATACCAACAGTCATGACATGTTTTTTAACGCTTTCCGCTCTTTATAGTTTAGGAAGTGTGTGTGTGTGTGTGTGTGTGTGTTTATATATGAATATCTTGATAGGTTATGAGCTTATTGCCATTTGTCCTCTCTTTTAAATATCAAAATCCTTCAGCTCCAAATCAAATCTCTTCATGATCTTTTTTAGACTGGAAGAACTCTTATCAAAAAGTTGTAAAACACAGGCCAGGTGTCCAACTCACCTCGGTCATGCACCTCGATACGCAAAAATATAAATGTGTCACCATCCTTGGTGTGATTCCAAATTCTAAGAGCCAGAGTCTCATGGAAATAGCAGAGCCTTTACTGTTGCAGCAGTCACGTGGTGAACGAATATGTAATGGCATGAATGGCTGTCATTAGGTGGTGAGAGACAAACGCACAGGAAAGACGAAAGGCTACGGCTTTGTGAGCTTCAAGGATCCAAACGACTACGTCCGAGCAATGAGAGAGATGAACGGTTAGTCTCTATGTGGCAAACACGAACATTTCAGAACAGCAAAAGGTTCCCGATGCGGAAAATCTCTGTGAAAGTGACCGTGTGCACGTTTCTCTCTCCCTGTTTGTCCAGGGAAGTATGTCGGCAGTCGTCCCATCAAACTGAGGAAGAGTATGTGGAAGGATCGCAACATCGAGGTGGTTCGCAAAAAGCAGAAAGAGAAGAAGAAACTGGGCCTCAGATAATGTTCATGTGGGGGTGTGTGTGTGTGTGTGTGTGAGTATGAGTTTGTGTGTTGTGCTTGTGGTCGAAGCAGTGGCACTCCAACCAGGAGATGTACTAAGATGTAATGGTATTAACGTTCCCTTCAAATTTTCAAATAAAGTCAGTATAAGGATTTGCCAACTGTCGCTTTTCATTTTCCTCAGTCGTGTAGGTGGTTGTATCTCTCCCCCCAGAGGTTTAGAATCATAGCCTCATACTTGGATCTTTGTTTTATTGCAAGGTTACAATCACTAAGCTTCATTGGTAGCATTTACATCAATTTTAAATACATAGTGTAGCAGAATCTTAAAATATTACTTTCATAAAGTTATTTTTCCCTCTTCCCATCACAAATTACCCTGACTTCAGAGATGCTCAAAGAACTGTAAAATGATTTCACAAGATCTAAACTTTTCTAATATGACTCCCACAGTAATAACAGACTTTTTAATGTATATTAAGGCTTCACTCAATGTTTAAATGCAGGAATGCTCTCAATAAATGTATCATGAATAGATAATAAATATATATATACACATATATATATATATATATATATATATATATATATATATTAACACATAATGTTTTTTTTTCCTGCTTTCTAGCTGTGATCAGAATCTAAACATTTTCGGGGAACCTCTGAGGTTGACCTGCAGGACCACGAAAAGGGATGCGTGCTGCGTCATGTCTGTCATCTGTCGCAATCTTTATGGGTGACACTGGCTGCCTGTGCAGCTGCACTTTGAAATAAGTCAAAATGCTGTCATGAAAAATGCTACGTAAACTATTTCAGCCCTGTTTATGGCACATACACTCAAAAAAAACAAAAACAAAAACAAAAAAACTTCAGAGCAACAAATGGATGTCCAGTGTTCCGGTGTCAAGTGGGTGAATCAAACCTTGCTTCCAAGCAACCTCTCGACGGCAGTCCGTGCACTGAATATGACATCGTTCACTGACACGCCGTCGTAGGACGAGCCCGTCAGAGACAGCAAAAGATTGTTCTCTTTTATGAGGCCTCGCATGGATTCTGGGAAAGCACATACACACAAACACACACACACACACACACATTAAAGTGACATTCCACTACATATCCCTGTCGTAAAGCCAGAGGAAAAATAGTGTTGAGACGTGTTGAGTGAGTCGGGGCTCACCTACTCTCCTGTAGTGTCCGTGATAATACTGAGGGATGCAGTCCTAATGAAGAACAGCAGAAAAACACCCATGACTGTGACGTCAACATGGACAGGGTGTATTTGTCAACCCAGTAAATGGGCAACTGGTTAAAGACTAAACATCTAAATAATTCACTAATCTATGTAAACACTGAAGCCAAGGTCATTATGTATGATGCTGGGACAACATCTCAACCATAGTTCTGATAAAGGTACTTTATTAGCCTGTTTTTAACCACTTAACTAATGTTTTCTTTTTCTTTTTTTTCCAATATGTACATGTTTTTGAAGGTAATCAAATGACCGCTACGATTAAAGGGTCACAGAAAATGTTCAATGACAAAATAAAATGTGTCCAAACAAAATTTACGACTGAGGTGTAAAAAGACTTTTTCCAGGTTAGGCCGGTATCTTGTGTTTTAACGCGTGCAAAAGACGAAATAATATAAGATAACGGGATAAGAGAAGTTCTGCCTTACCCTCTGCAGAGCCACCTTGCTCCAGCTGGGTGCTGATGTGACTCCTAAGTGCTGCCGCACAGCCGTGGTGGCTGACATCAAAAGACGTTCCTCTTCCACAGCTGCAGGGTCCCCGAAAACCTCCTGGAACCAGGCCCCGCCCATCATCACCTAGGAGACATGGCAGCATCTGTCACTTTGCCCTCAACCTGAGGGCTGATGGGTGTTGGGCTTCAGCGGTGAACAGATGACCAGTGTGTCGCTGAGAAGATGTATAAACAAGTCTGATCTTCAGAGATCAACCATTGGGTCTAATCAAACTGATGTGTCGGAGAAGCTTGTATACTGTGAGTATGTGTGTTCGGCGGGGGCATTTACCGTCAGTCTTGTCGTGGTTCCATTGGGTCTGTTGTGTTGTGGGAAGGGAACGGAGTCATAAACCACCCCGAGCAAACCCCGGTTCTCAGATGACGGAACCAGGTGGCCAAAACCCTGAGAGGGGCAAATGCGCGCATCATTTCCAAATGAACACAGAACTCTGATCAACTAAACATGTTGTGTCCTGGACAGATAAAATAAATGGATCTGGGAGTTGCGATCAGTGTGATCATCACACAGGCAATTTTCACGTTCATTCAAAGAAGCAAACAAAGCCCTCCTACGTTGCCCATCTTATCACCCGTTCTCCTGGCCTCCTTAAAAGGTACCATGTGCTTCAAACCTTCCGAGGCCAAAGGTCGGCAAGGATTGCAATGGGGCAAAGGTGGCTGCTGGCACCACCAGTGGCTGCTCTAATGATTTATTTATTTTATTTGACCCCTTTCCAGGGTGATGTGCGGGGATGTTGCTGGGCCTTCACCAAGTGGCACCTGTTTGCTATTTCATCATGTCCTGTGCATTCTTAAAAACTTGATGTTGAGGCGCTAAGCTGCAGCCAATTACGGTACAAAGTCTAATCTTCCATCCACCCATCCATCTTCTTCCACTTATCCGTGGTCAGGTCGCGGGGGCAGCAGCCGGGGCGGGGAGGCCTAGATCTCCCTCTCCCCAGCCACATGGTCCAGCTCTTCTGGGGGGACCACAAGGTGCTCCATGGCAAGCTTAGAGACATAGTCTCTCCAGCGTGTCCTGGGTCTTCCCCGTGGCCTCCTCCCAGATGGACATGCCCGGAATACCTTCCCCGGGAGGCATCCAGGAGGCATCCTGACCAGATGCCCGAGCCTCCTCATCTGACTCCTCTGTATGCGGAGGAGCAGCGGCTCTACTCCGAGTTCCTCTCGGATGGCTGAACTTCTCACCCTATCTCTGAGGGAGAGTCCGGCCACCCTGCAAAGAAAACTCATTTTGCCCGCTTGTATTCGCGATCTCGTTCTTTCGGTCACTACCCACAGCTCGTGACCATAGGTGAGGGTAGGAACGTAGATCGACTGGTAAATTGAGAGCTTCGCCTTCTAGCTCAGCTCCACCTACACCAAGACAGACCGGTACAGTCGCATCACTGCAGACGCCGCACCGATCCGCCTGTCAATCTCCCGCTCCATGCTTCCCTCACTCGTGAACAAGACCCCGAGACACTTGAACTCCTCCACTTGGGGCAGGACCTCTTCCCCGACCCGGAGTGGGCACTCCACCCGTTTCCGGTCGAGCACCATGGTCTCGGATTTGGAGGTGCTGATCCTCATCCCGGCCGCTTCACACTCGGCTGCGAACCGCTCCAGCGAGAGCTGGAGATCATGGAGCCAACAGGACCACATCATCTGCAAAAAGCAGAGACTTGATCCTGTGGCCACCAAACCAGATCCCCTCGACGCCCTGGCTGCGCCTAGAACTTCTGTCCATAAAATTGATGAACAGAATTGGTGACCGAGGGCAGCCCTGGCGGAGTCCAACTCTCACCGGAAACGGGTCCGACTTACAACCAGCAATGCGGACCAAGCTCCGACACCGATCATACCGAGGCCGAACAGCCCGTATAACGGGGCAAACTCCCATGCCCCCCTCGAGAACCCCGCTGAGGGTATAGAGCTGGTCCACTGTTCTTCGACCAGGTCTGATCTTGGTTGAACAAAACAAAAACAAGGCAGCATGTACTGTATATCTGACAGAAGCACTGCCCTTGTACTGGGGGATCACTTCCTGGTATACAGGAAATGGAAATTCACAATTATTCTGCCGATTTTCTGGACACTCGCTGAACCTGCACTTACACTGCTGTTCGTCGTACTGTGTTTGGTATAACTAATCAATTTTGTTTAGTAGGTTTTGTATGAATCTAGGGTGGAGGGCGGAGGTTCGGACGGCAGGGGTTGCCTCACACGGATCCAAACAAGTTGGAGGTTAATCACCACCTGCATCCACAATCTGATTATTTAATGCACGTTGCTGAAAAAGGAAGCGGCGCTGTGTGCCTGCGTCCTGCTTTAGCACTCACCACCACAGGAAGGACAGACCCTTCGTACTCCAGGTTCACCACGGCGACCGTTACCGCGGATACCTGCTGCAGTTCCCGGATGAGAGGCTGACAGGAGGAGGGCAGGACTGACGCAAGCTCTGAGGACAACACACAAGGAGCAACAAGAACTATTCACTTTGTTCAGAACAACTGCTAGCGGCTCGACTGAAATTTATTGGCTCAAATTAAAATAAAATCCAACATGGGTCAGGAGGTAGTGACAGTTGACATCCCTGTTTAAGACTTAATGTCGTTATCTGTTGACCAATACTTGCCTTTAGCTGGCAGGGCTGAGATGATGTGATCAGCTGAAACGGTCCCATCCTCCAAGCAGATCTACGAAAAACACGCTCCGAATAAACATTGAGGGAGGTTTGGAGTTTCAAGTGTGGTCAAAGTAGCTGATGGATCACAAACTCTCCAATGTGTGTGTGTGTGTGTGTGTGTTGTGTCTGTGTGGCGTCGACAGCCAGAACCCCTGAGGGGTGACGTAGAGGTGAGTCTACTGTTTTGGACCTGGTTACACGTCGACAGATTGTTCGCTGAATGTTCCATGTCTTTACTCCTAAAAGGTACCAGAGTGTTGAATGTGCGTGAACACACACAGCAGCTGACACCGACACGGACAGGCAGTTGAAAAAGTCTCACCGTCCAGCCGGATGATGAGGGACTGACGTGTTGAACAGCTGCCTCGGCATGCAGCTGCACCCCCCTGGCTTTGAGGTGCTCTGTGATGGCTTCCGGCAGCGACTGCACCCCCCGCCGCAAGGACCACTGAGACCACGACTCTTTCTTAGACCTCTGGCTAAGGGGGCCGGAGGGGACGGTGTGGGTGGGACCTGCAGGGATGACACACCAAGGGCTGATAAAAACACAGCCATGTGAAAATATATGTTCACAGTACATATTCAAGAATGTTATTCTTGAATTCAAGGTCTGCGCGTGTTTCTGTGTGTGGTTGAGCAGCTAAACAGTACCTGAGCCCAGCAGCATCCCGAGGACAAGGGAGCCTCGGCGCTGCTCTGCTTCGTGGAGGATAGGGAAACAGGAGCGCACACTCAACTTCCTGCAGTCACCTGCGAACACGCCGCGGCACAAACTGTCGATGGCAATATCAGCCAGCTAGTGAGACACAGTGAGAATACAGGTATAGACGGCAAACGATAAAATGCTTTAAAAGATAAAATCCATGTTTAGATACTTAGTATTCTTACATTTTCACATTCATTTATAATACTGCTGCCCTATACTTTGCCCAAACTTCATGTGTCTTTAACAGAAATGAAAAATAAACCCCGCCCAGTATAAACATCATCACACGTGCGATTCAGGTGAGGCTTTGCTTCACAAATCCTGCTGCTTTCACATGTCAGAGTCTTTGTCAGACTCCGGGGGGCTTCTCCTCACTTCTTTTCCCAGCCTCCGGGAAATAAAGGAATGGATGGACTCGTCCTCCTCCTTGCCTTTCTTCACCAGCACCTCTGCGGCGATGCTCATCAGGATGGGCCGAGAGAAGGGCGGGACCGTCCGCAGGAGTCCGCTACGGGCCAAAAGCAGGTGTGAAAAGAAGGAACAACACATTGAAAACAAATTAACAAAGAATACAAAAAAAAAAAAAAAATCCTGATCAGGTATATCGTTACTTCAAACTCAATTATAATTAGAACCAGAATACTTTATTGATCCCCAAGGGGGAAATTGCTTTTTGTTGAAAAGCAGCTCCTGGTCTCAGAAGTAGTGGAGAAGAATCAAAATAGAACTCTATATAAAAACAATGAATAAAATAGCGAATAATAAAAATAAAATAGTCAATGTCCACAATATTTTAGGGATTTGGGCTTTCAAAGTTGTTGCTTTCACCAACGATCAGCTTTTTCTTCTCAGCTGGTAAAGAACTTCTTCGTGTCGAAATAAGGAATATCATCTTCAATTAGAATTGCTTCACATGAGAGCCTAAAATGAAATGTCTCATGATGATATTCAAGAGTGAATTCAAAGTTTTTTAATCTGAACCATATTGTGTAACAAATTGCACAACACAAATTATAAGGATGGAGTGACGACAATTAACTGCTTTCTGATATGAGGAAAGAGGATGTTTCTTATTTCAACAGACTTGCTAAAGCCGTCATCTCAACAGTCTCACCTTAATCCCGAAGGCATCTTGTGAAGCTGCTCATTCACGTACAAATATCTGTTTTTAGAGGCGACGTGACTGTAGGTGACCGGCAGGATCTCCCCAGCAAGGCCCAGGTCCTCCACCTGCGTGCGTGCGCACGCACACACACACACACACACGCACACACACACGCACACACACACACGCACGCACGCACGCACGCACGCACGCACGCACGCACGCACGCACGCACACACACACACACTTAACATTATGCAAGAAATGCATCCTACAGTGGAAGTTGACTGAGGAATGTTGTATTTGAACTCCATTTTCCAACTTTTCAGGTCAAAATGATGAACAGGGGGAAATATTAGTTGAGCGGGTCAAATATGAAGTGAGAAGAATATCGATCAACACAAGTAGGGCTGTGCAAGACAGTGGTTTAGCCTCATGGTACAGCCAACAGCGTGTAAATTAAAGGAAATTAACTCAGACACTTCAAGCTCTAGTCTGTTTGTGAGAACCTCAAAAGTGTCTCAATCTGTCTGGCTCATATAAAACACTTCAGCCGGATTTCTGAGTTTGCTTGGTACCTAAATATACTCTTGTGAAATTATACTCTTAATCAGTTTATCTTGCTTGCGGGATAACTGATTAACATAAATTCTGGATGAATTCATATTTCCTCACATTTCATAATGAAGGTGCCTTGCCTAAACATAAACTGCAAATTGAGTTTGTCTGTACTATTAGTATGACACTAGTTTGACGAAGGCTTCACCATGTTGAGTGTGTTACTTCCAACAGCCCCCGCCGGTCGAATCCCTCTGGGTCCATGTTCAAAAATGGCCCCGTCTGCCCTCCTGGTGGACCACAGCCAACCCCCAAAACGACTGCTGGACTCCAGTAAAATGACCTGAGGAAGACCACAAAGTCTTAAACAAACACAAACAAACTAACTGAGGGAACCTCAGCAAACTATCATTGTAATAACTTCCTCCACAGGGGGGTTTCAATCGGGTGACTGTGGCAAAAGACGCCAAAGAGGAACCCCCAGGTTAGCAGCTCATATCCAGTCAACTGAGAAGCTTGTTGTCACCTGGGACTTGGAATACACATCAATTGGTAGTTCTGTCCTCTAGCTAATGCTAATGTTAGCACTTCCTTGTTTCTTGTAAAGCAGTGATCACCCCAAAGTTCTTGTCATCAGCTTCCTTGTATATTCAATGGAGCCCCAGCTTGTCTCTTTTACAGAACAGACATCGACAGGTATAAATGTCACAGGCTCAGTCAGTCTGGTGGCTTCTTCCTGTTGCTGGACACACACTGCTCGAAAAGCGCTCGTGTGATCTGTGTGCATTTGACCTGAGCGTTACCTTAGAAACCTGGGGGTTCTTGGAGAGGTAGAAAGACGCTGCCAACCCCCCGATTCCCCCTCCAAGGACAGCGATCGTTTTCATTGGCTGCTTGCAAACACAAATAATACAGATTTACCACAGAGTCAGGAGGGGCCTGGGAGGACAGATCCCTGTTCCGACGTGCATTTATTTCACCTCTTTAACTTTCCAACACTGAGACCAAATACGAGTCACGGTGTTAAGAGGATGGACTGTCCCTACGCTGTTCATCATGACGTAAGTCTGAAATGTGGCTGTAAAACATGCTGAGTGAGGAGTGAGTGAGTGAGTGAGTGAGTGAGTGAGTGTGTGTGTGTGTGTGTGTGTGTGTGTGTGTGTGTGTGTGTGTGTGTGTGTGTGTGTGTGTGTGTGTGTGTGTGTGAGACAGGGTGCGTCTGCAGATTGCTGTCTGTTGATAATGATATGAAAACAGTTGGTTTAACAGAGGTCTCGATAAGTCGTACAGAAGAAAGCTTGAACCCAATAATAAATGTGCCAAAGAGTTATGACCTAATTTTCAAATTGGAGGCTCTGCCCACAGGTAAATCAAGTTAAATTGTAATCAGGATTGGATGAAAGTAACAAGAATATAGAATTTTAAGAAAAATGACATCATTTACAAGGTAGAAGACAGTAATTATTACATTTAAAGAATGTAATTCTTGACCACATAATTTGGAGACTTACAGAGTTGTCGTCGAGGCTGCTTTTTTTAGGATTTTTTTTTTGTCCGTAAATGAATAGATTGATTTGAGAAGAAATACGGCCCTTCCATTTATGGATGAATGGTATAGTGTTTAAATCTTATTTCACATAATGCTGAGCTTTTCTCCAAGATTCCCTGACTTGACTGTTGTCTGGGATGCATCGGAACTCCAGTCGGGTTCAGGGATTGACATGCCGTGAAGGTAGAGTGTGGTCAACCACACCGCTGAGAGGGAAACACTGACTCCTCCTGTCTCAAGCTAACATTTTAATACAATTTAACAATAACCAGGTAGTTTAAGTACAAATATACCAGGGTGTAACTGTGGAAAAGCTTCGATAGTTAAACATGAGACTGTCCTAGCAGTGTGCCTTTTAAACAAACAGCTGGAGACTAGCGACGCTCCGCGAACACAGACACACAAGCAAACACGTAGTAGCATTTGTTGAACAAAGAATGGGCAGGTGTTACCTCGGATGGCTGCTGGAAATATCGGAGTTGATGTGAGTTTGTTTCTGTCTGTATACGCGCTTCTGCAGAGGACACATTACACTGAACCGTCAGTCCCAGTCACTGTCTTCGTCTACGTATTTTTACCGGCACCTCACATCGGCCATCTTCTTCTGCTGCCCCCTAGTGGTAGGTTTTGGTATTACACCCGTCAGGTGCCTTGTGAGGCAAAAGCAGGTCCAGCACTTTGTCTTGCGTCCTCCATGTCAGAATGCAAACTGTTCTTTGCTGCTCCCGATAAACCCCTTAACATTTTTGTTTTATCACAAACATTTTACCTGGACAATTGTTTTACACAATCTACAAAAAAAATGCACAAACCTTCCTGGAATACTAACTTTGATATGGTCCAGATTATCTGACATGCTGTTGATGCTGTTGTTATTGTCCTTTTTTTTCACCCTGATTTGAGGATTTCCTTCTGATTCTGAGAGTGTGATATTTCTTTAACCCCTCCGACAGCCAGTTAGATTACTTTCGCCACCTTTCCATGTCCTGCTATACTTCTATGCATGGGACTCCAAATTAATGGTTGCGTATTTCTGGCCATTTCTTCCGTCTAAAGCATTATTTCATCAAATATATCACGGTTATTACCATACTCAGCTGACATGGCCTGACACACTGAAAAAAGCAGATTTTTTTGTCTGTTCTTTTCAACAACAACTTCTAAGTATTATTTATACTTGAATCATTTACAAATCTAAATGATTTATCTACACTTCTATTTCTCCCCTTGACTCCGAGCAGCTCCAAATGTATTGTCACACCGGGATTAAAGGCTGCATATCAGTGAGACTACGTTGATCAGTCCATCCAAAATCTAATTTTTGTGCTTTCCCCATTTCCCAGTTGATCTGTAACACTTTTAGTCGGATGCACACCCCCATCAAAAGGAAAATTAACACTTTCTGCTCTCCTCGAAATCGTGAAAGATTTTTTTCACTGATGAAAAATGTATTGCTTGTTGGAAGCCCTGCATTTCTGCAATTTGAATGATCCCTTCATTACCACATGCTTTACATTCTCTCCTTTTTCTGCCAAGCATATTTTCTGCATTGATCTCCTAACAGCGTTCCATTCTCTACTGCATGTCTGCTCCATATTCCCAAGCATGTCTTCCCCAGTATGAATCCTCCATTCACAAAATACATAATCCTGTCCGCCTGTCTGCTGTAACGCGGAGCCGCCAAGATATCTGGCTGTTATACCCACTTCTCTCTGGGAAACACATTGCTTCGCTCCTAGCTTTCCTCATTGGGATAATTGATGTTCCAGCTCTCTGGTACTCCTCCCTCTGGTAAAACTTAAAACAAAAGTAGACTCTTCTTTGGCCCTCCGTTGACTATTTATTTCAACAATCTTTGGCACATTTAATCTTTTCCTTGTGCAATATTCTCTTTATCCTCAGTGTTTTTATTTTGGACCTCATCCTAAACAACTGGTTCTTTGTGCTGTGACAACATAATTTACTATCATCCCAAAATGTATTTTATTGTTGCAACAGCCTCATTTCCACAGCTGAAAACACTTTTAGGTCAGTACCTCCCCTCTTTCATTTAATCCCCCACCCTCCACCTCTTTCCTGAATGGTGGTCCCCAGTGCTTCACTGTTTTCGAGTATTATCTATTTTGCTTACCGTCTCTTTCTCTTCACTATTGCCTGGATAACTGAATAGTAATGAGTTCAAACCTCATATACATAAAAATCCTGCACTGTTGCCAAAGTATTTTGGAGACCAAAGTAAGTTTGTTTAGAATTTCTTTTCAAATAGCCATCTCTTTTGTGTTTTGTTAATATGAGCTCACGATTTCCATTTTCTCACATTTTATGTTTTCTGATATATGATTTTTAAAGAATATCAATAACAGTGAATTTTTCATCTGGAAGAGAATTAATGGAATAAGGTGTAAATATCTCATGCTGCCACATGACGACGATGCGCTTAAATAGCAGATCACATTCTGAGGTTGTACTAAGAGGATGGCAAAATACCTCCCACCCTCATCAGTTTGATGAGTCCCATGAAAGGCTTGGCGAGGAGTGGAGGCCCAACATGGATCATCCATCTCTCCCAGGGGCGGCTTGACACTGTAGAGAAGATAAGAGGTCATTTTATCATTTAAACATTTCTGACTGTTGATGACCAACCTACATGAAAATATAGATGCAGGTATAAAGTAAGGACTTAGGGCTCATCAGAGATACAAGGATACTTTCAACTTTTTCCTCAGAAAATGTGAAATTAGTTCAAATAAATGCATGTGAAATGCATCTGACATAGATGAACTTTAACTGTCGACAATGTGATGTTGAGTGGTAACAACTGTCTCGGATAGAGCACAGAAATATGTTACAGTAATATAAGTTACTTCGAGAGACCTCTGGGAGGCAGTGGGGAGCCATATATTCCTGTCTTCCGGGTCAATATGTATTGAGTCTGCAGGGAGGAGACGCCATCAGTCGCCCTACTTCCACCCTGGAGATCTGATTGGTGAGCATGCTGTTCTTTTCACATTTTCAAATCTTTAAAAATCCCAATTATATCAGACATGTGTCATCGTTTTCACTGAAGACATTTTAAAGCACATCAGACAGCCACTTGAATGTACAGCATGTATTACATTGAGTTCTGACTGGAAGTTGGGCCTTCAGCAGGGGATCCATGTCTTACTAGGTACGATTTGGTTAAAGATATAATCCAGAAAACCGTAGTTTCCCTCACTCCAAAGAACAAAACAAATACTGCCTTTCCACTAATGTTTTGCATGCAGTTAGTGTCTGAAGTTCAGTGTCAAACGTCAGGCATGGTTCTATTGCTCAGTGTCTCAATTATTTCCATTTTCATTTCCACTGACTTAATTTATTAACTAATTAACTCCCCAAGTATAAAAAATATGAACATTTAGGCTGGCTCTAAACTGAATATTGTCAAAATGATCATGAAGTGACATGTCTGAGCTCTGAAAGTGTGTATTGTACTGAACGTGATGCTTCTTTCCTCTGCACCCCAACATACGCCTGGGGTAATGAACATCTACCCACGATTTCAATAATCAGCAGATTGTGAAAAATTTCAGAATGAAACCATGAAAAGTACATTTTGGTGGTTGTTTTGCTCATGCACGATTAATACCGTTTATGAATATATAACATCTTCAAATTTCACATTTTTAAGTAAACTTGAACCACATTTAAGGCACAAAAACAGAAAAATTATTTAACTCTGGCCCCTTTTCCATCTGCCATTGAGTAAGTGATCACTTCCCAATGCTCTCTCTGGCTGGCAGGAGAAAAGAGTGAAAAGCCTGATTAAGTATTTATTTCATACAAAATATATTGCTGTCATCTACTTTCAAATAAAAGAGAATAATTTCAAAGTTATTATCTGTGTTGGATTATTAACTAATTTCCCTCTTGTGATTGAAATGATCTCAATGGATGATGGGATTACGAGTGTCGGGGAGGGGTATAAAGAAAAACTGCTGGTCAAGCTAGATTTACCCTCAATGTGTGTGTGTGAGAGAGAAAGAGAGAGATAGAGATAGAGAAAGAGAAAGAGAGAGAGAGAGAGATAGAGAGAGAGCTGGGGAGAGAGAGGGAGGGCCGCATGCTGGCCATTCATTCAAGTTTAACAGGCTCTTACACACACACACACAGCAAATAAAACAGACTGGGTCAGTCTGGGCTTTTGGCCATTTTTTCCCTGTTATTATAAAATGCTGGCTGTTGACGTCCACATGATGTATTTTCTGCACAGAGCATCCTGTGGTCCTTGAATGTGACAGAGGGCCACCACCTGCGGCCCAGAGGCCCCGCAAATGTGCCCTCAAGAGATTGTGTCCTCAAATGCAGTCTTTTTGATCATCCGAGGGTTTGGATCACTCACAACGCTTATTTAATGCCTTTTGAGAGTGATTGATAACTGGATACAAGTTTATTTCAATGTCACTCTTTGAGTATTTTGTTTTTATACATCTGTAAAATGACATTGTGGAATGTCGTGGAAAAATTTTGGGATAAATTCATCTATCCCTTCTTTATTAAGGTTTCTGAATTTGTGGGCTACTGGCTTTGACAACACTTTATAAGGTGTTTTTTTTTCTTATTTCAAAGTTCAATTACTTCCCAAATGGTTTATTTTAAGAACATTTCTAACCAGTGTCTACCAGTCAAGTCAAAAAGCAGCTGATTGGCAGGCAGCTGTCTTTGAACAGTGTAAGAGCGAATATCTTCTATTTGACTTTTGTGATTCATTGTGTCATGCATTAATGAATGTTGACACAACCTATTAGCATGCAGCGAGTAAATTTACAACAGCGTCCAGTGTGACCTGTGGATCAGCTTGGCTCTGACGAGGCAGGAGGTCAGGGATCAGGTTAGTAGGAAGAAAAGCGGAGATCTGATGTTTGTTTGACTTTGGTGTGCAAAAGTATACTCTTTATTCTTATTATATATCCAACTTTATTTTGCCCCAAACCCTCCCCTCCACCCAGCCCCCACAACCAGTGACATTCCCATGTCACCAGTTACTGTCACTGTTACAATAGCCAATCAGAGCTCACCTGCAGAAAGAAGGCAACCAAACAAAGAAGAGCAGAAAAAAGGGTTACTTTCAGTTTGTTTTTTCTTGTTAAATAGTAATAAATACATTGAGATGCAGTGGTTCTTACTTTATCCTTTTCTCTTAAGCAGAAGGGTTAAAAAGTTTTTTTTTAATTTCTGTTTCTATTTCTTTTTATTTTTATTATTGATCTGTGTTGGATCTTTAGCAGCAATCCGGACCAGTTGTCATGGTGATTAGCAGCACAGAGAGGAGGAGCTGTCTGGAGGAGAAACACAACAGGGGAGGGAGGAGAGGAAGAGGAGAGCAGGGACAGGGGGAGGACGAGGAGAAGATCCCTGTGAGCGCCAGGAAGGCATCAGTGTCCTGTCACCTTCTCTTCCCTCCACCTCCCTTCCTCCCCACCTTCCTCCCTCCCTCTCTCCGCACCCTGTCACCAGTGGGCGGAGAGCAATGGAGGGAGGACCCCAACTCAAAGAAAAACTTGAAAACCCGGAGAAAGAATCCATGAGTCCTGAATCACACACGTTGGTGTTTTCTCCCCGCTGAAACCAGCTTCTGTCTTCTTGATGCAGCAGTACGTGCATGTGTGTGTGTGTATGTTGTGTGTGTGTGTGTGTGTGTGTGTGTGTGTATATGTAGGGCGTATGTGTGTTTGTGGTAAGACTGCTTGCCTCTAAAAGCTGTAAATGTGAATTCACTAATGTAACTAACTGGTGAACGTGCGCTCTCCTTCCACTCACAGACTCCACATGGAGTGAAATGGAAAGGCGCGGCTCCTCTCTTTCCTCTTCATCTTCCTCCTCCTCTCCAGGCTCAAACAACCAAGTAGAACACACAACTCCTCAAACCACAGAGAAAAAAAATAATCAAATAATATTAAACAACAATAATATTAATAAAAACAAACTTGTCACAATCATTCCTTTCCAATTACAGTCGCAACAAAAGACAAAAAAAAACTAAAACAGGATAAAAGGAGAGTTTTCCCAGTCTCCTCCTCCTTCCTCCTCCTCCTCTCATGCAGTACAAACTGTCTCCTTCAGCACAAAGTTCATCTCTTTGTCTCTGAACTCTGGCTGTGTGTGTGTAGTTGTAGTTAAAATTGTATGGCTTTAGGGCATGGTTCAGGTTTTATCAAGAGTTGGCTGGCCCCTCGTCTGAGTCCGGCCTCCCTCTGCCCCCTGCAGCGGGGTTATTGTTGTTGGAGGCAGGGTAGTAGTCCTCAGGGGGGGGGGCTTGTGGCCCTGGGGCGGTGGGGGCCGTCCGAGTCCGGAAGGCAGACAGTCCGATTGGCAGAGCAAGGGGCAAGGAGGCAGAGCCAAACTGAGAGGCCTCCATGGAAGACACCGCCCCCAGGTGGTGCAGCCCTAGGGACACGCCCACATCCATGCTGTCACTCATCTGGGGCGAGGATCCCTGCTGGCCTCCCCCTCCACCGATGCCCGTCTGTCCACCCTGTCGCAGGCCGCGCCCGCCGTTCCCATGGTGGGAGTAAGTTGGGTGGGGGTGATGGGGTGGGTCCAGGAAGTGGCGCTGGTGTTGTTGGGAGGGAGCCGGCTTGTGGAGCAGCAACTGGGTGTATGCTGGGTCCTGACCCCCACCTCCACCATCACTGCCTGGCCACATCCTCATCTGCTGCTGGGAGGGAGCCTGATTAGGAGGAGTGATACAGACACACAGGTCAGACAGATTCTCAAGGCAAGATGAAACTGATACCCAACAGCCAGGACCCCTGAAGGATGGCTGTTGTGTTACCCAACACTGCTTCTCTCGGAGCCAAAAAGCTGCATGAAAACACACCACACACTCTCCCTGCCACAGTCAAGAATGGTCAGAGCCTGGACTGTATATAAACAAAGCAGAGTTCGCCAATACCAGTCACAAAAGTCTGTAGATCGTTGATTAAAAAAATGAAGTCAGGGTGAAAATGAATGCTCTATAATAAATTAGCTCCCACTGTGGATGTTGGGTCAGACTCCTACTCCATTGACAGTTGCCTTGATTGCTGAGCTTCACCTGCAGAAGCTGTACAAAAAGCTATGAAAAAATTGCATGTCATTTATAAAGTTACTTGAAAAACAGCCAAGGTGTTTGGGATTTTACTTTTTACTCTAGATTGAACAGGCAGACCCAACATGCAAAGATCCTTTTTAAAAGATCTGTGCGCATCAATGCCCACTAATTACAGTGCTGAATCTTTAAATAATACTGTATTCATTTGATGCAGGCGTAGTTAATTGCTAAATATCTATGTGGACAGACAAAGGTAACATCGGCAAGGAAAATGAAACTCAAGGAACTAAACATGAAGAGCTTGTGAGTGAAGGTGCAGTTTTTACCTGAGGGCTGGTCATCTCATAGTCTGAATGTGTAACAGCAGAGTTGTAGTATCGGTTACTGTAACGGTAGTTGCGGTTGTCATTGGAAGAACCACTTGAGCCACCTGGATCATAAGACAGACAAACAGTAGGACTCAGACTTGGCAGTTTTCTTAATTGTCTCAGAAATACCACTTGCAATATACTTCATGGCATCTGAACCCAGCTGGGCCTAAAAAAGTTTCTTTTCATTCAGCAAAATAATTTTGGGCCAACAGGGAATCTGCTAAAGACAGGAGTATCAGCTATTTCGTAAGGATTGTCATACAGAAAGGTTGGTGACTTTCCACTGCTGCTTTCATCAGCCCAAAAGGAATCATCTGATATGACAAATAATGATAAGATATTGAGGTAAGTGCAGTGGGTGGAGGTGGCTGTGGATGTTTTACCAGAGCTAGAAACAGAGCTAGTAGTGGAGGTTGAATGGGAGTGGTCCATGGCAGGAGAGGTGGATGTCGATGAACTTGTGTTGGTTCCTTCATCTGTAGTCTTCTTGAAGAAATTGTGCTGCAGGGCATAGAATGGTGTGATACGGCTTTTTGGGTCGTAGTCCAGCATGCGCAGGATCAGATCTGGAATGAGACGCAATGAGCGGGTGAGGATATTTTTCAGTAAACAGGTCAAAGGCATGTGGAGCTGCAACAATGTGAGCATAAGATTCAGTCAAACCCCTTGACAGTTTTTTTTTAATTTTAATTTTTTATAGATAATCAGTTTTCAATATTTCTATGTCTAATCCAAAGCAAAAGGTGCATGAGACTTGAGACTCTCAAGCTCCTGTGAAGTGGTTGTAAGATTAAAATGATTCTTGCTGATCCCTTTCCATTTTCAAACAAAGAGTAGATTCTTGATGATTTGTTGAGGCTTTCTCATGAATTCTTTGACAATATCCTGTTGCAGTTGATTTCACAGCTTTAATTCATTCACACTTCCTTGCTTTAATTCCTGACATGATTCAGAATTCAGGTGCACCAAACAAAATAGCTGCATTGAAAATTGCCCTGAAAACCAAGGTAAGCCTTGCTTTCCCCACAACTGATCAGGTATTCTCATCCCTACTTTGAACCTGTCTGACGTCAAATACACGACACAGAGCCTCATCTTTAAAGCTAAGTCTGCCTATTAGCATCTCCTCTCATGTGCTGCAGAGTTCTGCTGCATACGTTGAAAAAAAAAAAGTCTCCAGAGGGAGAGCAGTGCGAGAGCTGATAAATGCTTTTAGTGATGTCACTTGAGACTTGAGCCAGCTGTGCCAGGCTTAAAGACTATGGGTCAGAAAACATGTAATAAATAAATAGACAAATCTTCGAGGTATAGAGTTAAAGCTACACTGGTTGTTGTTAGCATTAGACATCAGAATCTCTGCCACTGACACTGGCGTTCTGTTTTGGGAATTTTACAAATTGATAAAAGCAAGGATTTACAATTCTGACTGCTGCATTGAATTTGGATCTTCTTGAAAATTATATGAATACCTTTTTGCCTCCATTTTCATAGAAAAGAAAGATATTTTTATGGATTTCAAAATATTTCATGGAGACATTATCTCCCATCTATACAGCCAGTACTGGAATTTACTGAGCAACGTAACAAAAGACAAAAACTGAATCAATGTCTTTGACTGCTCTGGTACAACTCTTAGCTTGTCTGCTTCTGCTGTTCAGCTTCAGTTTTAATCACTGCAGGTGATCTTGAGGGTAAAGTAACTTTCAAACTGGGTATTTAATGGTGGAGCTGATGGCATCGTAAATTGCGCTGTCGAGGAAAAATAAAGAACTTCCAAAGGTCTGGCCTTTTGTCATTATATATTGTTATTATTGTTTTTTCCAACAGATGGCGATGATGCCCCATACATGGAGAGCTAAATGACGCGCCTCAAGCAGCTACTTTGACTTAAATGTAACATGGAAAAAAAGTATGGTAGATAAATAAATAAAACAGGGCAAAAAGTCAATTTCTGACATTTCAGGTAGTTTGAAAAGAAATGTCTGTAACTAGTTTAAAATTTTTAAAATAATCTCATAAATTCATCTTTTTATTGCAACACCAATTATTTAATAGCAGGGTCCTTACACTGATCTAAGTCATAATTAAAAAAAAAATCCAAGATCTGATTAAAAAAACATTGTTTGACTTGGTTTGTTCTACATGTCATGGTTTTATTTCTTTTCCATCTCTGTTATTTGTTATTGTTGTGCACAATTTTGTGAGAAATAATTTGTATATTTGTAAATATACACAATTTTTTAAATTATCCAGAATTATTCCATATCTTCTATTTATACAAATGTTATTATAGTAGTTGACTAATGATGGAAAGAATTTGCCACGCACAATTTGACACGTCTCACTGTCTATCATAAATTTGTTTGTTCATTTTCAGATGGAACGTTGAAAATATATTTTGAAACAGGCTAATATTTTCCAATTTCCTTCAGTACATTCACCCCTTTGCAGAGAGCAATTTTTGTGACAATCAAGTGTCTTTGTTTCTTAGGTATTTGCCTACTATTTCCTTTCTCTTGTGGTATTAAAGAAATATTAAGTATAACTTCCTTTCAAGCCCTCCAAAAGACGGTGCAAAAACAACAGTGACCTCTGCTGCCACGTGTGGCAATAACATGGTTTGATACACACCTTCTAAATCTAAATCTAAATTCCTACATGAACCGTGTGTCTTCTTAGTTATAGATCAATACAAGGGACAGCTGTACCTTTAAACTTCAGGTAGTCACAGGGGGCGTGTCCTGGCTCCCCTGCTCTCCGCCCCCCTGGGCCTCCAGTCTCCACACCCAAAATCTCATGAAGACGCCTTGTGGCTGGGGGTTTATACTCCTGAGAGACGAAAAGACAAATGTTAGAAAATCTTGTCCAAATTCTAACTGTGTAGTTCAAAACCTGACAGAAGGGGGGAAAGGAAGTGTACATAATATGACGTGGGCGCTTGAAAAAAACACACTGCTATTAAATCCCATTTGAAGAAATGACAACACATATTTTTGCTGAGCAAAAGCCTTAATTCCCATTTTTTTGTCATCTTTGAAAGTGAATGTACAACTCGGTGGTTTCAACCACTCTGGCAGCAGCAATTTTTTTTATGTATCAAAACATATCTCTGAATGAATGGGAGTTGCAGAAAGTTCTAAAAAGTCTAGCAAAACTTGGGATCAGCGGATTCATCCCATTGCCAGATTATTAAAAAAAACCACTCCCTAATTGCAGATGTTTCTACAAAAAAATTCTACTGCCACTGAATAATAACAATAATAATATCAACCAACATCAACTGGCCTTTGTCATTCACTAATTACTGGTATCAATATTGACCTGGAACAACAAACGGGGTTGAACCCTGATTGTTATTGATGTATAAATCTTGTGAAAAGAGATCAAAATCTGCAGATCATCGAAACACTCATCTGCAAATACAGCTCTATAGGAAAATTCAGAAATTTGTTTTGTTCCAGGTCAAGGTCTTCAATGAGCCCTTGGGGATTTTACTTCTCTTAGAACTGTATATGTATGATTACTCTGCTGTTTCTGTGTATTTTTAAACATGTGCAAACCACATTAAATATAATAAACACAGTGAAGTGCTTCTCACTGCATCTGGTAGCATCTTAACCTATCAAGAGTGCATATTCTTTGTCTGAGACACCATTAACACTTACTTGCTGCATTTGCAACCATTTTAACGACAAAAATATATCTTTCTTAATATTGTTCCTCCTTTAAATTTTCTAAAAAAAACAAAAATATTGTATTCTAAATATAATTTTCCTATAAGTTGACATAGATTATAATTGTGTGTGTAAATGAAATCAAATACCTTCTTGATGTCCTTGTTCTTCTTCACTGTCCACAGACCATCAGACAGCTTGTCAAAATACTTCCTGGCTTTAGGAGCTGCATCCAGCATGTGGCTGGGTGGGACCCCCAGTACCTCAACAATCTTATTCATCTGGTCAACCTGCACACGCACACACATATAAACATACATCAGCCTTTGTACTGATAACTTTAAGGTGGCAATGTTAAACAAATAGGCGCAGTCATTGTGAGCAAAACACACTTCTTTTTTCAGGATGGTCCTGCAAAGGAGTGTGTCTCTGTACAAACACCTTGTCTAAACTCATATGTTCTACGCTGAGGTTTGGTTCACACTCACTACAGGATTTTTCAGTCAAATTCATTTTAAAATGTCCTTTCTAAAATAGCACTTGCAGCTGATTTGGTCAAGGTGCAGAACAGACACTTCACAAACACATGCTTATTTGACTTGATTGAACGTAATGAGTGACAAGTAATTCATCTCTGGTGTCATTAAATTGGCTGCATATAGAAACAAACCTGTTAGATGCCAATCATTATCAGCTATTGCACTTGTGCATTTAATCTTTACACCGCAACACAAACAAAACCTGCAGGTGAAGTCATGACTGAGAAAACAAACACCCTGACTTCAACGGAGTGTAGCAAAAGCTATGAATCTAGTTTTATCATCTCAAATGGGAGCAATTGTGAGTGATGCTTCCTATTCTGCTTATCTGTTTGCTAATGGTGGGTATGCAGTCAACATGTTCCCTTTTTGTAGAGATCATTTTACAGGACATTTCCAGTTTTGAATCGATCACGAGTGAATGTGCGAGGAAGAGCTGAGGGGATGTCAGCTGCTCCATATAATTTCAAATATGTCCATAAATGTTAACATTACATCATTAATATATTAACATTTTCATTTTTCTCTTGGAAATAAAATGTTGGTCCGGTTTTTCAGGGTGTGTGGGAACCCGGGTCAATACTGCATCCTTTCATCTATTACATGACAGGATTTAGATCGGATTTCAGTTGCAATCTGGAAGACTCTAATCAAATCTGTATTCAGTATTGGGAAAGTAAACCTAATCATCAGACTTGGTGACCCCAGACTGAGTTGATGCAAGAACATTCTGTTGCTCAGAAGAAAACTTGTCTCTTAACTTCACACACAATATTGAATTTATGCCCCACAAAAAGTATGTTTTAATAGCCTTTACCTCGTTGGAGCCACTGAAGAGGGGCTCTCCTGTATGCATCTCCACAAGGATGCATCCCAGAGACCACATGTCTATCGCGAGGTCATACGGCATTCCCAAGAGAACCTCAGGGGAGCGGTAAAACCTGCTCTGGATGTACTGGTAAATCTATGAGGAGGACAGCAGGTGCATGCAAAGGAATTTGGAGAGCCAGTGTTAGAAATATAATATATATACTAATAAGTGGAAGGTTTTTGTGTGCTGCTTACCCTCTGTCCGAGCTGGCAGGAGGATCCAAAGTCAACTATCTTGATGGCAGATCTCTTGGGATTACAGAGCAGGATGTTCTCTGGTTTCAGGTCGCAGTGAATGATTGACAGCTCTGGAGTGGCCAGGAATAATAAAGCTGCAGAAATGTGGAGATTTTTTTTAATAAAAAATGTCCCTCTGCAAATAAAAACCTGATTTCAAGTGGAGAAGATGATGGCATCTATAGTAAGAGACCAATGATATGTATAGACTATAATCCGGATCATGGGAGTCTAGCTGTAAAAAATGAAGTTTTTGGGGGGATGAATAATATATTTCAGGCATTTTCTTTTTCAATTGTTGGCCATCATAGAGGGATGCCTCAGTTATCCAATGACCGCTGGGCAGGAGCTCTAGACTCAAACACTGGGATGGGATTTCATCAGGTGAATAATAACAACCTCAAAATCAAACAGAGTCTATGAACAGATCAGCTGGCTGTTAGATCTTTTATTTGGAAGCTGACAGTAAAAACTACAAAAAAAAATTAATAAAAGAGAAAAGGGAGAGCCCACCAGGGCGGCCCACCTGTCTATATTTGTGTGAGTGTCTGTGCGTTGTGTGTTTGCATGCGCCCACCTGTGCAGAGCTGCTGCGCGAATTTCCTGGTGAGGTTGAGAGAAACCCCTCTGAAGTTTGTGTTCCTTAACAGATCGTACAGGTTGTAGCTCAACAACTCAAACACCAAACACAGATGGTTCCTAAACATAAAGTGACGCTTCAGGTGGACTGCACAGACAGACCCAGACACACACATATGCACACACACACGCACACACACACAGAAATGGGAGAGAAGAAAGAATGTCAAGAGATACTCTAGGGAAAAACAAACATCATGTCAAGACCATACTAGAAGACACTTGAGTCCCTGTCTTTCCATTTCCAGTTCATTAATGTGTTCTGTTAAGGTCCTAAATTGCAAGTCTTAACACTTCTTCATTAAAAATTGACTTTTTATCCAACTAGGGCTCAGGAGGTCAAGTGGCTGGTAAATGTTCATTCTAATGTATTAAAAGGCTGACTTATTCAACTTAAGATTCCCTTCGACCATTTTATCACAACTTATCCAGGGGAGGTCCCTCCTTCAATCTTTTGAATGTACTCCAAAGTAAAATGAATTTGTCGATTAATCAATGGACGAGTGATAAACTATTGGTAAAAAATAATATAGGCTATGTTGGTACTGGTAATTCTACAAGTCTGAAAACAAGCAGCATAAACTATTTTGCAGGGGATCAATTCTTCATTGTATATTTGATGATGTTGCTGATTAATAAGTTTAGAAAAATTAATCTCTGCACTGGTTTGCTCAACTACACTGAAACCAGATGACTGTGAGTGCCACCGCTTTACTGCAAAAATGTACACGCGTGTCATCCATCATACCTATGTAATATTTCATCTCAGTGTCATGCTTGTTCATGAGCTCCAGCAGGCGAAGTTCAATCTGTGCCTGGTTTAGAAACGCCTTTTTGTTCTTTATGATCTTAATGGCAACCCATTCTTGCTCGTGATGGTCGTAAGCCTTCACCACCTGTGGAGACGAACACAGACAGACAGATGCTCTTTATGAGTGGAATGAATTAGTCTATACCAATGGTGTTGAAATGATTATTTTGAGGTGAGCATTCGATACTCCAGCAATCATCAATCATCATTTCAGCGGTTCCAGTAATTAAATCCACATAACTTGGATTTAAAAGGCAGGCTTTCTTCTGAAAAATTGTCAAAATCATACCATTAATCGTAGCCAGAAGCTGTGAAAATGCTAATTGAGGTACGTTTTCATCTTTCAGATGATCTTTGAAATAATAATTTGTGATAAAGCTTCAATCTTGAAAAAAACAACCTTTAAATTCAAACTATAATCAGCTCATTAACAAAGTGTTTGCAGTTTGTGTTAAGATATAGAAATGCTCTTCCTCTGCCATGGCTAAATCACAAAGCAAATGTCCTTTAAAAATTAATAAATATTTCAAAACTGTAGTTCCTGAAAAACCTTGAAATTGTTGCAAAGACTTAATTTTTAGAGAACATAAACAAGGAAATGGTCGGAGATGTTTTTTTTTTGCAATTGACAACACTTACAGGTATATATCAATTTGATGCTTTTCCAGGTGTTAATAAATACATAAATAAATAAAGTTTAATTTGTTTATTTTCCATGTTTTATGGCATCTTAACCTGATTAAACTCAACAAAGGACATATGGAAATACTCCACTGTTCTAGCCACGATTGTTCATTTAACTGCAAGGAGAAAATGTGACAGTAACAAAATGTATTCAGAAACGCTTCACGATTCTTAAAGACTATTTTGCCCCCAAATACTTCCAGTCTGTGACTAGATCTACGCATCGAAGGATTTGTCACTCATCTGATGCTCGGACACAAAAGTGATAAATCGAAGTGCGGAAGTTGACAGTCATTTGTAACTAACCACTTCTGATATGCAATAAACTGAATTTCATGTCAATATTGCAAATATATGTGATCGTAACCAATTGCGATGGAGCTTCTGAGGAAATAAAGAGCAATAATGTGGACTGAGTTTTCCTCACTTGTCCGAAGGAGCCCTTCCCAATCAGTGAGTCTATCTCATAGCGGTCCAGCCACTTTTCTCCATTTTTGACAATGTAGTCGTAGTTGTCGTCATCATAGCCGTCATTATAGACTTTTCTCTCCTTCTTGGTACTGCTGTCTTCGGGGGGGACCTGCTGGGCCCGCCGCTTTTTCTTAGTATAGTACACCTGTGGATAAAAATGAACAAGGTTCTCTGCTGAATCAGCTTTGCATCATCAATAACCAACAGCCAATTACTTTCCTTAACAATATTCCTGATTGTTCAAGTGCTGTTTCATAATGTCACAAAAAAGGTGATGACTCAAAGAGCATTTTAAGCCATTTTAGAAAGCTTTATTCCTCTCTCTTTTGTTTTATTTCAAGAATGTTTCATAAACCTTTTCATACATAGCAATATTACAGGAAGGGAATTATGTCTGCACTCTCGTATGCCTAACTAAATAGGCATTAACTTTGTGGAAAGCTTTCTTCATGAAAAAACACTTCATGATGTCTGAAAATTGTCATGTAAATTGTATTTTTTTCAGTAAATATGTTAATTTGCTTCAACATTCTGAAATAAAATCATCTCTGTAGAAAGAGAAAGTATCATGTTTCTTACCGGATTCCTCAGTCATCAAAAACATATGAAACAGACAACCTTGAAATTTGCCGAACATCTGAAAAATTAAATCGTTGTAGGCAAAGCCATAAGTGTGCATTTGTGTGAATTCTGACTTACCTCATTGATGTGCTTGTAAGTTTTGATGAGGTCAACAGAGAGTTTCCTCAATGGGGCACTGGCAGGGTCTCTGAAACTAGGGGGAATCCTCCGCTGGAGTATGGTCATATCAGACAGCACCTAAAGAGAACAACAAAACTTTATACCTGTTTCCAGTGTGAAGAAGCAATGACATGCATTAAAAAAAACAGCTTGATAAGCTTTAATAAGGCTGGGACAAAAAACAAGTTGAAAATGATATATTGTAAGTCTAAAAACAGTGTTTATTTGGGGTTCAAACTTCTATTGTGCATTTTAGGTTTTTGATGCCAGTGTTTGCATTAAGTTTTAACAGTAACAACTTCAAACTTTTTACAAGATATGTATGACTAATAAAATACATACACACTGGCAACTTATGACAGTCAGAACAGTCATGTATCTTTATTGGCATATATTTGTGAACTGGAACTATGAGCTGGAGGCTGTATTTGATTTTCTGTTTTGGTTATTGAAAAGACTGCAATGGAAGGTCAATGCTACACTAAGAAATACTATAGTAAGTCAAACCACATTCAGGAGAAAAAAAATGAAAATTTTGAAGCCAAATAGAATCCAGCTAATAGCTAAACATTCAGATTGCCAACCAAACTAGAAACACGGTGTCCAAGTCACAAATTTTGTGCATATGTTCAAATTCTCACATTTGACACAGGAAGTTATATAATAGCACTGGTTATATCATTTTCATTGATTGTTTATAAAGACTGACAGAATTGAAGCTATTACTATTTTTCAGAAAAGCTGGGGTGGTCATTTGATGCATCAAGGAGAGGCACTGCGCTGTGACACTCTTTGAAAAAGTGATCTTTTATATACAGCATAATACAATGTAGTACAGGGAGAAGACATTTTAAATGGGACGACACGAGGATCAAAATAAGGCCAAGTTAAATCCCAACTTCGACTGCTTTCATGTTCAGACCACATAGTTAACTTTTTGGAATTTGGAATCAGAAAGTCAGGCCACCTGGCTAAGTGGTACTGTATCCTGGTGAACATGAGTTACGACAATAAGGAATCCCTGAAAAAAAACTGGGTGAGACCAAGTATTTTACAAGCAACTGTTCTTTAGTCACAAACAACTATTTGTGTTGTCAATAAGAGGGCACTAACAAAATAAAGAACATGACTAAATTAACCGAAGTATCGTTGTTTGCAATGATTAGCCTGTTTCCAAAGGTGACCACAGTCTGGTGTTGGTGTCCTCTAATTCCATGTAGCCAATGCAGTTAAAAAGGCAACATTTACAGCAAATTCTCTGAAAGCTGTAACTGGTCACGGTCTTGATGTATATATTTAGAATAGTAGCTACCTGTAGTAGGTCTGCATAGCACTTTAGCAGTACTTAATAAACCATCATCTTGTTCAACCTCTAAGAATTTGAGCATCTACAGGACATATTGGCAAACATGGATCATTAGCCTTGATAGCCCAAACACATAATTTTGATAGCACAACAAACTCCCAACAAACTCTGCTATAAAATCGAAGGAAAGGATGCACGGTCCTTTACAGTTGGTGGTTGTCAAAGTAATCTGTCTTGCATGAACTTTTCCAGGTGGCAGTGATACCTTCATAGATTAGATACACTTCACCATTAGTGATAGAAAGTAACTATGACAACCCCTGAATATAGAAGACCTTATTTTGTATTTCAAAACAAATCCACATCGCCACTTTGCACCCCTGACACATTTGACCCAAAAATGGACTAACATTTCATTTGTCACTGCTCTTCCTCTGGTCCAAGAAGAAGAGTTGGCTTTATGTGTTCCTTGGCGTACTTCTTCATTCCTGGTATGTCAGTTAAGTAGGTAGTGTTTGTGATCCGAGCACTATGCATGAGACATTGTTCCCATTTCAAAGAAATACTGCAATGTACTGCATAAGGAAATTTTCAAAGATACACTTTATTTCAATTCCAACATGACTGGATTCAGTCAAGTTGAAGGAGGGCACACTTGGATTTTATTCCAGATGAGTGTGGATTTAATCAAAACAAAAACTGGAGATAATCAGTGTGCTTTACGCAGTTTGAGGCACAAGCTCAACATTAGGTTTTATTGACTTAAAAGGGCTCTGGCGACTGCTAAAAGTTAATACATCATTGGGTGGGTGGTAGTTCAACTTGCGCTCTAAGGGTTCTTCCTCCAGGGTTCTGTTCAATATTCCACAAGCCCATGAAAGCAGACTGTTGTGCTTCCTCACGTCACCTATATCTGTCCAAAAGGGTGCACTTTCAAAACCCTGCTAAGACAACCAGCTAGCATGTACTTGCTGCATTAATATAATAGGAAATACATCTCCATGCCACTGTGTGTACACAGTACATCATTCACCTTCAATGTGGATTTTGACTATATCTGCCCACATGGAACTAAATTACGAAAGACACAAGTGCATGTGTTCCTCTGAGAGAGACAGTTCATATGTAGCTTGTTTACCTTAACTGAGATATTTTCCCTGAAGCTTCCTGAAAACAACATGTATTTTGGGCTGCCCTAAATCACCCACATCATATATTATTGGGTCAGTGGAAAATCATTCTTAAGATGGGATATTTCTATTCCAGATTCTCAAAATACCCCCAATGCTAAATGCAGGAAACATACTTTTATTTGTCTTAAATACAATGCTCATTATCCACTAACAGGCAGGCACAATGCATTATCTATTTTATCCATGATATGTCCAGACCTTCAGTGGAATGTATGGTGGGTATGACAGGTCAATGTGAGCTGTCAAACACCAGGGCTGGAGCAAAATGACAGCAGATACATTGCTTGGACTATTGCGTCATTTAGTTTATTTGATTGCTGTGTTGGCTGTCAAAATGGGCCTGCCCTGCTGGACCCATGTCACTTTTCAATCAGATCACATGCAGACTAAATTATTGTGGACAATACAGAAGCAAAACCAGATGCTGAACTGTTTTTGTGAACACTATTTCGAACAATACAAAGACAACTTAAAAGTCCAACATATATAAAGTGAATAATAATTTATGATATGTTACAATGAGATTTTACGTGACACCATACAACCCATTGTCTGATAAAAACATTCGAAATGGAAGTGGTGTTGTAGGGTATGATCAAATGATGGAACAGATAAAGTTTCTCTTTTCATACAGTGAAAACCGTCTCTGCCGATTCAATATATTCAGTTGGCCAGAAAAGCTGCCGATCTTGGCTGAGTAGTGTCAGTAAATGGGACACATTGCAAAGACCAATACCACAAATGGTGGTTAACCATGGCCTGATCTTGACTGCAGCCATTTGAGACTGGAGCTTCAGTTTGGCTGCTTGCCTTTCCTCCAACATGTCCTTAGTGGACAATGCTGAAGACTTAGGAAAAACAATCTATCAAGGATGTCAGTGTAACAGACTTGTTTTCAGTCATATGATGAAATAACCCATATGTGATTGTTTGTATATATATATATAGAGAGAGAGAGAGGGAGAAAATTTGAATTGTTGCAAAGACGACAGGTGAAAGAGATAGATGGAAAATAGTTCCTCCACAAATGTGTTTGTTACCTGCTGCTGCTCTGCCATGGAGTGGATGGAGCTGAAGGAGGGGTGTGTATGTGTGTGCTGGCTGGTCATGGCTGGCTCAGCGAGGGAGAAGCCCTGGGCAGTGGAGGAGGAGGAGGAGGAGGAGGAGGAGGAGGAGGAGGTGGGCGGACATCCTGAGCTGCTTACACCTGAAGAGAGAAAGAAAGACAGAAAAATTATTAGAGAGGGAAACCCCTACATTGGAATGATAGAGCCTTCACTGTAGTCACTATAGTTTCTTGAATAGAAATTGAAGATACCCACTGAACATTCAGTTTGCCAAGTCTGTGAACATTGGTACATTGCTACTACTACAACTTCCACCACAACTAACCCTTTTTCCCCTACATTTCCATACGATTCTTGATTACTATACATTACTTGTAAATGCAGCTCCATATTTCCTTTTTTCATCCAGGCAGTCTGCAGTAATTATAGGTTGAAAAATAAACAATCAGGCAAAAAAAGACAACAATTGCTTAAATTGTTACCTCAAACTTGACTCAAATTGAGATAATTTATTATCTTAAAAAAAACAAAAACAAACGACAACTACTGATGTATCCAGCTGCTTTCAAATTATTACGGCTGATCACACAGTCTTGTTGTGTACCTGGGATACAAGCATAAAACGCAGCTTATAATAGAATTGCTTCTGGCACTGTAAAGGTCTTGCTTAGCTGAGAAATAGTATTGTATCAATGCAAGAAAACATGCTGGTCAAAAACATGGGGGATTCTAAAATAAACGGCTAGAGTCATTCTATCATAAGAAATCTTTCAGAAAGCTCTTTGTTTATGGGCTCGAGATCTAGATACCTGTCCAACATCCACTAGATGTCCCGTAACCCTTGCTGGTTGTTTGCCAGCTCTGGATACTAACAGTTAAGTTTATGTATTTTTCCATCTCAAATGTAACATATAATGCATTTTGCAATGCAGCATTTAAAGCATGCACAAACATTATGATGATTGTTTCATTTTTTATGGAACATAAAATGCCAAAGCTAGTTCTTTTTTAATGCTTGATTTGGCACTGTGATGGCCTTTGGTGCTGGCCAGTTTCATTTCTCTGTACTTTTACATAGATGTCAGAGTAGAAACAGCCTTTCACTATTCCCAATGTTAACAGGTGCTCCTTCTGTAAGAAATGTATTTAAATCAACAAATCCAAAACACATCGATTTCTTCAAGGAAGTTCAGGATAGTAAAAAAAAAAACAAAGCTGTCAGCTGCTCTTTGAGCATTTACAGGACAAAAATGTCCACGAGCACCAGTATAAAAGCTAAAAGCACAAAAAGATTAAAGAAATACGCTAGCGTTCTGTAAAATAGATTGACCTCCTGCAACATACCATATCATGTGAGCTAGCCACCTACACTAGCTGTAGGTTAGGGTTAGGGTTAGGGTTGTGTACAGCGAGGCTTGTTGCATAATTAATAGTGGCTTGATTGACAAAGGACAGGAAATCCACATTTTTTTATCACAATAGACTTCTCTGGACAGAGATGAGTGATATCTCACAATGGAGCATGTATTGAAAACAGCACTGTGGAAAATATTACAAATACAATGAATAACTTGGGTTTATGAATGCAATGAAAAAAATTTGCAGCCAATTCTGTGAGGGGAATTAGCAAAAATAAGGCTTCACTCTAACAACAGACACGGTATTGTATAACCTAATGGTATTGTCCATATTAGGAGTTTATCAATTGGTTTGTTTCCCATACAAGATACAATAAGGATATGCAATATAATTGATACTATCATGTACTGTTCTCCAGGTGTCAATACCCTGAGTAGGATAAGCACTACACAATGGATGGCTCAATGAAAGGAAATGTATGAGTCGGTTATCTTGTGTGTATATCATACAGACATTCAGACTTTTTTCAGGACATATAATTAACATCTGGATGTTTTTTAGCATAGCTTACCCCATCTATTGAAATTAAACATATCAAAAAAAGATCCCCATCTTAAACCTGTCACATTGTCAAAAAAAGCATAAAGGGGTCCATGCCCTGTCTTTCACACCACTTAACTTGTGGGAAAAGAGCTTTTTTTGTCTTCACTTGGACCAATTCTAGTCAAACACATAGTTTTACAAGAAATTGAGGTTGCACTGATAGCCATTCAAGACAACATTCTCACCTGAGTTTGAAGCCAAATAAAAACAACAGGGTATACATGATCGCATAGCTGCTTAGACAGCTAACTCAAAGTGGCTCCATAAAGATCAGAAATTGCAAAACCTGGATTATTGAACATATGCTGTTAGTGTGAGTAAACCACATGAAAAATACCAGTCGATATTGAAATACTGGCTGGTATTCTTGACGTTGTTGGTAAAATGCCTGTCAGCAAAGTACATATTTACAACTTCACTGACAATTTTAGCTGTGTTTAAATGTGATTGTGATTGTCGAGGTAATTTCTTCAAATGATCAGGTATAAAAAAATATTGATCTGTAAGGTCTTAATATAATCTACTAATAATAAATTGTACTGTCGACACTTGTCTTCGGTAAGTTGAAAATACAACAGACAGATGATCTAAAATAGAGCAGTGACTGACCACTTTTATAGCTGATTATAAGTGAGCAAAGACAGTAATAGCAGATTTGGGGTGAAGTGCAATTGCAGTAAATTAAAATTATGCACCAATACCTGCAGGGATTCCAACTAAAGTCGGCCAAACATACAAAGACATTGAATATATCTGTCGATAAAACAAACTACGTATATAAATCATTGAGTAAACCAGGTGGCAAAACAGAAACATTTAAAAGTAACAACAAATAAGTAACATGCAAACTTGAAAAAGGATTTGGAAGTTTGGTAACAATTATTGGTCACAAAAAAGTACTCGGGCACAATTTGATATGAATGAAAATGCAACATGCAGGAGAAAAATGGATCAGAATATTTAGTTAATTAAAATATGAGACCGAGAACGTAAGAGGGCGCAGGTTTCTCACTATTGCTTGGCTGACCTGATGATGACCCTCAACTGACATTTTGCACTGCAGTTCACTGTACAGAAAAGTAAGAAGCAAAGGTATGAGAAAAATACATGGTTTTCACACTCTTCCATATAGAAAGGGGAAAAAAGAAAAAAAAAAACTGGAAACACCTTAGTTTGCTTTCATCCTGTCTTCGCTCTATATTTTGTGGATTAAATTTGTGAGCCTTGTATGCATTTTTGCCGATATGGTGTGCTCCACAAAAAAGGACATTTTTTTTTTTTAAACATCCATTTTTTTCACAAGATGACGCAATGAGTAATTTGCCAATAGAGATTATCAAATCAATCCTTAAAACAACAGCTTTGCACCCCAGAGAGGAACTGCACGTGTATTTTTGTGTTGTGTTTGTATAAACAGGTAGAGAAAGCATGATCCAATCACTGTCCCAGGAATTGTTGTGGTGCTCTGGGTCCTGGCCTGCTTACAGACATGAACTGTTACAGAGAGAGAGAGAGAATATCTGCCTAGTACTGAGAAATCTGCACCGTCTCTTTAAGAGACTGAGAAGCACTCACAGAACTTCCTCACTCTGGCATCCCCCTTCTTGCGCTCCCATTGGTCGGGGCCCCCTCTTTCTTTGTCAGCTGATTCGCTGTTGGTATCTAAGGGCTGGCTGGCCAGCGCACTATAAATAAACCCAATGCTGTCTCAGCAACCAGCCTACAATACTCATTAGCTACTTCTCTCCCTCCTCTTCCGCCTCTCTCCTGCTAAGCAAGTGGCTTCCAATAGCAGGCAAGACTCTCAGCAGCAGTCTGATACATTCTCCCCTAGCAACCCAACCCAGCCTCTCTCCTCCCCCTTTCCCTCATCATCCTTCCTGCTTTCTCAACCCTCTCCCTTTCTGATTCTGCATTCTGTCTTCCATGTATCCATCCATACATATGTCCATTCCCCCATTTCCTCCCTGTTTGCCATCCATCCATTTTCCCTACCTCTGCCAACCGGTTTTCACCTCTTGAGCAGTATTGTGTCAGAGCACAGTGATGCAAGAGTATTTAGGGCAACATGGAGAAGTCACTCCAGGCAGCAGATCAGCAGATACAAGAGACAAGAACATAGTGCTTTCAGCTCATCTCAGCCAGGTGTGAAACAATGACAAACAATAACATTTAATCTTCACATTTAATATTTAGAACTCAATCCCTCAAATCGGTGTATCCCGCACACATGTACACGCAACATTCAAAGCGGAATCAAGAAATTAATTTTAAGTGCATTGTGAGCATTGGCGGCAGAGTCCGACCTACCTTCTTGCACATTCACATCTCAAGGTTTCGTTTTAAGATCGCTTTAGTATTGTTTTTAACAAGGAAATATAGTGGGGTCATATTTTAATTACCAACATTTTCTCCCTTTAGTTGACATTATGGGTGAAATAATCTCCAAGAACAAAGGGGAATCAGATTGCATTTTGCAGTCTATTTTTAGTTGGACCACATTAAAGGACTGCAATGCTACAGATGAGCAAAGTCTTTGAGAAGCATGTCTCAGTGTTGTCCCTAACTGGATAGTCCCATTGAGTTTGACCGTCAGTTAGTCTGGCTTGTTTGTTCATTAGAAGTAAATATAACCGAACAAACCAAAATTGGGATCTTTACTAAAGGCATGGTTCGCTCTTAGGATGGGGAAAAACTGATAGTCAGATTTTTTTCTTTTTTTTTTTTTTTTAATTTTGTGGCTGTAGTACTCTTTTGCATTTTATTTTTGCAATCAGAGAGTGGCCGTGCACACCTCTTCCAAACTTTAAATACTTAGCTGCATTTAGCATCTGAGGAGCCAGAGTTTTTTCAGAAGATTGGTAAAAAAGAACAGGTTTGGTTTCACCAGATGAACAGAAATTCGATTTCAAATGGGTGATAATAAAACTGCTGAACATGCGAACAAGCAACAATATAGAGTGTAAAATTTCAAACATAAAAGTGCTGCTGAATCAAATGACGCCAGTACAAATTTTGCTAAGCATGTCCTTAATTCACGAGTCATTACTATGGACTAGCATGAAAACATGGTTGACTGCTGCCAAAATCCTCATCTAATTTGAACAAATCACTGAAAAAACACTTTGATGCAGTGAGGTTTTACAGGGACCTTTTGCATTACAAAAATAACTGCACAATATTGTTTGTATGTGCTTGTCAATTGTTTAAACATGCAGTTCATAGATTGAAAAGGCTGACCGTATCACATTTTTTGGTTTATTTACTACATCATCAAGTAAAAATGACCAAAGACGAACCCAAAGACAATAGCTTGAATGGAATGATGAAGGAGAAAGTAAAGGGACTTTTGTCCACACAGTCAGTCATTTGTCCTGACAGCCGGAGTCACATGATCAGACATGCCTTCTCCGTTGTCATTTAATGATACATTGTTCTCCATATAAAAAGTGAAATTACATATTTACGTGCAACAGTGCCTTTTATTATTTTCTCACTCATTCTGATGTTAAAATGAAAAATCACTGTACATAATTCTCCTCGTTCTAAGAATTACATATCCAAAGAAAAACGGAGCCCCTGTAAAATTTGATATTCACTTGATAAGAAATCTTCTGAAACAAACAGGGAAAAGGCTTCTGTGTTTTTCATGTTAATTTTGGGCTAATTGTAGACCTGCAGCGCCATGCTGAAAGGCAAACTCACAAGTGTTTACATACAATCAAGTTCGTACGAGTTCTGTTTCTTGGTTCTGTATTATAGCCTTTGAGATTGAGTATGTCTAGCTCATCTCTTCACAGCTCTACAAGTTAATTCTTTTTCAGATTCCTTTGTAGTAGATAACTCACAACAGCTAATTTTTAAGTTCTGGATCAATAACATAAAGCATGCGAGCATCCATAAAAGATGTAGAATATCAAGACAGAAAGATGAAATGGAAATCTGCTTTATTACAGTCAGGAGGTTGAACAGGTTTATTGGGGTTAAATTTTGCATCTTATTTTAAATGACAACATGCAAATTAACCTTGTTATAGTGACCGGCCCCCACACGCACAACACTACTAAGCGCAAAAGCAGTGACCTGCCACTTTAGAAAGGGCGGGTGGCTGGTGAGCTCAAACACATATCCCAGTCAGAGCACCGGCTCAATGAGAGTCACTGGGCTGCTTTCACCAACACAAGAAGAGTAATGTTTGACTGTGACCAGCTACACAAATACTTAACTGTAGTCCTAACAGTACAGACACAGAACCAAGTGATCATTCTAACTACAGTTCAGCCATAACACAAAGGAATAATCAGCCTCTGACCTGATGCTGCTGATAGACTGCAACAGCCAGTCACTATCAAAGCAGCAAACATCCAGAGCTCATACCTTCGTGTGCTGCACACGTCTATTAATGACAGGGCTAAACACTTGGCTGGAGAGAGCCTGAACTGGATGAACCCCTTCCCGATGATATCATATGAACACTGATCAGCACAACTAATTATATCTTTACTGTAGACTTTAACTTGAACTTTTCAAAGAGCTTCACAAGCAATTTAAAAAAAGTAAATGTAAATGCACTAATAAATCTAGTGTTATCAACTCTCTCTCTCTCTCTCTCTCTCTGCAAAACGTACATCCCATGAAACGATAAACCGTATAAATCTTTTGTTTACGCAATGGACTGAAGAAAGATAAGAATGTTTAAGTATAAATGAGCATGTACAAAAATACTGAGGGGAAAACCTGTGGAGTTTTGCTGAAAAAGTTTGTACTGATGTTATTTGTCATTACTTGTACTTCATTACTTGACCAGTAATCAAAGCCATGACCAAGAGGGAGCTAATCTCAGTGGAGCAAATGCACCCATGTAGGAGGGTCGTACCCAAGAAGCTCACCAGGGAGACTGAGCAGTGAAGGGTGAAGCATTGTGGACAACAGGGGTGCATGGAGAGCAAGACATGTGACAGTCTTTAGCAAGACGTTTGAGGGGAAAGCAGAGGACTGCAAACTAAACTTGTTGTGGTAACAATTGATGGATGTAGGATGGATGCTGTCACGGCATCTTATCTTTGAGATATAGGCCTAATTTTGTAAACATTTCTTAAGCATTAAAGACAGGATAATCCAGATCCTTTAGGATGATGCTCAGAAATTAAATTGCCATCATCATGCCAGATATTTTGCCATGGGAAACCAGTAGATGGCACGGTCTGTTTAATGACCGATCACTGTCTGTTGATGCAATTTACTACAACTTCTGAGGTTAACTAACTACACAGTGCTGGTACATCAAGCGTCTGAAAGAGGATCAAGATTAAGTCAAAAGAAAATAAAGCCTCAACTTCAGGACCAAGTAGCATAATGAAGACAACTATCTATACTCAGTTTGGCAATAGTAAGGATCACAGAGCAAAAAGAAGTAAAATATAAATGAATGGTAATACACAAGGATAGAAGAAAAAAAACATTTCCTTTTTGACAGCTGTGGCAAGTTTTAAATAAGGGTTATTTGGTCAGAATCCCAACTCTAGGTAAACAAGGAATGTCATCTTGCACTTAATTCTCAAGCCATTCAACTTTTTGGTTTTGTGTGAGGAAAAATGTATTCTATTTGAATTAGCTAATCAATGTCAATACATACAACTTATCATACTGAACTACTGGGGAAAACATTTTAGTTCAATAATGTAAAATTGTATAAATGATATGAGTCAGCACTCATTTCTAGAGATTGCATTTGGATCCAGGGGTAACATTTATGATAGACTGCAGAATAAAACATCACTTTTTTTCTGTGTCACACTGTTTACTAATCTGAGAGATAAATAAAGTAGACAGTGTTGAATGTGAGTATATCTATTGAATTATTACACCTGCACCACAGATAATAGTGTTTCTTTCAAAATGAAATTGATATTTTTAGCCCCTCTCCTTGATATACCAAAAGTCTGTTAATACTTAAATTTGTCATCAAAAATGTACATTTTCTCATCTCAGTGTCTTCCATTGAGTGCTTAAAGAAAAAGCGAGGGGAATTGAAAAACAAAACAAAACTGTATATATTGAAGATTTGGGAGAACATGGTTACTTGGTGCAGACCCTAGCAAATACCTCATTACCTTTTTCAGCTAAATATCAACAGCAGGGAGAGCAAGGAAACTTGGCATCATGTTAGTTCAAAACAGAGACAAAGAACATATCATCTATGATGTAATATCCAAATCAGATCAAAGCAAACAAAAGGCTACGGTACAATTTAGTCACTACATACCTATATCAACAACCATTAATAGGTTGTTGACACCTTAAAGAACCATAGCTTTGGGGAGATACATTTTCAAAAACATTGTTGTAAAGATTAACACTTGGCAGAATCTGTAAGATGACACAAAGTACGCAAGCTATTATGAAACGACAACAGGAAATTAGCTACAGAAAAACTATGATTAAAATCCACTAGTTGAGAACAACTTAAGAAAAAAGAAAGACAACTGGCAGGTCTGTAGTTGTTAGAATTCAACCTGATATCTTACGTTAGGACAATGTTGATGAGATGTTTTATCAATACTGAAGGTAAGTGGTCATTCCCGTATCTGTAATTTTGAGGAGGGCAAAACTTTTTTTGTTTAATGAATAAAATGGCAAAGTAACCAAATGAAATAAAACTTTTTCATTGCTGATTTACTAAAGATATTCTCTCTCATGCTGTCAAGGGACTTTTTGAGCTGAAGATAAATATTCTCAGCTGGAATCAAAGCATTGCCATATTTAGGTAGCAGTTTTTGCAGCCAATTGAATATTGGGTTGTTAAT
Organism: Fistularia tabacaria; assembly: GCA_901007705.1. NCBI lineage: Eukaryota > Metazoa > Chordata > Actinopteri > Syngnathiformes > Fistulariidae > Fistularia > Fistularia tabacaria. Next base: position 184,843 of record CAAKHD010013959.1, read on the forward strand.
TTAGACATTGCTTTGGCATTGACAAATATCTGCCGTTGATTGGAATTTTATAAAAAATGAAAAGTTACGTTGTAGAAATGTTTAGAATGTTCAAAGTGGCTATTGATTCAGAAGTCAGTTCATCCATTATTTCTGAAACTCTTTCCCTACAGGTGGTTAACAGAGGAAAGAAAACAGAGATACTCTGCAGACTTTCACAAAAAAGTTGTCAAACTCAATGTGAAGCATATCAGGGAATGGCAAAGTCTGCAAAAAAGTCTGCAAATCCTGGAACACAAGCATATTAAGAGCAAAAGCTAAAAACTATTGAAAAAGCTGGTCCAATCACTGATCATAATGTTTTTATGATGTTTTGTAGTTTCATAAGTCAAGGTGGCGTTAAGAAAAAGTTTCTGGTCCAACTACTGATGGTAAGGTCTTTATGACATATTGTAGTTTCGGTTGTCAAGCTGGTGTTAACATTAATATGCCCCATTTGCCTATGTTTGTATTGTTTTAGGTAAATTTCCATAAAGCTCAAGCTGACGGAAAACAGAAAAAGAATGAACTTCTTACCATTTATTTGCCCTGCTGCACACTACATTATTTCTGATAAAAGAAAGATGTTAACTTTGTGTATCGCTCCCTATTTATTGCAATTTACATACAGTGGCACTTGATGTCATCTTTAGTTACACCTTAATGTAACCCTAATTATTGGAAATATATATCACCACTTCAAGCATTTCTAATGCACAGAAATGGCAGACTTAAACAATTGTCCTGTATTGCCTCAACTTGACAAACAAACAGCAACCCCGGTTGCTCTTTGTTCGCTCATAGAACAACAGCTGTAAATCTTCATGCATATTCAGAATACCAGTCACTATATTCACAGACCAAAACTGAACACATGAACTAGGCAGCCTTTTGGTTGTGACACATACCATCTGACAAATGTATCACACAGGTTGAATTCAAAATGAATGAAACTGATTAGGTTGGAGAACACGTGGGTGATGGGTTAGCCTGACTCCAGATGAGGAAAGCTGCACAAACAAGCCATGAAATATCAGCTCAAATTTAATTCCCCGACAGATGTTAAACAGAGTCTGGACATGATGGATGCTGCGCTGACCATGGGGAACCCACAGAGTGAGTTGAAGCTGTCAACATATAACCTACAAACAAAACACAGACCGGCTACGACAATCAACCCCAGTGAGATATATTTTATTATATTAAAGTACAGGCGAATGCTGGGATGCCCTTCATCTAAATGAGATCAAATCACCGACGGCTCATAAAATGGTGTAAAATCTTTATCATAAAATCAACACATCGCCTGTACCCTGAAAACAATCTTCCACATTTACGCAGTTGCCAGCTGTAACTCATGTATGATCTCCAAATGAGTCTGAGGTCATATCATTTTTACAGAACTAATTTCATATCAAGAATAGTGAGGTGACAGAACCTTAGGTAAAAAAAGATAAACAAGGTGATCCCCAAAGGATTCTGAATAATAGATGCTTCAAATGTACCTCACAAAGTCCCGCTGAATTATTTGATGAGTGTCCCAGTCATAGAATATTGAAGTAGCAAGTAGCAATCCTTACTGACAGGGCTTCAGTGAATGACATCAGGTACACACAAACAACAAATATTGTTCCATGCATCAAACTAGGTATACAAATGTAAACTGTCAAAACAATTTAGTTTGGTTTTAACTGAAGCTAATTCTATAGAGTCTGATGGATACTAGAATTATTGGAGCCAGTCCTGGTATTTGGGAGCACAGAAGTCCCAATAATTACACATTTCAAGATGCATTTTATGATAAGTAAATACATGCTTTCAGAAAAATAGACTTAACGCATTGAAAGCAAAACATCTGATACTGCAAAATATCCCAATAACTGTTCAATAAATGTTCTTAAAATGAAATGCACAGTCCATTTAAATAGTGTGAGAGTAAAACTAATCTCTATACAAATTATACAGTGCGAATAGATGACTGGGATATTTTTACTGGTCTAATATTACGATTTATATATTTATTTTTGGCAGCTGGGCTTAACTATCACCAGGCATATGCAATTGCTCCCCCAAAAAATTGACAGTGAAGATCAAGAAAAGCTTTCTCTCTAAAAGATAAGGACAGCTTGATTTGTTTATGTTTTTCCTTTCCCTTTTTGTTTCACATTTTCAGTTGACAATATTCTGAAAAGTCCTCTCATTGATAGCTATGAGAAGTATGGACCTGACAAGCACAAGCGGGTGGATACAACACCGTACAATAACATGACCAGCTTCTCATTACCCCTTGCAGTTACATATACTCAAAATTGTTTTGACACATTGAAGTAAGTCAATTTGGTAAGTGCTTCTATCTAAGTCGGAATGTACCTGTCGACGACCAATCAATCAATCAATCAGAAATCAAATGGATTCATTTTTCGAAAAAAAGCTGAAACTGCTAACCACAGTCAAAATCCGACTGTCTGAGAGTGAAACTGTGGTCAATCACATTCAAATACTAACCGCACAACGCACACATCATCATTACACCTCCTATCTATAGCCAGGGTTCAAGCCCCAAATGAACACCAAGTATCTGGCCATGAAGCTAGGTAGCATTGGGGAAGCATCACAAATGTGAACTTCAAACATATCCAACAATGATATAATATGGGGACATACACTGCACAACTTCAATATCTTTCAGCTGCTTCAACAAACTAAAAAATAGACACACTACCACCAGGACAAATTCCCCAAATAAAATCAAACCTCTATAAAAAAAATGACTGAAGTAACTTTCAGGACTATGGTACAGACTATGCATGCATTAAGTAACACATTAAATTCACAAATGCACAAGATTATATTTTTTTAAAGTTTGGTTTACATTGTATTGTGTGTGTGTGTGTGTGTGTGTGTGTGTGTGTAAACTGACTCTTGTTCTTGCGAAGCAGAGCTGAGGAGATCCAGGGTTCCGACTGGACCATCCTGCAAGAGGGCACAGCCTTGTCCTCAACGGATGATGATGTGATCACCATGGAAATGCTTGGCAGTTGGTCAATCCAACAGGGAACCCAGTCAATCAAACTCTTTGACAGGTGGGCAGCGACTGTGAGTGTGTTTATATTTGGGAGGGGTCAGGTAACTGTCATGAGGTCACCTCAGCAGATCACTCAACTAACTCAACAAATCTTGAAATGGTGGGACACTGAGCAACCAATCAAAAGGCACCGTCTTCTCTAGCTTCTTTCCTTCTTTTTTGTTACTGTGACTTCTAAGGCAACCAACTGGTGTACAGGCAGCGTGTCTCTATGAAGTAAAAATATAAAGATTGTAAACTCTGTCGTCTATGGAGTTAACTATAGATATAGAGCTCTCATTCTACATATATATTCTATTTCTCTATGGTTTGGGGAACGGGGTGATAGATTATTTGGTTCGTCAGGTTAGCTTTTTGTTCTGTTTCTTTCTGCTAGTTAAAAGTTTGCACTTCTCCAGACTGCTGGTGACTGATATTCTAGGTAGTTTGAAGTAGATATTTCTACTATTCCTGTATGTTACCAGGTGCTTACTCTGTAGAACAGTTTCATCTAAAAGTCCCAAGTCTAATTTCATAGATTATAGTTGACTATGAATTTTATCTCACGTTTTCGACAATAGGTTTAAGCAAAGTTCAAAGCTATTAGTTCTTCAGACATATTTGAATCCGGAAAAAACAGGTTTTATATGTCCAGTGAAGCCTCCACCAGTAGACCCAGTACTCCCCAGCTCTTTGACTTTGTGGCCAGTACAGTTCTAACAGATCCCAGCTTATTTTGCAGAACAAGATCCTCCAGCTTCTCTTTTTCCTTCAGTTTCCTTGTAAAAGACAAGTTAGGTGTCAAGTGTGTGCTAACCAGGCTCGCCCAGCATGCTGCCAGGTGGGCTGAGCGGGGTAGTGTGATGGAAGGGGTAGAAGAGAAGGAGGTGGAGGGGAGTTGGGTTTCCAGCTGCCTGCTTTTACCCCATCCCTTACTCTAAAAATAGGTCCAATTACTGGCGTTTTCTGGGGGGGTTACTGGCACTGGACAGAGTGGGGCAGTATAGAGAGACGTTATCTCTCAGATTAATCCAGTGACACACACAACCCTCCACTTGCAATGTCACATAGACAGTACAGCCACTACTACGCGGAGCCTTTGTGTTGCGGTCACTCCGCTCCCCTTCACCCGCCTACAGCAGAAGGTGTCTGGCCTCTGACAGGGTGAAAAGGGGCACCTTTCAGAGGGCCAAGACAAAACAAAGTAATCCACATACACGACTCGGGGGTGGCGGGGGATGCCGTGACAAGCAGTGTCCGAAACACGTGTAAACAAAAAAAAAAACAAAAAAAACAGTCCACTTCAATTTGTAGATTTCACAGAGACGTATAGTTCCAGTGAGAGTTCCTTCAAATGAATATCCAGGCTTGCCGGGTCTTCACGGAAAGAGTGTTGTCGCCGTGGCGGAGCGTTCAAGTTTAGATCCAGTATCGCTGGTTCGAATCTTCGTCGTGTTGACGACGCACACAGGTCGACGCTGTCTTTTTTTTTTTTTTCCCCCTCCCCAAACTCCGACACGATCTTCTGCTAATCGAAGAGGCGCTCGATCCAGAAAGAAGTCAGCCTCTGAGGTATTCACATTACAGTAAGATCGTACATTTCTCGTTTCAGTCACGAACCCAAAGTTTAGACTCGTCTCAAAGTACACCAAATCCAGAGAAGTTCCTGAGTTTGCTGTCAGATGCCTTGGATCGCTTCTTGACGCGCCTCCTCTCCCCCCCTTCGCTTCCGCTCACTTTTCCTGTCACTTAATGTCCTCCTTCGCTGGCTTGCCCTTCTCAGAGTCAAGGGAGGCTTTTTATTCCTTCAAGGTGGAAACCTTCGCAAGGGCAATCTCGAATCATGTTTCTCCGCCGTTTCCCTTTCAGCGATCCTCCGTTATACGGAATCTGTGCTCCTCTCCCACACGGCTCCCCACCCTGCGATCGGGACTATACCATAAACCCGGGGCAGGGGTCGGCGCTGACATGGCTGGCGCAGCGTCGCACAGTCCTGCTGGGATCGAAGCGCACACACTTGCCGGGAGGGAAAACAACAATCGGCGACATTTCACAGGCGGGTTTACGTAAACACCTCAGACTGACTGAATGGGACTCTCTAAAGATCAAAACTCCGGGAGGCAAGCGGGACAGTAACCCTCCCTCTGAACCTAGTAGTTGGTTCCAAACAGACCTCTCAGGTCCTGTCCATTTATAGTAACAACGGGATATATATACTGGAACTTTAGATACACACTTATATAGACAGCCTTCGCCTAAACTCTCATCGCAATTGTCAGAATATAACTTGTGTTCAACCACTCCCAACATGGTTAATATTAGTTGTTTTCTATTGTGTCTCAAGCAAGACATTTTGACATTCACAAATACAACCCTTTAACAAATACCCCTCGATGTAAACTTGAGAAAGTTATCTGAGAATCACACAGTCATTCGGAAGTGCCAAGTACCACCGACGTTGTGAAGCACTTTAACTTGAGGCAGAGCGGGCGACAAGGATGGAATCGATAGAGGAAATAAAGAGGCCAAAAGAATGGGACATCTAAATAGCGCGTTTTTCCTTGTGTGAAAATGTCTACGCAGATGAATTGCTAGTTTGCTATATTTTAACCGTTTTGCGCAGTTCAGAAAAAAAAAAAACACAACTGCAGGTAAACGGGGAGACGGGTTTTAATATTGGTAGCATGTAACACAAAAAGCCTCGTTTTTTTCTTTTCAATCAGCCCTCTAAAATGTTTCAACTTCTCTGTGCTGGGGTGAAAGCAGCCTCTCCCTCACTCAGCACGCACCCTCTAAAGGCTCTGTTGCTACCCGACGCCATGGCAGCTGCAATGCCATAGGCTGCATAAAGTCCGGTCCGCGGCTGTGATTGGCTGGCGGCTCGGGCTGTGGGAGGAGCACTCAGCTGAGTTTCCCAGTGTCTCTTCAAACCGCGCGATGCAGGAATGACGCGGAAATAGTTTGAAGATGTCAGGTAGAAATGGAAAGAGGGGGGAAGGAGGGGGTGGTGGTCGAAGGCTCGGGGTGAGGACACTGCTAGGGAGTGGGGAGGAGAAAGGGGCAAAGGGCTTCCATAACCACACGGTCAAAGAGTGACTCTACAACTGAGATGTGACTTCCCCTCACTAACCAGCCAAAGCTAAAAGTTGTTCCTGTTGCTATCCGAGCATTCCGGCTAAATCAGGCACAATGCTGCCTGGGAACAGCTCAGCGCACAAACAGTGTCATAAACCAGCTGACAGCTCCCTCAGCTTAAAGGAAAATTCACCCTCACTCTGCTCTGAGAAATGTGTGTCATATTATTATGAAATAATTTGCTATTTAACATTACTTTATTCTTTTAAGATATGAATTTTCCAATACAAAGGTAATGGTGAAAGGACCGCGATAATTACCAGCACTATAACAGGTAAGGGCTTCTCTCCTAATACTTAACTACTACTGTGTTCTTTCCGTCTCAGACATTTCATCCAAATGTCTGTATTTTATCGTTTTAACTGAGACTGTCACCTATAACATTACACTCACATGAAAATGATCATAATTGTTTTGGTATGTTGTGTATATGCAGTGACTGCCAAAAATGCTTACGTATGAGATCATCAGTAGTGCTGTTGCAGCACCAGATTCTGTAAAAATTGAACCAACGAGTACATTTAGAAATTATGTGTGCCTGTTAATTTTGGTTTTTAACTCTAAACTTAATTCCAAGCAAAGCTTGATGAAGGCGACTTCGCTGCACTGTGGCAATGAACTCTTAGGCTGGACCTGGTTCCTTCAACTTTTCTTGGTAATCTGACTCAAGGTCTGGGCTTCACAGCCTATGGTCCAAATCATTGCACTCCCGCACACTGAAAAACAGCTGACCAGTTGCAGCTAAAATAAGATGGCCTAATAACATCCTATAATTACAGAGCTTGCTTTTAAGGGATCACTCTAGCAGTCATAAACAAGCAGGAAGCAACATTATATGGTAATACGACACAGTAACAACATATGATAAGGGTGGTAATCACACACAGATGTATCACTACTGGGTGGTCGAATTAAAAATCCTTAACACTAAGAGTGACTGGGAACAAAGATCATCGAATCCTTAACACTCCAGAGTCACATGCACACCTCTGGAGTGAGACAAAGTTTGTCAGTCATTACTCTATTCACCTTTAAAGAAGCTGTACTTGACCAAAATTTAACCAAACTGTTCACAAACATCACTGAGAAAAGGGCTGGTCACGCTGGAGGACTGTTCAATAATGTAGTTGTGAAATGAAGGTGAAAAGAACAGAAATTGAAAGTGGAATGTTAATAAAATTAACTTGAGGACAAAACTGAAAGATTATAATTTTGATGGAGGCCATCACTTGACCAAACTTAGATAGGATTGAGATTCTCTCGAAACACATGAAAAGGGTGGACTGACAGTCTCTGTCACACAGTTTGATGATCTTACTCTTGAGTTGAACACCCTGTTAAAAAAATTCCTTTATCATTTAAAGAATATAAAAACAAATAAAAAGATAATCTCAGCATGTAGCTTAAAAATGGATTGGCCGTAACATTTTCAGTTGACTTAACATTGATAGTGCTTAAATAACTTATTTGTAAAATGTCTGAGCTTCGTCAGACCTGTTGATTCAATGACTGAAATATTTGAAATAGACATGGTAAGAGACCACACGTAACTTTAATGTTTCATCAAAATATAAAAGGGAGTGTACTTTGAGCATGCATGAGATAGAGAAAGTCGACGAGATATTTGAGATAACATAAACCTACAAAAAACCACTTGTGCAGTTGCACAGAAATCTAGACTCAAACTGATTTGCAACAGAGATAGAAGAATCATTTTTTGTCTCATTCGAATAAAGATCGTCTCACCTGTGCATGAACAGGAGCAATTTTTTTTATAGTAACAGATTTAATGTAAGGTATACAGTATTCCTGTAAGTGCGGGCGTGCCGCCAGATATAAATTACGATGAACATATTGCAATGAGGTGGCAAAACACACAAGAAACAAGAAGACAGACCTTAATCCAATTTTTCACCAGCCCCCAGTGTAATTGTGTGTTTGCACTGAGCAAAAACACATTAGATATATGATATATATACTAATGGTGACATCCAAACCCCAGCTATCTCACTTCCAGAATTATAGAGAGAAGAACAACAGGTGAACAAGCATGTGTGTGCATGGTACTATGAACGGGTAAAATACATGTTTCACTGTCACTGTTCATGATAACTATTAGCATTATTAGTCCTTTAAAGGAAATTAAACTCAAAATGAGGTTTAGAAAAACAAGCATGAAAAAATAAAGCTTTATACAAAAATACCTGTGCGAGAAAATAATTGTACAATTATTTTGCTATGACCAAATGGGTTGATGAAACCTTTTGATACCATGCTAAGTACAGAAATTGCGTTCAATTAGGGAGTTCGCTGTAAAACAATACAAAGTATTTCTACCTTTTTTTTTTCCAAATTGAATATTTCCTCAAGTTTACACGGCCTCTTGAAAACTTTGAAATAAGATCTAGAATTGACTGCAGAAAATACATGTTTGTTTAGTCATGAATAGAATGCATTATGATGAATGGTGTGTTGATCCGGCAAATCCATATTTATTTGTCTTCCTGTATTTTTGCCTGAAACTGACACAGTCTCAAATTCATTGTTAGCTTTATAAGCATCGTGAATTACTATTATTTTCTCTTTTTTTTTCCAAACGTCATGTATAATCTTGATGTACATATCGACTTTGGACTGATTTAAAAAAAAAAAAAGCCCGGGTCATTCTGTCACCTTCAAAACCTCGCTTGTATCTATTGCCTGGCTTCCATATACGTTGAATATTAGTGAGTATAATGTTAGGCAGTGATACAGCACATTGGATGGGCAGAAACGCAGCCTCTTAACGGTGGATTTATACAGGCAGGAGGACTCGATGCAGCCGTTGTCCGTTGTCCTCTCGCTGCCGCGCCGGTTTTCGCGCTAGAGGACTGAAACGCGCAGCTCAGGTTATCTTGCTGAATTTGCAGCTAAACGCTCGAATTTCTATTAACAGTGTTACTGAGTGGCTTCCACTAAATCGCGTTCAGCTGTACTAACGACCAGACAGCGGAGATTACAACAGCACTGCGAGGAGGGAAGCAGACTCTGACACTCACGTGCCTTGCAGCAAAATTCCACCCGGCAACTATACACTGTACCATGGCAACAGCGCTGCCATTGGTCCCCGGTGCGTTTTCAAGTGACCAATGGGATGGCCAGCCGCGGGTGATGCTTGTTGCTAGGTAAACACGATGCAGAGGAAAGATAGAAGAGCAGAATTACCATGCTGCTACTGCAGGGTGCTTTCAGCAAGGAGTGGAGGAGTACTTCACACTCAGAAATAGCCTCCTCTTTCTCAGCACTTGGCGGTGCCAGAGAGACAAAAACAAAGGGAGGAAGGAATGACACAGGCAAAGAGGTATAAAATATAGGGCTAGTTGGAAACCTAGGGGGATTTTGATGCCAGTGATTTTGGCTATGTTTTACATGCATCATAATAATTTGAGCACCTACAGCTAGTCAGAAGGGGAAGTTAGTGTAATCATAAATAAGCAATGCTTTCGCTTTAAAATAATATTTTGATTTTATTTTTCCACTGCAGGAAAACTTAATCCAAGTACATAGAATATATTGTCTCTGAATTACAAATAAGTGGTGTACTTTTCAATAAAAGTAAGGGCATGCCAGATATGTTTCAAACAATAAGAAGACAATGGTCAGAACAATGGTTCTAATCTAATGGAAAAAAAAAGGAAAGTTAGCAGCATTACTCAGCTAACTCGAGCTGTGGTACAGTCGGCCTGACTTGTTAAGACCAGCACTCCTTATTCATGAACTGTTGGTGTCTACTGATGGATTAAGCTGGTCTTATTCACATTACCCCCCTCCCCACCACCACCACCACCACCACCACCACATAAGCTCATATTATGCTTACATGACGTTTCCAGGTTTTAAACTTCCCCGGAATATCATTTGCTAATTTTTAGCTCAATTTTCAAATGCCATTCCATTTATATTGCTTTTTTATTTTTACATACATTTCCTATAAATAATACATGTATACTTTACCCTACTTCATAACACATCAGCTGACTTGAGTTCCAACTAACTCAAAGCTGAGAACTTGGGTGAACTAAGCATCAGAGATGGTTTATAGCGTTGCCTTTTTATCATCGAACAGCATCTTTGCAAAATATAAGCCAAAAGTAAAAAGAAACTTGGGAGGTCAAGCATTTAATTAGATAAAGTAAAGCACTGTTGACCAGAATTTGTGTCGCGCGTCTCCCCATGACGTTACATTTTGCCGAACAATATATAGATTCAATGTGTTCGTTCACATGAAATCCCTTATTTTCTCAACTCAAATATCACACTGCTTGGATAGCAGCAAGCAAACCCCCCTGGAGACAGTGACACAGATTACCACCATGAAAATTTGTGCCTCTGTCTTTGCTGTGGACCTGTCAGCTCACCGCTATTGCTGTCTCACTATAGACTTTATTTGTGCACACAGTTAAAGTTAGATTGTGTTTCCTCCCAAATTCACTCACCTCTGTTTTACCACAAACACCAAGGCCTGAACTTCCTGGGTGAACAATGGTAATAGTTGGCTGCTGGCTACTAATGGATCTGCTACTATGTAGCGCTACAAGAACCGTAATGCGGAGGAAACCGCCATTGCAAACTCGGAGGATAAACTCAAGTGATACAGTGGAGTAGTAATTACAAGGCTGGATATTTTACATACCATCTCTACATGGAAGTGCTTGTAAGAGTAGTGTTATAATATTACACAGTATTTTTATCCAGGTAAGAACAAATATTTTCCCGCATTCAAATTTTCAGCATCTATCAGAACAGCTTTGGAAACCCTCTCTCCTGAGACCGTCCTAAAATCAGAATAGAAATTTGTGGAAATCTTACAAGTCAGTGTTTCTGTTAAATTCACGCGAGTTTGTCTGGACTGCCTGGAGATGAGAAAGTAGGCAGAGTTGGAAGTTCTCTCACAATACCATCCAACAAATACTTCTGACAGTTCTGGGTGTAAAAACAAGTGCATCAGACTGGTATTTAAAGGATCTTGTCTAACTGCTAACTTAGATTTCGGCTGGTGTTTCTGAAATACTAAATTGCCTTTGACAATGTCTGACTACATGTAGCAGCTTTTTTCAGGGATATCACAACCCAAAGTCAGTATATCTTCAAGGACAAAATTTCTTTAATATAATGACAAAAATTCAGAAGTAAAAACAAGTAAAAATAATTCAGCATTCAACCATCTGTTACAATGGGGCCTCCACATGATTCTGCAATGGTACAGACAGCATCCACACGAGTTCAGAATGGAATTAAAAGCACTTGCATATTTGTTGAAGCTTGTTAAGCTTGTGTTATTCTATTTACACATGTGGTGATATATACATAATTACTAATAACATCCCAATAAGAGTACCGAGTGTTTTTAGGATGATCTTACATCATAACTTACCTGTGTAATTATCACATCCATTATATGATAAACTAATCCCATGGGTGTATATGCTGAGGGTCTGGGAAATAATGGATTTGTTTTAATGAAGTCTTTGTCATTCGACAGCCCACTTGTCCATTAATTTCAGTAAGATATAATAGACAAAATAAGAGATAACAAAAATGAACTATCATTAATCTATTATTGTAAACTGAGGGCTGATTCAAAAAAATTAGCCAGCCCAAACTATGCAGAGGCACGCAATGAGGAATACTATACTCTGAAGTTGCTAAGGTTTTGCCTTCCAAATTAGCCAACCAGGACTACACTGGGGCACGCAACAAGGATTACTATACCTGGAAGTTGAACATTTTTGCCTAATTTCTTGACTGAGCATATTTTATAGATGTGAGGGGCCCCTCCTCCTGGGCTTTATCCAGTTCTCCTTACAAGGCTTTCACTCTCTTCTACTGCTTCTGATACGCTCTTGAAACAAGCTAGTAGATTTATGCTCTGATTTCACTGTGATTCAACTTACATTACATTATTTTGCTAGGTTGTTTAAGACAAAGACAAGCTGATTACTGAAGCTGAGCATCACTATGACCACAGCAATGGACATCCACACACCGACGGAGGAGAATTAAGTTTTATCTTACCTATTCATACAATACATCATTTATTTTTCATTGATTTAAAAAGTTGTTTTCTTGTTATCTTGACAACAGATGAATGAAAAAATAATTAGTAAAATGTCACAGCGATGTTACCGTGTTCAGCTTATTGTAAAGAAGAGGAAACTCTAAAAATGCAGAGAGGGTCACAAAGGGGACTGTCGAGACAGTTCTATAGAGGACATTATGGACCAAACATGACATTAAGGACATGACTCTTTAAGAAAAGCACAAGAAAATTCTAGCAATGGCTAGAAAGAAATGGTGGTGAAGCACTGTGTCTGCGTGGAGGTAAGTTCTTTCTCCTCTTCTTTTTCACTTGTCTAATTGCCTGAGAAATTGTAAGTGAACAAAATATTTCCCTGCAGGGAAATTTGTTTGTGATTCAGAGCCTGCCTGTAGTGGCTGAAAAATTGCTATGTTTGAGAACCCAAAGTTTGATAAATGGAGGATCAGGCCTCAATATCTGTCAGGCCACTGTAGATTGTCTTCAGGGAGAAATGAGGTCACTTGTTGCCATTTGGAACTCAACCATTAAATTCCACAAACTCCGCTTTAATACAAATGTGATGATGCCACAAACAAATTGTGCAGTTTTTATGATACTGACCAATTTTCCTGTTAAAACAAACCACTAGCTTATTGAAATATTTAACATATTATTAGTAAGGCAATTGTAAAAGGATGACAGTATCGTCCTGTTTCATACTTTGCATTGAACTGAAATATCCACCAAATAATTGGATGGATTGCCGGGACCCTTTAAACAGACATTCATTGATCCCAAAGGATTAAGCTGAATTATCCTCTGGCATCACCAGGTTTTCTGTTGCTCTTTGAAATATCTAAATATCTAGTAGACTGACTGGCACAACATTTTTTACTGACAGCGAATCCGAGAGGGTTGTAGCTTCTAATGACTTTGGAAATCCTATGATGTATTTTTTTTTCCATCTGCACCTCCATGGCATGGACTTGTCCTGAGTTGGCGAATATAGTCAGCATCACACCTTGTATTACTGTTGGTCAATGCAATGAAAACATTGATTTGTTATGAGGCTAGGTTATGTAATGGGAACTAAATAATATTCTCATATCCTACTTATCTGAATGTCATATAAGCAAAAGACAATTAAAGACAAATGTAACACTGAAAGTATTTTTTCACTCTAAAACAATCCCACAAATACACTTAGGGTTGCCAAGACATTTGGAAATTCTAAGCTATTATTAACATGCATGTCAGAAGGCAAGTACTTTCGTTTTCCTCACACAGAAATGATTATATTAAGAAGCATGAATTCAAATGTACAGATGTTGGACACCAGTTTGACAAAAGATGGCATTTCATAGTCATGGTCCTTCAAACCTAGGACAGTAATTAAAAACATTTACCAATACATACCATACATTATTTGTCAAAAGTGGTGAATGATCAGTCAAAACGGGTTTATCTCTTTAATTTATAAAACCAACTGGGGTTAGAGACCTATGATGACGGACAAAATGTAAGACAGATGAAGAGTAAATATTTTTTTCATTATTTTTTTTTCAATCAAAGCACATCAAGCATGATAATCATTATTATCATTTAGGAACAGTATCCAAAAAATGTAATTTATCTAGGATGGACTTAAAGATCCACTTTCATGTTTTAAAAAGCCTCTTTTTGTCTTTAGTCAAACAATCATTTAAGAAATGGGGTTTGACTAGATGGTGACCTTTGTCTTCACTCAAAGGTGGTCTCCTGGGCTGTAGGTTAAGGTTATGTGCTTTCTGATCTTTTTTCAGGTTTTTGACTGACACCTGGTTCTCAAGCCTTGATGAATTCCATGTTAATAAAGTAGCATGCATTCATTAGACATCTAGTCAAAAATTAGGTCCACCAATGCTACCAACCAAATCATAAAAGCAATAATTTGTAGAACAGACACCTGATACAAACAACAATTAGGATCTGTATTTTAAATTCTTAAAGATAGCTCAAAGAACAATATGTAATTTGAAATGTGTTTCACAAAAAATTAATGCAAGGCAAGCCCTCTAAGATTTACTAGCTGTTCTTTGTCTCACAGACCTCGTCATCTCAGTTTCTGGTAACAGCAAGAAGCTGCTTCCAGTAAAGGTGCTCTTTTCCCAACATGTTACTATTAACAGCAGACAGACAAAGGTACCGACTGCATGGTGAAAACGACATTTGAAATATTTGGCTGCAGAATGTAGTGGTCAAAACCAAATCACGTACTATGTTTGCAATTACAGGAGCAGATATATGATGTTGATTACAGCGGTGGCAGTATGTGGCTGCTACTCTTTTCGTCTTGTAAATCTGTGTGTCATCAAGGCGAATGTGATCAAGAGGGCACCAACTGTAGCAGGAACCACAACAGTGGCAGTTTTAAGAATGTTGGCAGGACTTTATGTCAGTCTGACAGATTGTCACTCTGAATCGTAGCTATGCAAGATACAGTCACATGTAGGCAGACTGTAAAGATTGGTTTGGCCAAATGTGTAGGACATGATTTTTAAAATTATGTTTCATAGGTGTATAGTTGAAATTTTAATAAGTTCAAGGATCGAGTCTAGGAGCTATTCTAGGAGCTATTGTTGGTACATACATTTTCTGGAACCCAATACAAATCATCTGGATAATAAGGCCTAATAAACATCATATAAGTGACTTTATATTTTTTCTTGTAAATTATTCATCAAAACAAAACCCAAATTGAAGTCCTCAAGGTCACTGGAGAGAGTTTGAACAAATACAATTATATGAAAATGAATGGCCCTAAAGCTATATCATTCAACATCTTGCCATTTCCCACACAGATGCAAAAGTTAACAATCAGTATAAAATAACATAACATGTCATTTATTGTCATTGAATTCTTTACTTTGAAATGAAAAATTCTCCATCATGTTGCCAACCTTTAACCAAAAATTGGTTCTACAGCACCATGCCATTCATGTCAGAATGACGCTAGTATTAATCTATCAAGGGACAGGAGGAACAAAACTGTCACTGTATCATGTAGAGAAATTGCTTGAATTTACTAACATGTTAAATGACCTCCAGTGAGTACTTCTCAATTTGAAACAATTTAACTTGCACAGTGTATCTGCATAATCCAGAGTAAGGTCTATGCAACACTAAGCCCTTACCAGCCCTTCTTTGGACAGTACGGTAAAATTGGCATATCACTAACTACCCCAAAACTTATTTGCAAAAAGAATGTATGAGGCCATCAAAACTGATTATTAAATAACTAATTAATAACTTTCCATTCAAATAATTAATTCCAGTCCATTCAAACTGCAAAACTTAGGGAACAGTATGACGGAAATGTCTGACCTAAATATTGTTGGTTGAATCGTGGGTTGGACCCTAAAGGAACAATCAGCCTCCCTAATAAGATTATATAATTTGTGACACAGACAAGTTAACTGTGCAAGTCAGACAGAAGTGCATCACCTTCTAAAGTTGCTGCTAATTTGCTTGAGAAAACCATCACATTTTTAACAACTGCTCAGTCAGTTTGACTGGATTAATTTTTATATATTGTCCATACAATTATGAAAAAATGTGTGGCATCTTAGCACTACTTAATAATGTTAATGGAGGCCTTTTAAAATTATATGGGTGATGGATGGGGGGTAATATGTGGCGAAAAAGTCATGTTCTGTTTGTGAATGCGCTTTACATTTAAGTATTCACACTATGTTACACATTAAAAGGAGAACCAATTAGTTTGACACCCACCAAATCCTTCAACACATGACACATGACGGCACATCTTTGGCCAACAACATGTCACGTTTACTAAGGCTGAAACCTGGTGCCAACATTAGCTTCATCCCTGTTATAGCAGAAGGGTTCAATTGGGTCACTGTTCTGCGGTTACAACCGGTCCATATTAGCCTACACAGATTTGGCCCAACTGTAGTGAAGACTGGAATAACACATGTACACACAGAGAGCGCATGCATAGATATACACAGTTACTGTTGCCAGGCGAGACATAGTCATGTTCAGTTTGAGACCCAGAAATAGAGTCCCAGTGAGGACAGGTGGAGGGGCCTATGCAACATCCCCCTTGCCTAAATTACCATCACACACACACACACACACACACACACACGCACGCACGCACGCAGACATGTACACACAAAGAGACGGACTGTCAGTGAGTCAAATAAATTGAAGTCATACAAACTAAAATGTGGACTGCAACAGGGATGTGATATTTAGCATGTTTGTGTGGTTTGCCTGTGACTTATGGTGAGCAAAACAACATTTAGACAACATGAGACATATGTTTGTTAGACTAGAGGCATGTGCACATCACTACGTCACGGCATGAATCACTCATCACAGTTTGAGCAGCAGTGTGTGCGTCACATCAAGAGTCTATCAGAGGACATCACCCTAGTTGTGGAGACATACGGTCTAATTTGACACAAAATTGAAGCACCTAATTTAATTTCATTTCACTTGCCTTTAGCATGATGTAAAATGATTTGTATCTAAGTTTAGAGGAATGGCTCACATTCAGTGTGTGCTGGCTTAAGTTTCAGAACATCCAATTCTGAAAACAAAATGTTAACGGAGACTGAAAGAAACACTTCTGGGAAACTCTCCTGATCTGCTGGCTAGCTTTTTACAGCGCTTTCACCAGTATCTCTTAGTCGTCCTAAGCAAAGGGATTTATTTAGGACAAAAAATGAAAAGCCAACCGTACTTGTGTGTAGGGCACTGTAAGAGTTGTGTAATAAGACTGTATAACACCCCAGGATTTGCTACGACCCTAGTGGACCTGGCCACCAATTAGGATATTAAAGCAAATTTGCTTTCATTCATGAAAAAAATCTAAACCACATAAATTTCATTAAACCATTAAACAACCTTTAACCCTGAACTTGTAAGAAGCCAAAATGTCTTAGATTTAGTTTCTACCATATTCTCCATTCAAAAATATTTATGGTTATTATCATAAGTAGCAGAAGTATCCATCCATGTTGTTTTTAAGATAAGATAATACTTTATAAATCCCCATCGGGGAAATCGTTGTTTACGTAGTAGTAGTAGTTGTTACCAATTGCTCAAATCATCGGCATGCAAATATTTAAAAAAATAATATGACCAATTGTAGAGCAAATACTGCTAAACAAACCCATGTGCCACACACACACACACACAAAACACCACCACCACCAACAACAACAACAAAACATCCGAGATCATTTTCAATCCAAATATCCAAATTAATGTAATTGTACAATGAAAGACATATATTTATTATGAGACTATCATAGGGAATTAACAATTATTGTCTAAATGTATTTTACCTGGGATACAGAGATTTTTTTTGTCAATCATTTTAGAGCATACCCTCGTGACACTCTCCATCCCTTTCAGATACTGCATTTGTAAACTTAATGCAAGCAGACTGTCATATCTAAGACTTCTAAGACTTCTAAACAGACAAGCAGAAGCTGAAAAGATTAGCAAAGCTTCAATATAAGAGTGATTATATGAATGACAGAAAAATCTGAATGAGCTTACATGAAATTTATTCTTCGTCAATATCAGATGTTAGTAGTTTGTATTGATCATTCAGAAGGGAATCAAAAAAATAGCAGAGTGAAACAAAACATTGTGGATTGATTGTTGCCATATCATTCTGGCTTGGTTTCATAAAAAAAAAACTGCTTCGAAAAGAAGCGTACCAGAGGAAAGAATTAGAACAAATATAGTTTGGCCTGGAGATCAGGGACGAAAACAATTTGCTTTTATCACAAAGGTGATCCAAGAGGGCTAAAACTGCCATGCCATATCCTTAATGATAACTCTGATAAACCTCAGCAAAACTGTTTCAGTTCATTGTTACATTTGGTGGTCAATACTTACACATGACAGCTCATACTTAAATTAAAACTTCAGTTTCCTTTTGGTGCTTCAATCTATAAATTCCATTTTCAGCATGAAAGTCCTACCCCCTGTAGTTCATTTGCATTACTTTGCCTTCTTTCACTATTTGACATGTATTTTTTCTTTTGCTATGTCATTTTAATGAAAACAGCATAGATTTAGGCAAGGATGGATATTTTCCTTTTGATACTTGAACTTAAAACTGGGTAATAAGGCAATACTACACTATGATCACTGAATAGTTGCATAGATTATTCAATAACCAAAAATGTCAACAGAAGACTTCGTATCAAATCCGCTACAAGAAGCAAATATCAACCTTCAATTCAAATCAAACAAGAGTTTCAATATAATATAGGCAACACTCAAGCGAGTTGGTCAAAGATATTTAGTCCCTACAATGTTTTGAATGAGCATCAAGTAAAACATTTAATTTGTTAGTTTTATCATGCGATTGTGGTTGACTGCATAGACACTGTCTCTTCTCCAAGAAGCACCTTCACAATCAAAGCTTAAAATGTTGAGTTTCACTCTTAACTAAACTAAATTCACATAGGAAAAGACTTGTTGGTGGTCATGTCTGGACCTTCCCTTGAAGAAATTGCTGCTATGGTCATATTTGGTCTGATAAAATGATGTAGAATTTAATGGCAAAAGCTAGAGAAATTTTGATAATTACTCCTGTATAAGGGTATGTTCAGATCGCTATGGACCCCAGATTTGCTGCTTTTCCTGTTGCCCATGATGAATTTCCATTTTTTTTTCTTAATCTCATTTTGTGGCTGATGGTCAGCTGATGATAATTTACATTGTATGCAATGACAGTACAAATTTGTTAATTTGCAATGATGACAATCTGCCAGAGCTCCCTATTCATTATTGAAGTGCCCCTGTCACTGAAATTGAGCATTATTGTTTTCTTGAATATTGAGGGCCGAAATTATGAAAGCATCAACATTAAAATAAAATCTGTTTTTCTACAATCACATTACCATACAGTCTTGAGATACATTCAAGAATGTAAATTGCCAAAATGCTGTCATAACATCTAACATGGTGAAACAGTAAAAACACTCTTTGAAAAAATAAATAATTGGTTTGTATCATACAATATAAGGCCTCATTTCAGACTGCACAGCTGAGCATACCATAGTTTACTTGCCACACTTGTGAAAACAATAAAAAAACCTCATTTGGCTTGCCTTTTTACAAATCATGGAGCTGGAAGCTCTGAGTTAATCAAAGTGATGATAAGCTTATCTTTTTTTGCGCATCAATAGTAAATAAGCGTCAAAAACAGCAGCAGGTAATTTGCAGGATTCTTCCTCAGCTGTCGGACACTGACCTGTGCTCCTATGGATAGACTGAGATGAGCCTGACCATTCATACTCCCTGAAATCTTTTAAGTTTAAAGGGTTGTTTAAATGATTAGGTGACTGAAATAATAATTTGGATATACTATAAAACAACAATGATGTGAACCGATAAACATTCTCATCATGTTGATGAAATATATGTTCTTTTTTTTGTTATTTGAAGAAGCCCTGAATTCAGTTTTTTCTGGACCATATCAATGCCTAATCAGTCTTGCAGTCAAGCTGAAGAAATCTGTATGTATCCTCACTATTTTCAAGAGCAGTTAATGAAAATTATCAAGTAACTGTTTAAGGGATTTTACCTGAAAATAACAAGACTTGCCTACACTTGCTAACTTACACTGTGTGTACAGCAGTGTGGGCACCAGCAGCCTTATAAGTAACAGCGCTACTAATCTATCTGCCGTCTCACTTTTTATCAGACAGAAAAAAACAAGAGATGCAGTGTCCACACAAAGTACTCCATAAATATTTTTGATATGCACAAATACTGGAACTTTTTTTCTTGCCCTCTAAAATGAAATTGTTACAATTTCCCCTCACCATTCCTTCACCTGAATATGTACATTTTTAGTCAGCTGACCATAAACAAAATCCTCAACAGCCAAAACCAAGCTCAAAACTTTTGCTTGCCACAGACTTCCCGTGAAGGTTGTCAGTTCTGATTCTTTGACTCAAAACCTGCTTTTAATTATCGAACTTTTTGTGTGTTGTAAGTTGTACAGTAATTGTCTTAAGGTGTGTGCAGTGTCCCCATTTTCATAACAAAACTATCTGGTATTTGCAGACTATCAAAATGAAGATAGCCTGAAAAAAACAGGTGACTGACTCAGTTTGCTTTTTTTTTAATACCATGGGTCACACTTCATTGCCTCTCTTTAATTGGGAATCAAGCCTTGCTTATGTCCCAATTTTACAGTAAGTTTGTTTTACGATTTAAAAACTACATTGATACTGGCTGTTAGTTAGTGTACATTGACAGTTAGGCTATACAAATAATAAGTAAGACACAAAACTTGAAAATTTCTCAATATAAATTGGAATGATGTACAACTGAGCATTCCCTTTGACATTCCAAGTTATATGGTACTTGTAGTATCAGCCAAACTAATAGCAATTAGATACTTTCAATTTTTCATGATAGCAGAGTCTTGATTCGTAGCTCAATTTTCACTTTCTATAAACTGCATTCTTCTTCTTTTCCTTTCGTCTTCTCCCTTCAGGGGTCGTCACAGCAAATCAACCTTCTCCATCTAACCCTAGTCTCTGTATCCTCTTCCCCCCAACGCCAACTACCATCATATCCTCTATAAACTGCATGATAAATGTTTTTCTGTCCAAACGACTGAGAGAGGGGCAGATGACAGGTGTCCTAATGGAAGTAGTGAGATGGCATCATGTTGGAATGGAGCAAAAATTAACAGAACTGGACGCTGCGCTTGAGTGAAATTGTTTGAGTGAGTTAACTCCACAGCTAATCAGCTGTTGAGCTGAATGCTAAAAAGAAGTTATGATCTATAGATACTGAATAAATCCAACTTGAGGAATATCTGGTGTTGACTTTTTTTTCAGATAGGAAAAGTCTGTCACTTTCAATATTGTGTCTGTGTAAGACCTTACTGTAGTATAACAAATATTTCAAACACAATTTTTCACAAGGATTCGACATGAATATTTTGTGTCACATCAGCTTCATATCCTCTTCTTCCAAGTTCCAAGAGGCATGACTAATGCCAGAGGAAAGGGATATTGACAAAGTATTGTGGGAAAAATCACCGTGATATATTGATTGACAGTGTGCAAATATGATCATACCTACATTTGCTGGCTAGATTGCTTTAATCCAATCAAGGCTTTTATCTTTCTGGTGATTTTCACAATATGGTTGATATTATTTATCAACCTAATTTCTATTTATTTGTCTTTTTATTTCTTGACATGAACGCTCTTATAATGAGGAGGGTTTCGTCCCACAATGAACTCTAACCACTCTATATCTAAAAGAATGTAAACAGACTTTTCTCTACATTTTAGGGAATTCTAAAAATCTGCCAGTTTTTGTCAATCTTGCAGAAAACCTTTTTTAAATTAAATAACCAGAATCAAATGAAAACATAGCCCACCAGCACAGATAATGAAATCATCAATTCACAATTCTCATTAATGATCGTAAAAAGTAAGACAGAAGAAAAAAGTACAAAGTAAAAAATATCTCTCCTGAGAAGACAGCTTTTGCTAACAGCATCGTTCAAATATATGTTACAGGTATAATAATGACACACAACATAACCCATATACCAAAAGGTGGTGACTGCTGTTCACTGAAACAACAAACTAATTAATACATTTTTGTGTGGCTGATAGTAACAGACATTAGTATGAGATGTTAATGGAATACCTCAACACGATAAATTATTTTGACAAAAAAGTTTTTAGACAAATAAAATCTCACTATGAGTAAAGGGAATGAGCAATAATTTTTCTCAGTTTGTGGTCACTGCAGTTCAACACTATATTACACACCTGCACATCCACACACACAAACAGACACTCACACACATACAGTGTACGAGGCAGTTGAGCTTACATAAAATCCTTAGCATTGTGGTGCAGTGGTTAGCACTTCCGCCACACAGCAGGCAGTACCCTGGTTCGATTCCCACAGGGGGCCTTTCTGTGTGGAGTTTGCATGTACTTTTCAGTCTCCATCCAGAAAAATTCCCGATAAGTACGAATGAGATTGGTTGGTTGTCTCTTTATGTGGCTAGGATGTACCCTGCCCCTCCCTGTGCTGATAGCTGTCAGCATCCCCGGGACCCTGAGTTCAGGATAAGCGGTGGATAATGTATAAAGAATGGCATTATGTCAGTATTTCTTCAAACTCTTCTTTGGTGGTTTTTAAGACAAAACATCATTATCTGTAGGTTTGTCAATAAATGAAATTAGATAAAATAAAACCTTTAAATAATTTCAGACTAAAGGGAATAATGTAGAACCCCAGCAACAACAGATTAAGCAATTCATTCCAGTGGAGATTGAAGCTTCAAGTGTTAGATTGATCAAGCTAGCCATTGTATAAAAGTCATACACTTCCGGTTGTTTAAAATAAATACATTTTAAAAAAGAATGAGGCACCATGAGGCAAAAAAATTTGCCTCATGATGCCTAAGGTCACTTAGCTGAAAACCACAGTGTGAACAGACAGCTTGAGCTCCTGCCCCCTCGAGGAGCTAGAGCTCTGGAGCTCCAGAGCCACTGATAAAGCCTGGATCCATAAGGAGTCTCATGGTCCCTCTGGTACAAGTGACTACAGGTTGACAGCTCTCAGAATAGATGTTCTGAACATCAACCCATTCTTGTTTTACTATACAGCCTGTGAGTACATATTTATACAGCTATATTCCTTCTAATAAAAAATTCTAGTAACTCTCGACTCACTTTTGCAACAGCGTGATTTAAGCAATTCTGTATGTTTTGTAAGTTTTTGTTATAACTGGTAGTAAAGATGAATGAAAAGATCATGATTCCTTTTGGGTAGAAATAGATGACCTGAATCCAGATTTGTCACCTCTTTCATAACAGAGGTCAATTACAACCGAAATAAGCACATTTTTAGATAAGCTGCAAAAATGAATAAATATCAGTGCCAATTTATCAAATAATTGAAAAAAAGAAACAACAATAACTTGACCCGAAATAATTTTCTTCGAATTGTAAAATGCGCTTACAGGAATGTTGTCGGACCTCACAATCACAAAGCAAGAACAGTTCTATTATTTCAATGTATGAAGACTATCTGAATAATAAATTAAAAGGAGGCAATATTTGATGTTGGAATAGTAAAGTAGGTCTACGAAAACGTTTTCACTTGTTGCAGGCTTCACTTTAGGATATGTTGCTTACAGTCAGTATTTGTTAATCTGCCATTTACTGTATGGTTCTACCAGAAGTACACTTTATTATAAGGCCAGCTTAATATCACTAGTTTCTGACATTCTTGAGTTTTAAGTTCCACTTCCGCTGCGTAAAAACTTTCACATTTTATTTAAATTTTTATATCCAATTTCCAATACAGTACGGCATGTCCCCACTATCAAACCGTTTTCAGTATACAGCAATGTTTGTCATTTCAAATGTACGACACACATGCCTGCCTTTGTAATAAATTAAAGTCTTAAATTAAGACTAAAAATGACAGTTTTGTTTTTTATTATTTTAGAAAAACACAAATAAAATCAATTTTTTCAGAAGTAGATAAAATTGACTCTTGGCAAAATAAATTCTAAACCCAGTTGTCCCATCATGCAAATGATGGGAAATCCCCAAATGTTTAGTCTCGCAAATATGCTTTTACAAGCTTTTTTTTATTTTTGTCAGCCTCTCACTAGGAGGAAAGAAGGGTCGACTGTTGACCAATCAAAATTGACAAGCTTTGGATTTGAATGTAGGTTAACAGTTAATTTGGAGAGCAAAATACATTAAAACTGGTTACTTTTAAAACGATTGGATAATGTGTGATGTCTTTACTCCAACTCTATTGGTGTGTATAGAGTTGCAAGTTGGCCACTGGTGAGCGCTGACACAAGGAAGGGGAAAGGATGAAATGGATATAGCAACTGTCTTCACTGTAACACAAACAATATTACTCCCTTTCCCTGAAGCCAATTAATGTTGCATAGATGGCCAATGGGTATGCAAGATTAACACATGGCTACCAGCGGGTACAAATGGGTAACCCAGGCTAACACGGTTTACAAACGAAACAAGCTAACAAACAGCACCATGGAGAGCCATAAAGTAGCTGGGATTACAGAGTTTAACAGGGATGAATGTATAAAAATGTAGAAGGTAACTGGTACTGAATTACTGCCCATAGAGACAATTGCAATAACAAACAGGAGTTCCACTGCTATTTAACGCTAAAATATAGCTGGCCAAGGCCAAAAATAAAGCTATCAATGACTTAAAGATGTGTGACATATATTCACTCAAATTAAAACATTGCTAACGGAAGCTGTTATTATTTATATTTTATACTTATTATATGTCAATGAGCATACGCTTACCCACACAGAAACACGACAATGTTAAGTTTTAGAACACAAGGGGCTAAGGGAGGTTAACAGACAACAAACAGGTTTCGAAACTACTAGCATGGTATCCAATAAAACACAAAAAACCCTAGGTTCGTGTAGGTTAAGGGGGTTTGAATACTGCTAATAGACCTAAACACATATTTAGTACGTTGGATGCTAGATGGCTGACAGGAACCTCTACATTGCTAACAGACTAACAGACTTTAATTACTAGCCCAACTGAAACTTACACACTGCTGCCCTATTAGCATGATACCAAAAAACCTGCAAAAAAAATGTTAATATGATGAAAACAGAAGCAAGAACTGATAACAGAAGCAAGAAAACTGCGACCACTAGAAACTATTTTTTGTTTCAAACACCACCAATGAAGAATTTGAAGAAACACTAACATCATGCCATTTATTATCCATTACTTCCTGCTTATCCGGCACTTAGGGTCTCTGGGACGCTCGAGCCTATCCCAGCTCTCAGAGGCGGAGCCACAAATAGACCCAAACAGGGGAGGCGTGGCGCAGAGTGGCTGTCCTTGGAACTGAACATTCCTGATTTGATTCCCAGTTTCTCCGAGCCTGTCGAAGTGCTGTTGAGCAAGATACTGAACCCCAAACTGCTCCCCTGGCACTGCTCAGTGGCTGCCTTCGGCTCATGGTTCCTCCATGATGGATTAAATGTAGTGATCAAATTTCACTGATGTTGTGCTGTATGTATAACTGAAGTGACAAATAAAGTAATTCACGGTTTCTACAACCAACCATTCTCTCATTCACACATCTGGGCAACCTTTCCAACTAATCTTCTCAATGACAAAAGTGCAGGAAGAATATACAAACTCAAATCCAACCACGGTCCTTCGTGCAGTGAGAGGCAGCGTTAACCACTGCACCACCATGCTGCCTGGAATCAGTTAATATTTGAGCTATATATAAAAACTCCAAAATAAAAGACCGACTAATACTGGAATTGGGACAAATCAGATAAATGGGAGTAATAATATAAATAAGAAATAGGGAGCATCATTATATCAGCCCACATTCTTTATGTTTGGGTTGGGATGATGACAGTCATTTATCACCAACTTTTCTTCCTCCATGTTACTGTCAAAGTTCATGCCAATATAAGTTATCCTGCTTATTGTCAGGTTTATACTTGATTGTGGTTTTAAAAGTGTAGTTGGGTAAACTTTCCCGGGCTACCTATGTGATAACACCAAATTAAGTCTCATCTGCTAATTGGGCTGAAAATATCAAATGATAACGCCTATATGACATAACTGAATACACTACTAACAGTTTGACACACTATTACCAGAGGCTATCAAGTGGCTAACATGCTGAGAAAAAGACCTCACTGAGTCTAAAACACTTTTATTAGCGACAGCTAGGACAACATGCAGCTATAAAGGCCAGCAAAAGCCGACACATGGCTAACAGAAGTGACCACATGGCTATGGTAAACCATAAAGATACTGACACACTAATGACAGGTTTACACACTGCTAATAGGGGATAACATCTAGGATGCTCTGATTACAAAGTTTCCAAATTGCATGCTGTACCAACAGAGAACATCTTGGCAGCAAAGGTAAGCAAGAAGATTTAAACATTTTAAATGTGTCATCGAATGACAGAACACATTTATCTGATAGTTCTGTTGCAGTGAGACAACAATTTGAAACCCATCAAAGGCAGGTGTATAATATTATCTTTTCCTATACCATTTTGTAATGTCACTACCACCAGTTACATAAAATATTCTTTTTGCAAAAATCAATTTCTTTGATACAAAGCCAGAAATGACATTTCGTCTCAAGTGGTCACCTGAGGTATGTCCAGATACATTTTATTCCCAGATATGAACCAAAAAACTATGAACTGGAAACACTGCATGTTTTTGGATCACCAGGCACGTCCAAGCTGTATTCGAGCAGATCTGAAATGACTTGTTCTGTACCATCTCTCCAGGAAAACTTCAAACAAGGGCTAACAATCAGCTCATTTCATTATAAGGTTTCAGAACAAATGAGGTAAATGCAATAGGAGGGAATTGCTCAGGTAACTTTCGTATGTGGAACAAATTGAGTCTTGTTGTATTGTTGGATCATTGCTATCTTCTACGGTCCTTTAACCATTCCTTGCAGTGTCAGTGCAATGGTTTGATTGCCCTATACCTTAAAAGGTATGGTTTAAAAGCAAGGTTAGCCGGATTTCAGCAAAACCTTGCTACCAGAGAATTAACATCAACTTTTAGGCCGCCTCAAACACTGTAATTACTAGCAGAATACTTGTTTATCAAAATTAAATCTTGTTTTTAAACCTCTGGTTTCAGTATCATTTTTATATTAATTCCCAGCAGTAAGATTGTAAGGGATACATGATTTGAATTTCTGTTGCTGAGACCTTGTTTCACAGTTTTGGTAAAGTATAGGGAGAAGGAAGGACTACCAGGGTGCATTTGTGAATAAACTCTTAGGAATGCTGAAGCTGGTTTGCAATAATGTGGTGTTTCTATTACAAAAATTATGGGCATGGTTTGATATGGTTAATGTTCAGTAAACCCAGGTTGTTGGGTATACAGAGTTTAGCATTGGGCTATACTTCCTGTGTGCTGTTTTCACATAACTTTAGAAACAGCTAACTTGCTTTAAGCCTTGTACCTAACTGATTTATTCTGGCCTGCAAACTGCTCATCAAGCCAGAAAAAAAATAGAAGAATTAAATTCTTCTCCAACAATCATCTCTTAATGAGATTTTTCTCTCTTTTTGATAATATTTTTTATGCAATGCAGGCAAACAATGCATTTATAGTGTCCATGGAAGGTTCAGCAGGTGGGACTGAACCATGCATGTATATTTAAATTTGTGGGTTCCTAGATATTAACACTCATGAGATAAGGATTTTGAAAAAGTGTTGTTGAGGTAGTATAGTTTAAACGTAAACCTTCTCAATGAATAATTGCAAATGTTGATAGTCATGTAGTAACAGTATACTAATGCACAATAGTTGATGGATGTGGCAGTCCATTTTCACAGGTGTACACTGCAAAGAACTTAATTGAACTTCAATAAAATTGCATGGTCCCATTCCACTTATCCTGGGAACAACAGTCTATGATTGGGTTTAAAGGGTTGTGTTATTTTCTGTGGCAACTGTAAGGAAAGTTTTTGTTTCTGGTTCTGACTGTGGTACTTGCCTTTAAGCTTGAAACATACCTGTGTTGAGTATTCAGGATTACACTTTTGGTCCTCTACACAGAAACCATGCATACCTCAAGCTATTGTATTAACAATATTCCCACTGAGAATGGCAGCCATAAAAGGTGTAGCAAAGGGACTTGGGTTTGGGGGCCTAACTGAGAAAACCCATGGGGTGTGGGGCGCGGGTCATTTGCATCCTCTTTTAGAGTAGCAGTGGAGAGTGGGAGAATGGGAATGTGTGAAAGAGATAACTGGCAAACCATACCTGGTGAGTTATAATTTAAAAGTAATGCTGACTGGAGATCACCATACTTGTAAATCAACTATAAGCTTTTTTTGTAAACTGATGACAAACTCCAGCTTATGTTGCAGCCTTCAATCCCCGTCCTGATACTGCCTGTCAGGATAACCTCCACTGGATGTTGGTGGCCAAAGGATACACCAACAAAACTAGGCATGTCATGGCAAATGTAGACTTTGGAGGGTTGAAGGAGAAAACACTGAGTGCCTGACATTGACCAGCAAAGAGACAAGAAAAAAGAAGCTTGTCAGCCAAGTCAGATATCAACTGACATTATTTAATCAGTTGTGAGATTCTCTACATTTGTTGATGCTTAGAATTGTTATATTCTACAATATTTACAAAATATAATGATAATCCAGAACTTGTTAGTTTTTCAAACACCATGTCTATACATTCCGCCCAGACCAACCAGTCATGGGACTGCTGGAGAGGCGGGGTTCACCATGGACAGGACACCAGTTGATCACAGGGCCACGTATTAGAACATAAACCATCCACACCAATGGACGAGTAAGAACTGTAAATTGACCGATTGCATAATTTTGGACTTGGTAATAGGGCGGGCGACCAGAGAAAACCTATGCAAAACCGGGGCGAAAATGCCAAATCCACACAGAGAGGCCCAAGTCAGAATATGACCAAGAACTTTCTTACTGTGAGGCAGGAGTGCTAACCACTGCACCATAGGGTAATTCAAATGGCTTGTCCCTGTAAAAAAAAATGTCAAAAGAATGGTCTTCATACAATTGAGTGATGTTTCTAGTTAAGCTGATAAGGCATAGTACTTAAATTGTAGAAAACGGTCTTTCAGCAGCTGCACTTACAACAGGTTCTTCAAATTTGTACCCAGAAATGCCCGAGCTAAGCAGCAGATTCAGATGGAACAGGTCTCATGGTGAACAGGGCATAGTGCAATGGTGCACAATCAGACCAAGTGGTTTTCATCTTTGGCAATAAGGCAAAATAATTATATCAACTATTGTCTCAGTTTTTCATTTTACAAAAATATATTAACACACTTATGCTTGATTCACTCAATGGGCATTCTACCACTGGGATTTCAGGTTCTACTGCACCAGAATATGATCCTTTATGATTAAGAGCACCTTGCCTATTCTAAGAAGCTTCTGACAGTTGCTTTAACCTCATGAAATGCCCTTTATCCACCACTGAAATTCTCCATTTCAGCTCATATATCACATCAAGTGATAAATGACCAAACTATCATGGACAAGAGAGGTAAATTATTACCAAGGTGTGGGTTGAGGGACAGAGAATGAATGGGAATAATTAGGTTAAACAATAGAAACTCGAGAGACAACTCATGAGGAGGGGGGTCCATTTTGAGACTCAAATCTGCTCCCCATATGAAAAATAGAGAGCCCAACTTTAAGCAAGGTGGGTGGGGAGGGAAGGCAAGGGAAGGGGGGGGGGGGCAGCCCAAACCCTGGAGGCAAAAAAACC
>CAAKHD010013959.1:220843-262824 GCA_901007705.1 Fistularia tabacaria
AAACATGAATAAACAACAACTAGAAAAAAAACAACGAAAATAGTAGTCGCTGAGAAGGAAGTTGCGGGGAATGGGCGGGGGGGAGGGGGAAGGTGGGGGGGAAATCACAAATGCAGTAACACTACAACGATGAAGGGCATGGTCCCACTACCAGCCACAAAAAGTTTAGTTACTGCTGTCTAAATTGTGCTGTCTTCCATTACTAATTGGTACTTCACCTCAGCACCAAAAAACGTTCTCACACTGAACAATGTCCAAGCACAAATACTGCCACTAATAAAAAAAAAAAAAAATACTGGCACAATTAATGATTCCAAAACAAAGGAATGATCTGTAACTGCTGATGCAGTGTGAACATTGTCACCTATAGGTTACGTACCAACCAACATTCTGTATTTGTGCGGATGTCGTGCATCTTCAATAATAGGAATAATGTTGGTGCGTTTCTTAGCGACATTGAGCAGATCCCGTCCTGATCGATGGGAGAATTCCACAGCGTAGACAAGACCCTCCTATAACAATAAAAAAAGGTCATTTATTAGGCTAAATGTATGTAATTTTATGATTCATGATACAGATTCTGCAAATCTTGGTGTAGTCTAGTCTATGCTGTACAGATATCTATTCCTTCCTTGTATCACGCCAGTCAGAAATCTGAGGTTTTGTGATGCGAGATCCGGAGTCAATAAAAAACAGATCTTCACTTTTGCATGACAAAATAAGTAAAACAAAAAAGGCTATAAAAGAATCAGAAGCACAATCAACCCAGATGAATTTAATCTCTACTTGTCAAAGCAAATGTTTTATAAGACATTCATGATTTCCTCGTTGAAAAGCAGCACTCACCGGTCCAACAATATCTGAAACATGGGACACTGTTGTCCCTGAGGCGGCTCCCAAGTACATGACCTTTGCACCAGGCTTAATATGGATCTGGTCTACTCCGCCCAAGATGGCTGCTGCAAGCTTGGAGCGGAAAGGATTCCATGCTCTGTATTCAATTTTAGTTTCTCCTTCCTGAGAAAGAATATAAAGACTAGAGTTTTATATCACCAATGCAGTACTACATACAGACATACATACATACATACAACAGCAATTTTACTCAAAGGTGCATTAATAAGCATTAACAAAACCTTACCTCCACATTGATCCTTTTCTCTCCATACACAGACTCTCCGACCACCATGTTTTTTGTCACCAGGGCATCTTCCTTCCCCCTGCAGATGAACACCCCTGGGTAGACAAACACACTGTGTCACTTCCTGATGACGTTTTAATCAAATAGAATAGAAGCTGTTTGTGATCCCTCCAACCAACGTTCAAAAAATACCTATTTTTAAATGAGTGGAATTATAATTTTGACCTTTTTCGACCACTGGAAAGCAAAGCAAAGTTCAGTGAGCACCCCCATTAAAAACCCTGCCTAGGAGGCAAAGTCTGAGCCATACATGGCACATAATGAAACCAAATAATATAGAACAGCAACAGAGAATATTTCTAAAATAAAATGAGGCCAGGATCGAGGCTACTGAAAGAAATCCCATGCTGAAACTTGACACGTGAACATCAAAACTAGCCTTTTCCAGCAGCCGCCCAGCACTTTGACCCAATTCTAAATAACTAAGAATAATCAAACAGGAGAGTCACCTTCATGTCTGTGTGGCTCAACCAGGACCTTCCTTCCTCCACCGAAGCCTCCTCTACCTCCTCTGCCACCTCTACCACCCCCTCTACCTCTTGGGGTGCCTCTACCACCACCACCACCACGTCCTCGAAATCCTCCACCATCCGGAGACTTGAATCCGCCACCTGAAAAGCACATGATTTGGTTAAAGGGTGTTTTATGCCCAGGCAATCATAATCGATCTTGTCTGATTCATAGCTCCTGTTTGTACATCTTCATAACTGAAGCAAAGAGACAAGATAAGACCAGAATTCTGTTTTACAACACTTTACATCCTCTTTATACACCCTAATGCCATGACATTATAGGCTTAAATTTTGTGAATTTGTTGTAGTTTTCATTCCCATTATCTTTACTTTCCATATGCTTGATGGTTCAGTCCAGCATTTTCTGACCCTGTCCACCTTCATTCATAAAGCCGGAACAATTTCATGCCTACCATCGCATAAATGGTTTTGCAATACCCACAATTGGCTCATATCGTTTGCATTGTACCTTGCTATTCAAAGATAATGTATGTACCCAGAACATTAACCTAAGAGTAATTAAGAGGTCTGCTCTGACCTATTATCGTAAATCAGCAAAGATCCACAAAGAAACACATATAGATAAATTTGATATATATATAGATAAAGACATCACTTTATGACATACAAAGGGAATTATTTGTGGGTGAAATATTGCTTTGTTGAATTTATATCACCATTAGTCATATTAACCTGTGAGTCAATTATTATTTCAGTTCCTCCAACACACTAAAAACATCCCAAAACATGTTCAGATTATTATAAACATCATCTATTTAGCTGGCTTTTTATATGCATAATATACACCAGAAAACTCAATGAGTTCATGGTGTAAAACATTTTTTGGTCGGAGTATCAAAATGCAATTACACCCAACAAGACTATCGTGAAATAGAAAAATAAAAAAAATAATTAAATACATGGCATGAGCGGCAATTATTATTTCAGTGAGCCATGGAAAAAGCGGCACACTTGATACAATAGTGTAGAATTCGAATTTTTCCATTTACTTGTGCAAACAAAACCTTCGTGAAAACCATGAGCTTTCTCACCTCTTCCTCTGAATCCCCCTCGACCTCCACGGAATCCCCCCCTTCCTCCTCTGTCCCCGCGAGGGCTGAACCCTGTAAACACACGGTTCCTTCGTGTTTACGAATTCACTTGGAGTCGAGACATTGAAGGCACATTCGTTTCGTTTCCATGCAGAAGTGTTAAAAAACAATATCAGGGAATGAGTTTCGATGAGATGCAAGGAGAAGGGCGAATACGAAAAAGGACAGATAGATTAACGTTCATCTCTTGGGACATCATGCAAGGATACAGGCCGGACGACTGCCTTGGCTTCGTTATGAGCTAATGCTAACATTTTAAAAGGATAGACTATTAATTTCCTAACTTTTCGTCAAGAAAGTAATAAAAAAAAAAAAAATCAATTTTTTTCCGAGAAGTTCCTTCGTCTATGCATGCAGAATCGAATAATCATCAGAACACGCATTCATGAATACGTGCTATGTCGAGTTGTTAATGGCTGATGAGCATTCAGTGCAACACGTGTTTCCGTGGCGACATGCTGGAGGCAGAATGACGGCTGCTGTTATTTCATGGCCGACCTTACAAAAGACGTCAATGTGGTTTTGGCCGATTATTTATAATATGTACTGTTACCGTTAGAGTTTAAATTGCTATAAACACTTTTAACTGGTGCCTGAGTTAATGTTGCTTGTAAAGCATGGCGGCGCAGGCCCAGCTAGCCCGCTTTCACAGAATGTTCCATTCCGACATCAGTTTTTAAATTACACGAAACGTTATTGAGGCAGCATGCCATATTTATGTAAAACAACCGGATAATCATTACAGTACCTGGCCTCATGTTATCTGTTGTCGAGTGGTGAATCGGCGCTGCTGCCAGAAACCCTGGGCTCCACTTCGTTACCAACTTGTGGAGGAAACCAGGTGACGCACATGCACCGGTCCTGAATCGTTCTTCTTCGCTTATTACTGCTGCTGCTGCTTCCGCTTTGTGGTTTCCCAGCTGATGGCGCGTTGCTGCCACCACACGGTGAAAACAGGGTAAAAATCACACTATATACATAATGTATAATATGATGCAAATGATTCTGCTAAACGACTTTTTTTTCTTTTTTTTCCCAGGCAGATGTTTATTGTGGGTTCATTTTACTTACACGCGTTTCGTCTTCTAAGATGTCTGTGATGTTGGTGCAATGAAAATCTTAAAAAAAAAATAAAAAAATCATACATTTGTGTCATCCTAAGGTAAGTTTAATGAGAATAAGAAGATCGGAAAATCGGAAAGTCTTTCATCCACGGGTACTTTCTCGAATACGTGGCAATTCTAATATTTGCTGCGGTTTGTCAGTGCTTGTCGGACAATCAGTCAGATCTTTACTCATTATCAGAAAAAAAAAATCTTAAAGCTGTTTGTGTTCCCTTTGTATATACAATATTACCACACTCTTTGGAAATGTTTATTTAAAAAAATGTATGTATACATTTAGCGACACCATTCTACTCTTTGTTTCAGAGACAGTTGCACTGAGGAAAAGACAGGAATCAGAGCTGGAAGCAGTAGCAGAGATGAAAATGTTTGGGTTTTCCTTGGGAGTGACGAGGATGGATAGGAATGAGTCGATCAGGGGGACAGCACGTGTTAGATGTTTTTTCCGATAAAGTGAGAGAGGTTTGGACATATACAGAAGAGGGATAGTGAATATATTGGTAGCAGGATGCTGAGGTTTGAACTGCCAAGCAAAAGTCTCAGAAGACCAAAGAGGAGATTTATGGATAGAGTGAAAGAGAACATGAAGTTAGTTGATGTGAGAGACGAGAATACAGAGAATAGGGTAAGATGGAGGAGGTTTATTCACTGTGTCAACCCCTGAAAGAAAAAGCTGAAAGGAAAAGAAGAATGTATTCCGCCTGAAGTAATGATAGATCAATGGGAAAAATCAGAATGCCAAAGTGCATACATATTACAACATGTTTTACATTGATTTAAATGACACATTTTTATAAGAAACTAAACAGCCAATGTGGTGGCCAGAGTGGCCAAACAATAAAACATTTTGAAAATCAGAAAGTCATTGGAATATGTTCGTAAGTGTGATTTGTATTTGCCCTTCTGGACTCCTGTAAGATACATGCATATTTGCGTTGTGAAAATGAGGTCAATGACAAGATTTTCAGTCTTTCCTAAATCATTTGGGTAACTGATATAGTCTGTGTCTGTTATGCCCCAAAACACTACTCTTTGAAATGTGGACATGATTCCACTTGTACTTGTCTGGCTTTTATTATTCGTGCATGATTTAGGGCTTCTTAGACATTCATCTTTATTATTAACTACTGTGTTTGTTCGGCAAGAGTTTTGTTCCTTATGACCTCCAAAATACACATCAGCCTGCAAACCCTTTTCCTATATCAGGGAATGAGGATCTGGTTGTAAATGAATTTACCACTGAATTGATTAAATGGTTAAGTGTTCACAGAAAATCTGCAGTGTTGTGGATCACCTGTACTCGGCACAATTGTTTTCTTTTTTGTACATTTCAATACTATCGACACTTATTGTTAGTATCCCACAAATGTGACTGCATGTTGTAATGGATAGATTTAAATGCTCATTTGCAAATGTCTTGCAGCATTTGGTGCTGAAAATCAAGGTTAAATAGTGATCATGTAATTAACTGAGCAAATAGCTTATTGAATAAGCACATAATAAGATAATGAAGTAAATAACTGCATACCTTTAATCACATGACCAAGTCTGGTTTTTGACTGTTGGGTTTTTGTTTTGGGATTTTTTTTCCATTTTGGACTTCATGTTCATGACAAATGAATAATTTGTTTAAAACATAGTATTTTTTTCTTTCTGTATGTATCCTTCCAGTTCTGCATACACACTGGACTTTCAGAAAATGTAGGGTTATTTTTGATTTTACAGTAGGGTGGGGAATGTGTCTTTACAGTCTTGAGCTCTTCAACTATTTCCAGGGTTCTAGTTCAAAAATGAATCCTGGGTCTTTAATGCTATTATTACATTTGAACAGCGCAACAAAGACCTTGACGTTAAAATGGTGAAACTATAATTTGGGGAGGGAAAGGTGGTGAATTTCGACTAATCACCCAGAAAACTTTTAACTAACCGACATTTACACTTTCGTATTTGGTGCCCTATCCAAACCATTTCTTAAGGTGAAAGAATAAATTCAAATGGTGGTTACCATTATAAGCGGTGGTTAGCACTTCCAGCACAAAGCACAATGGATGGATGGATGACAAGTTTTTTTTGTTGTTTTTTTTCATTAATAGCTTTTGCAAGGTTGGAATTTTTGGATATATCACCACTCTCCCATCATACGCCAATGATACAACATTGCCTGGATTCCCTGTATTTGGACGATCCTCTATGCTTTTCCCTGGTGTCTTTCTGTTGCTGCTAATATTATATTATATATACTTGTAGTGCCTGTACATACAATCACGTTTTGCACTTGTCTTTACGAAGTAAATCAGTAAATCGTCGTCACCGATCCCAATGCTCCTGTTGTTCGGTCTTGGGTCCACATTGTCCCTCCAGCCCTCATAAAACAATCGCTATGTCAGCCAATAAGTAAAAAAAATATAAGTAATGCCTGTGTAAATATAGTGTCGCAATTAAATCAATAATTAAGATTAAATAATGCGTAGCACATAGTGTTATGACTAAAAATAGCTTCAATTGGAAACCCTCGCACACACACACACACACACACATACGGGGAAATCCTGCGTGATGCGAGCGCCCTCTAGCGTCTGACCCGGGCAGGCGACGTCTCCCCTCCCCTCGCCTGATGACGGTAGTAGTTGAGACGCGATTGACGCCGACACGTCACGGAGGTCAAGACCGCATGAAAGATGGCGAGCACCTATGAGAGTTTCAACTTGTAAGTGGCACGGAATACGTTATAAATGTACACATTTAATTGTGTTTGGCGTGACCGGACAACTGCGGCTCTCCGCGGGAACAGCACAGACGATATAGCGGCTTAGCTAGCTCGGCTGTGGCGTTCCTCCGTCCGTGTGGCTCCGCGTAAACCCGGCTGGCCCTGCGTACGACGCCACATTCGATCCCCGCTAAAGTTTTCATTTTATAATAAGCAGGTTTCACCGAGGCGAGTTTCACAACGACGAACCCGGAATTTCCTTTTAGCGTGTGGCTTCGTTTAAATGAGCGTTTTGGAGGAGTTTTTCTAAAGCTAAAGGTGAAGCAGCTGTTCTACCGGGTGTGATTCACGTCTATGGCTGATTGGAAGTTGTAGCTCCCGGGGCTGCTGTCCGCCCTTCATACCGAGTTGTGACCTTAATATGCGATCGCGTCTCCTCGCTTACGTGTACGTTATGTGTGTGTTCATATCACCAGGCGCACCACACCGGAGAAGTTCTACATCGAGGCTTGCGACGATGGCTGCGTGGATGTCCTCGCCATCGACCGAGTGTCCACGGAGATGACGCTCACAGGTGAGCACTGTCAGGAGGTGTGGCTCCGTTATGTTTACACCGATGTGCAGTTGATGTTTGTTACACCTGCGTCATCCTAACACACTTGAATCATCTCTTTATGATCGTCATTTTGATTTCGACATTGACTAAAGCACAGTCAAAACTAGCAGCCCCGAACGTCAACATTTGTATTTTTTTGATTGGAATGTTTTTTCTGATCGAATGCACCACAGTTGTCTAATTATAAGTAATATGTCATCTCAGTGAAAGGCAGTAGAATAGCACTTTTTCGAGAATACAGAGAATAGTGTTGTTGTTATTGTATTGCCAGGATGGTTTTCTGATGGGCATAGCTGTTTGA
Organism: Fistularia tabacaria; assembly: GCA_901007705.1. Taxonomy (NCBI): domain Eukaryota; kingdom Metazoa; phylum Chordata; class Actinopteri; order Syngnathiformes; family Fistulariidae; genus Fistularia; species Fistularia tabacaria. Next base: position 228,417 of record CAAKHD010013959.1, read on the forward strand.
AAGTCTTCGGCAAAACAGTGGGCTTCACTGAGCGAAGTGTCCCTGCTGGCATCGGACATGGCTTCATCCCGTGGGCTACATTTGATTAATCACAAGCTCTTTGCTTTATTTCAAGATGAAAATCCATGTGTTTCACTTGATATGGGGGGGGCTTCTTTTTAGTTTCTCTCTGTTGGTAATTCTGGCATTAGTGGGAATCAATGTTTTTGTAACCAGCTGTTGGGACGGGAGGTGCAGAAATGTGTTGAAAGCTTCTGTGAGGGTGAAAATATGCATGATAATTTTCAATGGGGTCTCTTTACCTCTCATTTTAAGAGGTCTGAGTCTATGTGGCTTCTCTGGTTAACAACAAATATCTTTAAAGATTTGTCTTGAAATATTTTTAGAGTATGTTAAAATAAAAATCTGTATTCTCAGCTAACTATGCTGTGTTGAAACTGAGACTACTTTGGATTCACTAAACCCAACTGTCACCCCATGTGATGATTTTAGCTTCCATAGTAGCCATCGTCATGCAGTGACAACTTTTCTTCCAACCACACCTGACTATCTGAAAAATAAGTAGTGATCCCTTAGACTACAACAGTCTCAATAAGTCCTCCACCTGATAGCTAAAGAAGATAGGGTTTCATAGGATTTTTTTTTCATAACCACTGAATTTTTTTCGATGTTCCCCCCATTATTGATTTTTAATAAAGTGATCATGGAGTAATTGAGGTTGCACTCTCTAAACCATCAAAGTCATTATAATCGGATAGCTGAAAGACAAGCAGCTTCATGTTGTGGCCACTGTATCACTAATCGTTCTCATGTTGGCTTTGGTCCTCAGTGAGGAGAGATGTTCCTACGTCTGCTGAGAGCAGGCCGATATGTGGATTGTTGGGGACAATACGGCTGGTGGCAGGTAGGTTAAGGTGGTGGTAGGATTGTCAGCCAGTTGTCAGCAGTTAGAATTCTGACAAACCCTTGTTTGTGCCAGGAGTTTACCTGATTGTCATTACGAAGAAAAAGAAGGTAGGAGACCTGCTGGGACACGCCGTGTGGAAGGCTGTGGATTTTGACATCATCTCATATAAGAAGACAATTCTCCACCTTACCGACAACCAGGTTAAACATCCCTCCTTTCCTGATGATGCTTGTTTCATAACTGCCCCGCTTGTTCACTTGTTGCACCAATCTCAGTGACTTGTTAGTTTTTAATGCTTTCGTTAGTGCTTGACATCTTTATTTTAGTTATGAAAACCTGCTCTCAATGGACAGGAAAGTTGGACTGGACTGGAAAGTTGTCTGCTTAGTGCAGTATGGATTGTTAAAATAGGTCTCTGTTTGTGAGAAATAACAAGAAACAGGTGTTATCACGTGAAATTACTATTAGGAGTGATTTGGGTTATGAAAAGTTTGAAAAAAATAGTCACATCTATCAAAAAATAGTCATGGAGAAGAAACCCCAAATACCTGCAGATGGATATTTTAAGGTTTCATTTGCTATCATTGTCCAACTGGCCAACTTTTGAGTTGTTCTGCGTAAAAACTGTGTTTGTTTCAGATGCAGGACAACAAGACCTTCCTATCCATGATCAACAATGTTCTCCACACAGACGGCTTCTACTTCGCAACCGACTATGACCTGACCCACACTCTGCAGCGCCTGGCCAACACCAGCCCCGAGTTTCAGGAGATGAGCCTCCTGGAAAGGGTGTGTTTCCCGCTGACTAGAGTAAAATGCCTTGTCACATCTATTGATATTTACAACTGACATGAAACAAGACTTTTAATTGTTATGTATGAACATGTTCTATTCGAAATGCCCTTTTTACGTATTTTCTTACTGACTTTTCTAACAAATATTGATGATCAGTATGCTTTTCCATGTTTGCCAGTTAGAATGAATAAGGTTTATTAATCAGTTGAAAACATAAATTAATGAGCCTTAAACAATATAGGTCATGTGTTACTGTGAGTGCCTGACAACTATTCCTTCTTTTTTGAGGTTACTATTGTTTTCTTTATCAACAAAATAATCCCCTGTTTTGTCCATCTAATTGCTCACTGTGCAGCCGTGTAGATTAATGCTCAACAGGCCACAACTGGCCCCTGTAGCTGAAAACCACCAGGCTGAAATTTTTTAGCACTGTCATAACATGGTCATTACCACTTCCAGGCAGATCCACGTTTCGTCTGGAATGGCCACCTCCTGAGAGAATTCATTGCACAGCCAGAGGTGAGACTTCATTCTGACAGATATTAAACATGCATGGAGAAGTAGAGAATATTTCAACTATAAGATTTCAGCAGGCACTAGTGTGCCTCCCCTGTAGTGGAACACCACAAAGAATGCTATTTAAGCTGAGCTTCGATGGTGTGTTAGGGCTTGTGTCCAGATAGCATTTTTTGTTTTTCCTGAACAACACCATCCATTTTTTCCCCCAAAAAGGAGCCTTGAGGAAAATCTTTGCTGGCAGCAATTTTTTGATGCTAGTATGAGATTTTCAGAAAGGCACGGTCACTCTTTCATGGAGCCAGTCACCTGTTTATCTGATAGAAGGTTTGACATTGTCACCCTGGCAACACCAACAAACCATGGAGACACTGGCTCTTTGCATATGTGTCTCATGATTGCAGTCTAATTCTGATTAAGATCTTAACAGAGAAAGAAAATGAAATTCTTGGGAGCTGATTTGTGGGATGCTGGTGGATTCAATTAACAAGTTTGTATGTTTCTAATCAGTCACATCACACACACTTTGGCTCTTACAGCGGCCGTACAGTAAGCGCTCATTATTAAAGTAGATCTAAAGGTCTGGTCTCCATGATGGTGCCTGTTTTGAGAAACCAGGTCAAAAAAGTAGGTCAATTAAAGTAACAATAGACACTGAAAAGGGGAGATGCAAATTAAGCATAAAAGGCTGCCATAGATGTGAAATACCTACGCGCTGGTTTGTTTGTTTGTTTGTTTATTTATTTATTTATTTATTTAATTTTTCTGTTGCTGTGCGATGAGTCTCCCCAGAAGCTATGACATTGCTTTTTTGCTTAAAAAGAAGATACAATGTGTCTTCGTGGTGAGAGAGGTCATTCTAAAAACAGGGACGGACGCTAACAGAATGTGGGAGCTCTACTTTTGTGAGCTTTACAGAGGTATTATAAACACTCAACATCATGCTGTAACACTGCTTTTCTCTTACAGCTACATAAGTTTGTGTTTCCTGTGGTCCACGGCTGTATCCTTCTTCCGAATGTTCATTCTTTATGTTAGGAAGTGTTCAGTTTGAGACAATTTACCCCGCCTGAAGCATTAATAAGATCTCATTGCAATCACTGACTTTATTTTATCATACACAACGTAGAAATTGGTTCCGTGATGTTTTGCGCCATTATGATGTGAAGGGAAGCATATATTTTCCGACAGAGCCAGTGCCAGGGTGAGAGCTATTTGTCATTAGTCAAAAAAACAGCAGTGGTGTGTGCGTCTGTCTTTCTGTTAGTATGCGTGAGAGTGTGTATGTATGTGTAATGTGAACTCCTATGTCAGTTTTGATATCTTAACCTTCTTTAAGTTATTATCATGAAGTCGAGCTGCATCAATGGGAAAGTATTTGACTGGAGTATTGTCTCAAGGAGGAGCTGTTTCAGAGCTGGTGTTCGCTACTATGTACGAGGTAACTGACTACCTAAGAAACACAGACAAACATGAAATGGTAATGATTTGTGAGATAATGTTAGAGTTAGACTTAATAGACATCTGTCATTACCTTTGCCGTTGTCCTTTTCAACATAGAACGATTAATCGCCCTGCTCAAACCCCACCTCCACTCTGGTCGGCCATGCTGAGGAGTCTTCCTCTCATTATTTCTTCATAATGCGGAGGCACTGTGGTCGTACCATTTTGTAATGTGATTCTAATGATTTCGTAGTTCCCCCTGAGTTTTTCAGGTGTTTTATTTATGAATAGTTTGCAAATTCCCTTTTTCAAAATGAGCTCTTTCGTCATTCTATCAAACATACCCCTAATGCCATGAGAAATATTGTCAATACTGAAAAGAATTAAGATTTTGACACGTGTCCACAACAAACTTAAGCCACATTCAGTGGAGCCGATGTCTACAATAAACCTACTGTCACTGGCAGACCGTTTCCCTTTCAAACATTTAATTATGTTTTCATTTTTAGGGATTGACTCAGAAGGTCATGCTGCAAACTATGTGGAGACAGAACAAATTGTGCAGTATAGCAGTGCCAAGGCGTCATTTGTTCAGGTAAGCCTTATCCAGGATGGTGCATGAGAGGGTCAGTAGGGCATTCTTTTTGGCTCAGGAGGAACTACAGGATGTTATTTGTCAAGATTTAGTGAAATGCAACAAACTATCCCTGCTTCATAACATTTACTGAAGTTAATATTTTAGAATTTTTACAGCTGGTGGTCCTCCTAGTTTCATCTTCATTATTGCTGACACAATGAATGGCCTAGTTGTCAAACCTAGATTCATCTTGGAACATCTAATTAACTTAACTTAGCTTATTTTGGGAAGGGTTTTTCCATTCTCCTGCAGATTTAGGTGTGGGTATAGGAATCTGAAAATTCTATGCTAATGTATTGATGCAGTTTTTTTTAAATGCAGACGAGAGGCTCCATCCCCTTCTACTGGTCACAGAGGCCTAACCTCAAATACAAGCCCAAACCTCAGATCAGCAAAACGGTCAACCATGTAAGCACACATTTTACACATTATATGTGATATACATTCAATACTACATGTATGTCAGGTTTTCCTCCTTTCTCCCACCACTGCTTCAGTTGGATGGTTTGCAGAGGCATTTTGACTCACAGATTATCCTTTATGGACGACAAGTCATTTTGAACCTGGTAAGTTGAAACACCGGTAATCTCATCTGATGATGTGTTTCTGGGGATGACTGATCAGAAATGACTCTTTGGAATGCTGTTAAATGATTCCTTGCATCATTTTCAGATCAGGATCCTTTTTATTTCTCTGTCCTCATAGATCAACCAGAAGGGGTCAGAAAAGCCATTGGAGCTTGCATTCGACAAGATGATCAATAGTTTGGGAAATGGCACAATCAAGTAGGATTGGTTTCATCCTCATTCCCCTCACCCACATTGTGTTTTCTTTTCCTAAAGCCTTTTTTTCTGCAGGTACATTGCTTTTGACTTCCACAAGGAGTGCAGTCGGATGAGGTGGCACCGCCTGCAGCTCTTACTGGACATGGTCACTGAAATGCAGGATGAATTTGGGTCTGTGTGATTTATTTATTTATTCATTTATTCAATTTTTTTTTTGTGTGTCCGGTATGGGGAATCAGGCCCTGCTCGATGTATCTGATGTCTGAGGTCACCATAAAAATACAAATGTTCACATAAATTCAAACGAGCATCATTCTCTAATGGATGAATAAATATACAAAATTGCTTGATAATCGACACAAATAGTAATGGTGTTGATGTGTACGCAGGTATTTCTTGGTCGATGCAGATGGGAAGGTGCTTATGAACCAGGAGGGGACCTTTAGGAGCAACTGCATGGACTGTCTGGACCGCACTAATGTGATCCAGAGTCTGCTGGCCCGGCGCTCGCTCCAGTCTCAGTTAAGGGTATGACCCTTTGAAATACAACACATGCACAGAACATTGTTTCATTTTTCTCAAGCAGAGCTGTGACGTCACTCAGCTTCAGTACACGGTGATTCCGTTCAACGAATTACTGGTATTTCTCAACCATTGAGAAACATGAAAGCTTCAAAACATTTTAATCTCCTCCTGCAGCCCCGTTCACTTAACTCTGTATGATTATTATTGGGCCCATATATTTAACTCCTTGTGCGTTATTGATGGATTAAAGTATCATTCCTGGTTTTCCATTTCTCATTTTTCAGTTGTCATTAGAACCATTATTGTATGGAGTTTATTTTTTTGCTTCCTCGGATTCCAGTAACTCTTAATCACGTTGACTCAAATATGTTGGAAATAGAGCCTGTTTTTTTTAAATACCAAAGTGATTTTCAAGTATTGTATAATGTAAATTCCAGTATGAATAACATTGCTGTTTGCTATTGTATAACAAAATAATCTAAGCTGTGCAAAAATGTAAATGCTTGACATAGTCACTGGTATCAGTCAGGGTAATTTCCTTTTTAAGCATGCATTTACTTTTAATGTGAAACATTAAAGGTTAAGCAGAAACTGGATAGATGATGGCCACTGAGCTGACAGAGGGCTTTAAATCTTGAAAACTGGAATTTCTTTGTTTGACTGAGATTTGACATTCATGCCTGCAGAGGATGGGAGTACTCCATGGGAGCCAGCCCATTGAGGAGCAAGCAGACTTTGAGAAGATGTACAAGAACGGTGGGCTCTCTTCCACTCAACTGAATGACTAATAATTCACTTTGCTTCACCCTGTTTATAATGATGTTCGTCTCTTCACCGGCAGCCTGGGCAGATAACGCAGACGCCTGTGCCAAGCAGTATGCTGGCACTGGTGCCTTGAAGACTGACTTTACCAGGTGAGATTTCATAGAAAGGAACACAGGCCAATGACTGAAGAGAATTTAAGATGTTATATGACATATAAACAACGTTTGGACGTCCAAAAAGTTATGATTCGGTGATTCAGACGTGCAGTCTTGAGGGGCAGATCTTATCCACTTCTCCATCTCTATCCATCACCTACTACCCCTTCTGGGGCTTAGTCCACCAACAAGAGGTCTCGCAGCATCTCAGTCCTGAGCCAACATCTCAAGCTGTCCCCAAGCGTCGCCCATTTTCTTGGCATCTGCCTCCTGGTCTCTTCGCCAGGTGTTTCTTGGTCGAGCTCCCTTAAATTTGACTTCAATGCTGAATAATCAAAGCTTAAAAAGTCCAGGGCACCACATGAGGGAGTCGTTAATTCCTGAGTAGATGTATTTTGAGGGGCACCATGATCATAGAGGACTATAAATTCATGTTTTCAATAATTGCTGTGAAGCAATGGAATGGAATGGAAGCAATGGAAAAAATGGAATGGGCAGCACTATTTGGTATGGAGGCTCATTTAAAGATATTGTCAATATTATTAAAGGAATATTCTATTCTATTCTAATATTGACAACGATGTGACCACTATACAACCCATGAAAGTTGTCAGAAATGGAGAACAATGAAAATTCTTAAAAACAAAAAAACAAAAAACAACCCTTATTCAACTGATACCGAACCCATAAAATATTAGGCTTTGGAGGGAAGGAAGTATTGTCAGCAATGTAAGCATGGTATGGCTGGGAGCATTTCTCTTACACACACCACCTCCCAGACAGTGTATCAAAAAATGTAAGGTGGTGTTCCAAGGGTGGTGCTAACAGTCCAAAATGGAGTGGCACACAGAAGTCTTAGTAGGGTTTATTACTCATTAAAGTGTGCATGATTTTGTGTACTTGGAGATTTTCGACTAAAAGGAGGCCTTGACTATTTGCTGGAATCTTTCAGGACAGGGAAAAGAACTCACTGGGGTCTGCTTATGGACGGTTGGAACTCCATGATCAGATATTACAAAAACAATTTCTCTGATGGTTTCAGACAGGTGGGTGAAATATTCTTGGTGAACCGAGTGCCACATTCTCAAGAGAAATGAGTGTTTTCAGAGATTTTTTTTTCCCCAGTTTAAACATTAGATAATATTGAAAGGAGCTGGATTAATCTGAGAGCATTATCGAGTCCGAAGAATGTAGCCTAATTTACATTTTCTTAGATCGTACTGTCCCTGAGTCTAAATGAAACATAAATACTAGGGGCTGATTATGATTATGACAAAACAGTAATAATGGTTATTTTAATTATATTCCTGCCTAAGACAATGTTTCAAGTATGTCAAGAAAGGCATCTTCAAATAAAATGTATTGTTATTATTATTAAACTCCCATGTTCCCAATCAGGGATGGCAATTGAATTATGGAAGTAGTGGGTTCAGGTGACCCCCCCCCCCCCAAAAAAAAAAATAAAAAAATAAAAATCACCTTGTTTTATCACCAACTTTTAGTAAAATTTCTTCTACTTGAAAGCACCAATAACATGTTACTTTACAAACACGATTAACCAAGAGATGAGAAACAATAAACTTAATCTCCATGAAAACTGTCTGGCTAGAACTCAAGTGCTGTGAAAAATAAAATGAATGGGGAAAACAAGTTTGAATGCTAAAAGTAAAAGGGATTAATGTCCTAGTGCAAATTACCACAAATAATTTGTAAATCTGCTTCTGTCCATTCAGCTGTCATTAAGATTTTATCAGTTTCTCAGCGCAGTGAGAAGGACATAAATCACAATTGAAAGTTGAAGCATTTGGATTGTTTGAACGCAGGACTCCATTGACTTGTTCCTTGGGAACTATGCCGTGGACGAAGCTGACTGGGCAACTCCACTGCGTGACCCAAAAGACTGGAAGTTCCTCACGGTATGATTCAAGAATGCAGATAAAAGGTTTCTGTTTTCGATGATCTTCATCTCACTGGTCCCCTACCTCTTCCAGTTGCCTATCATCATGGTGGTGGCTTTCTCCATGTGTATCATCTGCCTACTAATGGCTGGTAAGACAAGCTTTGACACAGGCGTCTCCTCCTGAAAGTTAATCCTAATTTCTTCTTCACTGAGTTTGACCTGCTGCTCCCTATCAGGTGACACGTGGACGGAGACACTGGCTTACGTCCTGTTCTGGGGAACAGCCAGCATAGTGACCAGCGGCCTCATCCTCTTCAATGGCCGGGACTTTGTAGATGCTCCCAAGCTGGTCCAAAAGGAGAAGCTGGACTGAATGTGTGTGTGTGGAAAGCAGCTTGGCCCTGGCGAGCTCACCACCTCATCCTCTACCTCATCATCATCGCTATACCCCCAGCAACAGCATCAGCAGGCCTGGAGCCTTTACTAGTGGAATTGGGGGAGTGGAGGAGGGTGGGGGGCAGCAGGGCTGCCTCGTGTATGCCAAGAGACTGAGTGCACGGGCCTGCTGCTGTCCACACTGCTGCGACTAACAGACAGGACTGTCTACCAATAGGAGTTTGTTCTTCCTGAATGTTCTTGTTCCTGGAACGCCACAGGACCTATAAAGGATTCCAATTGTGTCCTTCAATTATCTTTTTGTTGGGATCAGATTCATGCTAGTAGCTGCAATTTTTTCAAGGCAGTGGTAAACATTTTTGTTCACACTGAGCATTTTTTTTTTTCGCACATGGTCCCAGTCCGTGGATCAGTTGCTCCTTTTTTGCATTTTCTAATTGTTTCAGTTTTGTTTCACACAGGCAAATTTCAAGCAAAACAAAATGTATCAATAAGTTCTCTCTGGAAACGTTTGCTGTTGTTTATTTGTTTGCAAAATTGTTTGGTGGGTTTGAAAAAGGATTGTTTCTTTCTTCCTTGATAGACATTATCCAAATAGACTAATAGAGTCTGAATCATATTATAAAAAAAAATATTTTAATTTTGGCAATGTATCAAGCCAAAGTAGCCAAGTGGAGTTAGACCATGAAATGCACTTGAATGCAACTATGTTGCCTAGTTACGTAGAAAAAGGCATGCCTCTTTCGGTTGGTTTAGGAGGAGAAGAAAATACATACTAAGCTGATCCCCGCAAGTTGGTAAAGATTACGCAAAGCCTGTCAGTTTTCTGCAATCACTTTGATTCCACATACGAGCGGACCGGATCAAACAGGCCAGATGCAAGAACAACCCTAAAACTTTATACCCATGCTTTCTCAGATATCTAGTGGCCTCAGTCTTTATCATTTTATAGGCATTGGTAATCAGGGGACCCAGTGGTGTTTTATAGGCATTTTATGAAATGATGAGTCACTGTTTTCATTTTCCAATACATTGTAAAGCCACTGCTGAATATTACATGTCAGAGGCAATCATAACATTTCCTGATTGTTCCTGTTGGTAGTCTTTTGATTAATATTTGTTTAAAATAAATGGAATATTTGAATGTAGTCATCAATAAGCTTGCAAAATGTGGGTTGACTTGAGCTTTCAGAAAATTTCACACATTTTTTCTGCAAATGCATTTTGTGTGCAGAAAAAATTGGCTCCTGTCAACTTAATTTCTGAACATGACTCCATAGAACAATACCCACTAAAACTGGCATTGCCATTTTAACAAAAATAAAATCGAAATCCAGATGGCAGCTTCTTGTCACAGGGCTGCCTTCAGTGTTTGATCCTTTGCAATAACAACAATATGAGATTTATTCTCATTTTTAAAATTTTGTTATACTTTATTAATCCCTTGCGGGAATTCATTTTTTTCTACATTTAACCCATCATTGATGAACCGCACGCACTTTGCAGCATTTTAGCGGTGTCAGGGAAGTGGTTAGGGGTTTAGTGTCTTGCTCAACACTTTTACAGGCTTGGAGGGGCCAAGTATGGCCATTCTTACCCCCATGTGCCACGCTATTCGGCATCACCTCGATTGTTGCTTTACTTATATCTGTCAGCCCATTTCAGTTCACAATTGCTCACAATGCTGACCGGAACAGTCCAGTGTCAACTTTACATTGCAGTTTTCTGTAAACATTCATGGCTGTTTGTTTAAAATGTTTTCCCCAGTAGCTGATATTGCAACTCTGTTCTTGCGTTTTATGACAGCAGTATGTCGAAGTAGGAGCTCAAACGCTGCATGGCTTTGACAGATGATGCAAATTAAATCGGAAGTTTATACATATGCACTGTGAACCAGAATATTGCTGATATGTTTAAATTTCCAGTTTTCTATGGGTACCTGGGCCCATTTAAAAAAAAAAATAAAAAAAATTATGGCTTCTTGATATAGATTAAAGATTATAGCAACGAAAAGATATAAACCAAGAACTTAAAAGTAAAGTATTGATCCCGTTACCCGGTATGAGCGTTTCTTTTGCAAGGTGGCTTAAACGGAATAAAAAGAAAATACAGTACAATGTCTTATAATGCAGAGAAATAACGCAGTAACTATTGCTATTGATTGCAGTAACCATGTAGTGAATAAACTATTTGAGGAAATTGACAAAGGCTTTAATATAATACTTGTGCAGCTTGTTTACATGCACACATAGTTTGTACATTCACATTCATTTTTCTGCGCTGGTAATTATAGAGTTGCGGATAGCCAGGGGAAACAGTAGAAAATACAAACATTAAAAATGAAAATGCTTTTAATGTGCAGTGAATTTTGCCTTTTCCAGCCATCATGTTGCTATGGCCCCAACTCCAACAGACCCCATTCTGTCATCTATTAAAGCACCAGCTCAGCCCTACACTGGCGTCGTGCATTCACTGCATTTGAAAATTATTTTGATGATAGGGACTCATTTTTTCAGAATTTTTCAGATAATTTTCACATAATCGGGAGAGACACTAATATTGTATTCAGTAAATACAATGTTTTCCTTACAAAATTAAAGTAAAGCAAATAAAAATATGGCAAACAGAGCTCCATAAAAAGTGTCATTATGATTTGATCATTTCTTAAGATTTTGCTGATAGAAGTTCATCAGTATTTTCTATTTTAGGAACTGTAGAGTGTCCTTTTAAGTGCTGTGATTCTTTCATCAGGACAAGGATCTAGTCTTAAATGCAAGGGGAAATTCTTCGAGAATCTCCGTGCTTTGGATGTCATCCCTCAGAGCCAATCTTTGTACAGGGGTTGGGCAGGGCTTTTTGAGTGTGGGTCCTGAAGGTAAACACTCAGGGGGAGTGCAGCTCCTGAGCAGAGCCTCGATCTCTGCGTCAGAATGTGTGCCTGTACGTGTAGTCTGGAAGTGTGAGGACTGCTCTCTTGAAGCCACTTTCATTATTGTACTTACCGTACGGTTAGTTCATTTGTGTTTTCTGTATCAATGCAAAACACAAAAATAGCACTTTTTGCATGTTGGAGATGCTCTCTTATGAATTGTAGACATACTGACTGGTCTTGTGCCGAATTTATTGATAATTACATGTCCTGATGCTTGTCTATAAAATGGTTTGCTGTGTGTCAGTGAGAACATCCGACTGCAAATGGTCCACTTTTAAACTTTTACCAGCAGTTGCACAAAATCAAAAGTAAATGCTGTCTGTATAAATATATGCCTGAATGTATTCATAATTGTCTATGTATTTCTTTCTTAAAAAAAATATGAAAATGACATTACATTGTTGAAACTTTTGAAATGTCCCATTAAAGTAATGTAAATTTCAAGATCATGTAGCCTGTGTCTTGGGGTTCCAGCAGTTTTAGTGTCATGTGAGAAAGCCTCCATTTGGATATAAATATGTATATGTAAACATAACAATCAATGTGATAAAAGTGTTCCATTGCATTGTGCAACATTTTGTTGTTGATATTATTTTAAATAAGATTAAAATAATTTATGATGATTATCTATTTAATAGTCTGCAAATATAGGTATTGTGCAAAAAAAATCAATCTCCAAACTAAAAAAATTAATTATTATTATTATTATCATTAATATTATTAATATTGTTATTATTATTAATGACGCTTAGTCAAGATGTTTTTTATTTAAAAGTTTTACACAACCTGGGATTTCATTATTGCAAAAGGAAGAAAATGTGTACACTTGGATGAAAGTTGATGACGCATCTATTGATTTGATTGATTTGATATTTGATTAGAAATGACAACCTGCACTGGCTGAATGTGCATACAAAACACACATGTTCAGTAATAAGTCTGTTGGATGTAAATGAAAAGCCTGACATTGTCCCTGTGGTTCTGAGCCAGTCATGTCAATCTATTTGCTGAAGTGGTGGTCCAAACGTGTATGGTGTGATAACCAAAATTGAAATGCTGAGATCATGACCCACCCCAATCCAATATCCGAACTACAATGGCCACAATTTCTCAGCATGACAGCTTCTTCTTCTTTTCCTTTCGGCTTTTCCCTTCAGGGGTCACCACAGCGAATCAACCTTCTGTCTCTAACCCTATTCTCTGTATCCTCATGTCTCACGCCAACTACCTTCATATCCTCTCTCACTACATCCATAAATCTGCTCTTTGGTCTTCCTCTAGACCTCCTGCCTGGCATCTCCAATTCCAGCATCCGTCTACCAATGTAGTCCCTATACTTCCTCTGTACATGACCCAACCGTCTCAGTCTGGCTTCTCTGACCTTCTCCCCAAAACATCTAACATGTGCTGTCCCCCTGATGGACTCATTCCTGATCCTATCCATCCTCGTCACTCCCAAAGAGAACCTCAACATCTTCATCTCTGCTACCTCCAGCTCTGCCTCCTGTCTTTTGTTCAGTGCCACTGTCTCCGAACCATACAGCATCTCTTGTCTCACCACTGTCTTGTACACCTGTCCTTTCATTCTGACTGATATTCTTCCATCACACAGAACATCTGACACTTTTCTCCTCCTATTACAACCTGCTTGAAACCATTTCTTTACCTCTTTTCCGCACTCTCTGTTGCTCTGGACTGTTGACCCTAAGTACTTGTAATCCTCCAACTTCTTGATCTCCACTCCCTGTAGCTTCACCGTTCCACCCGGGTTCCTCTCATTCACACACATACATTCTGTCTTGCTGCGACTAACCTTCATTCCTCTCCTTTCCGGAGCAAACCTCCACTTCCCAAGATTTTCCTCAACCTGTTCCCTACTCTCACTAGAGATCACAATGTAATCTGCAAACATCATGGTCCATGGAGATTCCGGTCTAACCTGGGCAGCTCCCTTGGACCTTCTCTTTACTTCTCTATTAGCGTTCTCAAAGCAAATACTGTACCTGTGGTGCTCTTTCTAGGCATGCAGCTTTACTGCTGCTCACAAATACTGACTTCTGCTCTCAGTCTAGATTCCACTACTCTTTGCCATAACTTCATTGTACAGCTCATTAACTTCACCCCTCTATAGTTACTGCAGTTTTTAAGCTTTACAGATGTCCAATGGAAATTGCAACAAAATGCATGTGAATGTCTGGATCCAGGACAGCATTCCTGCAGTTGCACTTCAAAAATGGGTCAAAAACTACCCTCAAGGTCCCATTCCAGTCTTGAGCCGGATATTAATCTGCGCTTTTGAGGTTTTGACTGGTGTAAATGGATTATGGATGTATGACATCACCCAATTTCCCAAAGCAGAGCATGTCAGCTGAGGTTCAATCCACCTGACGAAAAACATTTTTAGAGTTCTGTCAGGACCTGATTCCGAGCGGTACTTGTGTTGGTCAGATCTTAAAACAAAAAATCCAGGCTGTTATATTATGTGGTCATGTTGGTTATTGTTTGTGCACTGCTGTTTGAATCCCTTTGCGAAATGACCCAAAAACATGCTTCAGGTTGTGTGATCTCATAGAGGAATGGTGGCCATAGAATTTGGCATTGAACTGTTCCATTGACGAGTAATAGAAGTGCTGTGTTTATGATGTTTGGGGGCCTCTCTTATATTCATGACTTAAAAAGTATGGGCGCGGGAGTCTAAAGCGGAACTATTCATTTCCGGGAAAAACACAGGCATAAAGAAGAACTAGCATATCAGTGTCAAAGCTGCATAATTTCAGTATCTATCTATCTATCTATCTATCTATCTATCTATCTATCTATCTATCTAAAGATTACTAAATCTCATATGGTTAAATTTTCTAAATAACTCAAAATTAAAGTAAAATGAGATGATTGATGGAATGTCCTGCCGGTGACCCCACAGGCTGTGTTAGTATCTCTTCTACCGCAACGTCAACAAATACATTTCACATTTCCTTATCACTCACATAATACTTGTACCTTTAATGTGTTATATTTTATGACCCTGTTTTCATGACCTATTATAAAACTTAATCTGAAAAACAAATGTCATGTCCAGTAATTACCTCCAATATATTACATATATATATTCTGGGGTCCAAAAGCCACATCGGCACCCGAGCATATTCAGAGGTTTGATTTGGATGGAAAAGTTGTGATACACATGTCGTGGTGACAACATTCATATTTCCTGCTAATGAGAAGTTTTGAATTCTATTTTGGTAAATGGAAATATTAACTTGTTTTGCTGGCTTGTATGCAACGCTACACGGATCAGACGACGAGGTAACAACAAGCTTAAAATGCCTGTTCAGATTATCCTCAGCAACCAGGGAGAGAGAGACTTGCCAGTGTGAGCTGCCGGGAGCAGGTCAGACCTGAAAGATTTAAAAGGAAATCACTTTTAAAGGTAATGAGACTGTGGAGGAGCTGGTGATGAGGAGGCGCAGACAGAGATACTGCTGGAAGTGCTTATTTAGAAAACACACCAGAACTCGGCATGGCGTCAGTGTCGTGCAGCAGTATTCAGGTCCTGGCAGCCCAGGAATATAGATCTTATGTAAAGAAAACACAAATACACTGATAGCACTTCACAAATATGCATTGTGGCTGTGACAAAAATCATACAACTGTAGCATGTTTTATTTTACAAGCAATTAGTATGACTTTTTATGGAATACAAATAAGGGTGGGTGTTTCAACAGGACTGGATCGCTTCTGTCAAATGTTCAAGTCAAGTGTCCGTCACAGCACAGTATCATATTGCCGCTGCTTGATTAAGTTAAGGTTAAGAAAAACAAGTGCGTGTTGTGGAATTGGCCACAAGAGCTCTCAGTTTAGATTTAAAAACACCCAGTGAAATGAAATAGTTAGTCTCTAGTCCCTTTGCGACATATTCTTTGCAGAAGCTGCTGGACATCGCAGGCATTAGAGCAGAAAGCAATTCATAATCTTGTGAATGGAAAGAGTGAAGATCAGCACTTCTATTTACGATCAAGGTACAAATGTATATGGGGAGTAATACGAGAATTGCCTTATTAATTGAAGTGCATCATTGACTGATTCTCTGGGTGACTGGAACAGGCAATCTCACCCGAGAGTAGAACTTGGAATGGCCTGGAGATACTCGATAATTAGTAATGACACTTTTGGGAAGCATGATAACCACTGTCAACCATTCACAGAAATCCAGTGGGAGTCTTAAAATCCAATAGCTCTCCATCTTCCAACACAGGCACAGTAGTTGAACTGACAAGCTGCTTTTTAGCAATGAAAGACAAACCTGGTTGTAGCCTCAGCTTTTTCGCAAGTTTCTCCATCTTGTGGATTGTAAGTAAGGGGAGTCATTATTCCAGACACCCAGCTAGTTATTCAAGAACCAACTCTATGTGAGTTCCCTCAGGGTTGGACACTGAGGGTTTCATTTGTGGCCGATTCTGCGTTGAGAAAAGTTTGAGATGATGTGATGTTTTACTATTTCGTTTCTGAAATGCAATCACAATAAAGGCTATTTTGTGTGAATTGATTAATCTTATCTCCAAACCGATCGCTGCAAACTACTTATCAACAGTTTCTGTTTTACGAAGCCATCAATGCATCAATCATTCATATGTATATATACTTACATATCATTCCCTTCGTGTGTTTACAACTGCCACAGAATTTTATGAGCAACAATCAAAAAAACGTGCTTGACCACATAAAGATATGCAGATAAACACACACAAAAACGCACACACAGAAAAAAAAATCTAGAGACCAGTCCCACCTTACTATGACAATTTTCTTTATTATGAAAGTGTTAAACATCTCCTATTCAGTGTCAAGATTGAAAGCTGTAACTACTAAAGAAGGATAAGGTTATGCACACACAAGATACAATGTTAAATGAATTCTGAGTATACAGTTTAATGGCAGTGGTACGTCCATGGCAGCCTCATATCTTCTTTATTGAATGGCAATGAGTTGCGCAAACTGTTTACTTTCTCAAGTAGGGAATCCTTAAATCACTCGTCAACGCTCATCTATAGACATAATTTGTATTTCATGAGAAGAGAATACGTCAGTGTCATACAGGTGTCTGTGTTTCACAAGCATCTTTTACATAGACAGTATGTTCGCTGATGCCTTTTGAAAACATATAAAACAAGTTATCAAAAAATACTTCGTATGTAGCAAAGAGAATTTTTACAACCTTCTTACAAAGAACACACGTATAAATCCACTGGAATGACAACTAGAGACAATTAGAAGATGAGTAAACTATAAAACTAGAAATTCCAATCGGTCCAATATACTGTCTGAGTTCCAGACAAGAAGAAAAATCCTCCAAAATGGTGTAAAAATTTCATTTTTATTCACATAAAATTTCCAGCATTTGTAATTTTTTTTTCTCTTGTTTACTTTTTTAAAAAAGGCACACAAAAACAACAACCCTTCAAAGAAGTGAAAAACCTCTTGCAATCCAATTGGCATACAATATTCCTATTTGGGATCTCATATATCTATGAATGACTTTCACTTTACCATGAAATCAACACCCCCTCATTCCAATTCATGTTTAAAGGACACCTAAAAGAAAAAATAAGAAAAGACACTACATAGTTTTAACTTAATGAGTAAACTACATGTCTATATACATTCATGTTATCATGACTGTTTAGTAAACTACTATCAAGCTCAATGAAAACCGATTGTGCCATCAGTCTTTGGCAGTTAAACAGACTAATCATCCTTCCATAATGACACTGTTACTATGTCTATGTGCATGTTCCTTCTTTTCTTTTCCACTGACAAAAAACAAGATTCTTTCCTAGTCATTGAAAGGAGTCAAAAGGTTTACAGGCATCTTCATCTGAATTCCATGTCTGCCCATTTCCCTCCTGCTAGTAAAGTAATTCTGACGGTTCCAGCTGTGTTTTGATCTCATTTGGCCCTTCATTGTTCTAAGAATAGGGCGGGAGGGGTCTGGGAGGGAAGGGTGCTGAAAGGCAGTGGTGTGGTGCTGAAAGGCTAGTGTTTTTTTGGGCTAAGCAGATACTGTGCTCACTGTGAGATGCTTGTTGTGGTGGTGGTGGTGGTGGTGGTGGCGGCAGCGGTGTCTCATCTTCTTGCAGTAGACGTACAGAGCTGTGAGGGGAACACAGCTGACTGATGACGCCAGCAGCAGCCCGATGAAAACTTGACCGAAGAGAGGATACTCCTTCACCACTGACTTTCCCTGGAAGGACAGGCACGGTTACTGTCGCACATCCAGTTCGAACATCTGTCTGACCCTTATGCTGCTCGTGCTATGCAAGAACAGCTCTCCAGTGCAGGGAGTTTCAAATGGGTTATGTGATTTTTATGGTTTGCCCACCAATGGAGAATTGGATTATGTTGTCTGGACTGGTGGGGGGGTTAGGCTCTCCTTGACCTACATTCTTTGCTTTAGAGTTAATGATTGGGACCACAATTCAGAGTTATTTAATTGATATACATAACCAAACTATGAACATCTGAACTGAGTAATAGTTGCAGACTGATTTATACTTGCTATAAGTAAATCGTGAGGTTGTAATAAATGTACAATTTCCACTGAAATAATAACAGGACCATCACTTACTTGAAACAGTAAAACCCAAATAGGCAAATTTATAATAATATTCCTTAGTCCTGGTTACCCGACCCACTCGTCCCTCGGAAGAGTGACACTCAAAGCAACTACGAAAAATGCAAAGAGAAGACAAGCTGGAGGCCCTTCGAGAGGCGGGATGAAAGATGGGCCTAAAAGAATGGATCACATGGTGACGACGGCAATGGAAATGGATAACGAGAGCACCAGACCACCAGCAAACGAGGACAAGATCCTCCGAAAGTGTGCATATGATTGGGAAAAAGTGACCACGTTCAGGGGGTTGCGAATCCACCTGGGGAAAGCAAGGTGCGGTCAGGAAGGCCAACAGCAACCTTGCACCGCTCGAGTGGGTAAGACAAGAGGGACCAAAAACCACAGAGCCAATGGATCCATCGTTGCTGAAGGCACAAAGGGCACAGAGGAAGAAGGCCGCCTTGCGGAGGCAGGGCCCGCCCATGGGCATCAAGACCCAGTCCTCACCTCCTTACACAGAACACAGCCACGAGCAGAGACGAAGGAGCCAAGAGGATAAAACAAGATCAAATGGCCAAAATCAAAAAACTCAGAGGCAAGGCACACATTGGACGCACAGCTGACTAAGACACTGGCAGAAGCGTTGCCTGGAGATGTTGAGGCAAAGCTTAAGCTGTTTTGGGACATAATATACCAGACCTGTAAAGACAGGTTCGGTGAAGTTAACCAAGAAACCGGGGACTGCCCCAAGAGAAAAGTGAAGGAGGGAAAAGGAGATCATCCAGCTTGTGCAAAGGTGCCTCCTGTGGGAGGAGGTCAGGCAAAGGATAGTTGAACGCATCTGCAAGCACAGCAAACGGGAGCAAAAAGAGCGAACCAGCTTTGTCAAAGACCCTTTCAAGCATGCCAGGCAGCTGCTGGAGGAAAAGAAGAGCGGGAAGCTGGAAACCAAAAGGGAACAGAGAGAACAGCATGCTAAAAGGCAGTACAGTGACCCCTCAAGGAACATCCCCTTAGGGACACCGTGGTATGTGCCTCAGCCCATGCAACCACCAGCTGAATTCAACACCATGCCTCCCAAGCTCAGGGAGTCAGGCAAGTTGTTCAGAGGGCAAGGTCCGCTTCCGCCCCTGATGCCAATGGAGTCCCTTATAAGCTCTACAAGAACTGCCCCAAGATGCTAGCGCTGCAATGGTACTTGATGAGAATTGCCTGGAAGAAACTACTTATCCCATTAGAATGGCAATGAGCAGTAGCGGTCTTCATCCCCAAGGAAGCAAACTCTAAGGACATAACCCAATTCAGAAACATCGCGCTGCTAAACGTAGAAAGAAAGATCTTCTTCTCCGTATTGGCTCGAAGGATGACACCTATCTCCTAGAGAATGGCTAAATCGACATCAACCACCAGAAAACAGGAGTTCTGGGTTTCCCAGGGTGCATAAGGCACTCCACAATGATCTGGGACTCTGGGGATCTGCCAATGCGTATGGTTCCACACCAGCTGATCAGCTACACTATGGAGTTCTTCCACATGCCTCCCTGCATAAAGAACCTGGTTAAGGCTTACTTCAGTGGCCAACAGATGTGCTTTGCCCTTCAAGACTTCACCATAGGGTGGCACCAGCTACAGGTAGGTACTGCAGTGGGGTGTGCCATCTCTCCAATCTTGTTTGTGGCAGCCTTTGAGGTAATCCTCATTGGAGCAAGACAAATGTTTGGAGGGATCAAGTTACCAGCTGGTCAGAGGCTTCCCCCTTTGAGGAGCTACATATACAATGTCACAAGCCTCCTCCGGACAGCAACATGTACAGCTTGACTGCTATAAAGGATAGATGAGTTGTTGACTTAAGCATGAATGAAGATCAAGCCCGCCAAGTCACGAAGCCTGTCACTCAGCAGGGGGATCAGAAATGACTCCATCCCCTTTTTGTTGTCGGTGGAGAGAGAATCCCCCTCTTGGCGGAACAACCTTTCAAAAGCCTGGGGCAGCAGTATAGCGCCGAGCTGTCTGACAAACAGATGGGGAAAACTGTCATGAAGCAGCTAACAGGTGGCCTGGCAAGGATCGACCTAAGCCAATTCCCAGGTAAGCACAAGGTCTGGTGTGACCAGTTCACCCTCTAAAAGAGGGTAATATGGCCGCTAAAGATGAGTGAGTCTGCCTCATCCACCGCAAGAAAGATTGACTGAAAAGCCAATGCATTCATCCGAAAGTGGTTGGCGCTGCCACTGTGCCTCTCTGAAACAGGCCTCTTTGGGAACAAACTCCAACTGCCACTGCAATCCATCAGTAATGAATATGTGCAAGAGAAGACCAGGCTGGTCCTTGAGCTAAGGGAGTCCACTGATCATGCAAGGAGTGCAAACACCAGGGTTCCTATGGGCCAGAAATGGAATGCTGAACAGAAGTCGAACAGGCTGTTAGCAATCTGCAACACCAAGAGGTCATCAAAAGAGTCCGGGTAGGTAGAGCAGGAATAGGATGCGTCAAGATCAAGGCTGTGTCGCAGGGCTGACAGGGAAGCTGGAAAACTTGGGAGGGAGTTGCCACCCGAAACACCAGTTGGTCAGACTTGTGGAAGATGCCACAGGCAAGGATTAGCTTTCTCATTCGTGCAACATACGACACACTTCCCTGCCCCCGTAACCTCTGGGGCGAGGAATGCTGCTACCTCTGCAATTCCCGCAACACAAGCCTCTGGCACAGCCTGTCAGGCTGCAAGATGGTGCTCTCTCAGGGACGTGACAACCAGGTCCTGGGAAAGTTAGGTAAGGTGCTGGAGAGGTGTCGACAAGATGACAGAAGTCCCCATCAGCAGAGAGCAGTATTTACTTTGTTTCAGAAGGCGGAGAACATAGGTACGCCAGGAAAAAGAAGCAGCTTGACTCTTTTCCCCTGACCAGGAGTGGGAAATGAGGGTTGACCTGGACAGGCAACTTCAGTTTCCTACAGAAATCACCACCATATCTCTCCGCCCCAACATTGTTGTATGGTCCAGCAATGCAAGGTCGGCTTACTTCATTGAACTTACACATGAGGAAGGAGTCGAAGCTGCCTTCGAGTACAAAAAGGCCAGATATGCCGATTTGGCTGCTGAGTTTTGGGAAGCTGGCTGGAGGACCACCATCTACCCTGTTGTGGTGGGTTGCCGAGGCTTTGTAGGGCTGTCAACCGTGCGCCTCTTGAAGGACGCAGGAGTGACTGGAGGCAGGTTGAAGAAAGCAGTCAAAGAGCTGACAGAGGAGGCAGAGAAAGGCAGCTTTTGGCTCTGGCTGAGGGGGAAGGTCAGATGCTGGGGAAGGAACAGCTAACCCCAACAACAGCCGCAAGGGGTAACAACAATATACTGCAGGGAGTGACAAGGAGACGTCCCTGTCGCTGCCCCGCCACCAAGAGACATTCATGGCATAAAGGGGCGAGACGTTGATGAATAGTGGTTCCTGGCTGATGATCCGGTCAGCAGCAGGTGTCCCTGCAGCTGACCCATGGGCACGGGAGGAGGTGCGACAGGCAGAGATGCCCAGCAGGAATTTCCATCTACTGGTACATTTGCTTGGTGACAGAAAATCTGTTCTGCTCATTTTTCTGAATCGCTGTCAGTGTCATACTGATCTACAACCTCCTGTCACCGGGGTTAGATTCCCCAAAGGGGAAAGAAATCACATTATTGGGGGGCCTGGCTCAAGGGCTGAGAGCGGTCGTCCTTAGAACCCAACATTCCTGGTTCAATTCCGACACTCCTCTTTGTCTGTCCACAAGACACTGAACCCCTACCTGCTCTCCTGGCGCTGCTCAGCAACACCCTTCAAAGAACTGATCTTTTGCTTTCTGGTTAAACTGCTTTTAACAGCCCTTATCTTATCAAGCAGGAGGCTACAACATCAAAATACAGTCATTCGAGAAACGACAATAGAATCCTCACACCTCTTATTATCAAAATATTGATCTGTCCAAGTGACACGTCAGCACTTATCACCTCTGGCGCTGGAGTTAGTTGACCCCTTCAATGCTCAAGAATCTAGAAGGGTTCACGCTTACGTCATACTCGCTTAAAGTTGGGCTATTTTATTGTAACAGTAATAATACATTCTGGACAAAATATGAGTTCTGTCATTTCTCTCCCGAATTACGACTCCACAACCTCCCCACAACTCCCCCATAACTCCTCACATTGCTGGTCTTGCTTTTCTTTGTCATATTTGATGTAGTGTGAATACCAACGCTGGATTAGCCCACTAGCTGTACTGCTTCCACCCTCACTTTGACCTGTTGCTCCGGGATCTCAATCTCTTGTTTCAGTCAATATATCTATATATACACTGAACATAAGAGAGAACTATTTTTGATAACCATGTTTAGGTTCTGAATGAAAACCTTGGGATGTCATAGGGTTTAGGTTTTGCTGTGATGCAAAATATAGACTAAATGGGCCCTGCCCTCTCTGTGCCATAGAGATACCAATACCAAGCCATCACGGTAATCCATCCATCCATCCATTGTTTACCGCTTATCCAGTTAAGGGTCGCGGGGGCTGCTGGAGCCTGTTGTAACGGTAAAATTGGGAAGCTAATTCCACGGTAAAAGACGTTTTCTCTTCGTAATGTTACTTCCACAACGTTTTGTGCTCTGTCTTTTTTTAACATCCTGCATAAACATCACCAAGGGCTTAGAGGTGGTCAGGCATGATGTGCACGACAGATAACAAGGCTGAAATTAAGGCTTACCAGCTCTTTGTCCCATGCTTGGTAGGTGGGTGTCCCTCCTTGGATGTAGTTGATGATATAAACAACAAAGAGGAAGAGGAGGAGAAGGGGACTAACGACGGCCCACATAATCTTCCAGTACCAGTTGGGACGATGGCCTATCATATCTTCTATGTCCTTTTCAAACCTAAATTATAAACACCGATTAGCAATCATAGCAAACGGTATGTAATTAACACAAACAATATTTAAAGGTTTTCTGAAACTTTACCCTTAAATGTTATATTTCTCTAATTAGACAGTGACTGGTTATGTTTCAGCTTTATGGGAGTAGTATATATTTGTAAAAGCAGTAACCAACACTCAGGATAAACTTATTTTTTGCTATTTACTGCATAAAACAAAAAAACAGACAAATAATAACAAATAGATAAATAAACAAAACCCCCACAAACCTTCTAATTCCATAGATATAGCTGACGGTTATAACTTCAATGAGCACAATGAAGAGCAGGGAAAAACTAGCTCCGTAGTCATTGAAAATAGTGAACCAGTAATTCCCAGATGTGGTGGTGAAGCCTAGGCCCAGCAGCAGGCAGAACAAACACACTATAGCTGCAAGAAAAACACAGTCCACCATCATTATCCTCAGGACTATGTCGCCCTTTACCTGAAAGTGTTGAAATATGAAAGGGGTCTCAGTAAATTCTGCTGAGAAGGTCATATATGACGTCCTTGGAAAACAAAGGTATTATCAGTAGAATGAATACCTAGGCTAGGAATACCTAGGAATACCTAAAGATCATGATCCTTGAAATAGAATAGGATTCTTGGTTAATACCATTTAGTTTGTTCTAGATAAAACACGTTGAGCATCAAATAATTACTGCTGTATTTCCCTTATATGCAATTGAAAACATACATAAATACAAGTTCCATGTCCCTCGTAATTGGACCAGTTTAGACTGAAAAATATGCAGTATAGTTTCATTCTATTTTCTGGACACAAATTCATAAGGTAGTTGATCAAATGAGGCACGTGGCCTCAAAGGACACCCAAAACCTCCATACTTCTACTTTTAAACTTAAAATAACCCATGCACTCACTGTTTCACCATACATTATGTTTCACACGTGCAGGGAATACATCCCACCCCTCTTTCCAGGGGGAAAGAGGACTGACATAGCCAGAAGACAAATCACCATCTTCCCTAAGGTAATCATGCACATTGGTCTGCTTAGCATTCGGTGGTTATGGAAGCCATCCAGTCAACTTTGATTGGAGTGTGTCGCTTAAGTGGAAAAGTAGACCCTCACCCTTCTAAAGGAGTCTGAGGATGTAATTTAAACAAAAACATTGTTGACACCAGTGCTCACATGTGCTCAGAAAAAGATATTAATTTTTTACTGTACGCACCCCTGATTGATATGCAACAGGCCACAATGGTTCCGACACAAAGGCCAGCTCGAATGGAGATACATTGTACGTTATGTGCCACAACTCCAGCTGTCATACCTTTACTTCCAAAGGCTTCCCCCGCACCTCCATAACGTCCTGTCCCGAAGATAACCTACTGATAGATAACTACAAAGTCTGTCTATGTGCTACTGATCCCTGATTTTTTTGTGTATTACTCATCTTGGAAGCTTTGTCAGTTAAAGGCTTTTACAGACAAACAACAAAATGGCAACTATCTGACAGGACAGGCAAAGAGGAAAAGAAGGGATGTTTATTTTGTTATTTCCTTCATGAAAGGAAGTTAGTTTGAAATTCATGAAGACCATTTTGGAAAAAGAAAGATATATTTCATATGACTTAAGAAATATGACATCCGACTAGGTCTTACCATTGAACAGCTCATTGCTTATATTAGACAGGACCTTGAAATCTTGCAGTGGGGTGATGATAGCAGTGATGTTGCCCAACATGCTGCCCATTCCTAGCAGCAGAAGCATGCAAAAGTACAGAGCGGACCAGAACTGAGACAACGGCATGTTCATAATGGCTTCACTGTACACGATGAAGGCCAGACCAGACCCCTCTACTGCCTGAAACAGACGAGATGGAAACAAACACAGAGTTCTTCCATATCAGGATTTATGGGAGTAATCTACTTGGTTTAACAAGCATTAGTTTGTTATAGCCAAACAGCTTTAACATTTCAAGAAATCGGATTAAAGGGACACATCACTTAAGCACCAGGTCTTGTAACTGAATTATACTATGTTGCCACAGTCTCCGCTTCTTGCATTACAGATACATGAAACAAATAATAAATAATTAGAATGGTAAAAAAAAATAGACAACATAATAATTAGTATAAAATTTCAAATACACATCCCTGTCACGGTAGACTGATTGAGCCTTGCAATCGTAACTCCTGATTCAATCCAAATGCACAACACTGCGTGGTCTATCATTCCACTTCAAACATTCTTACATTTTATCGTATGTCAATTGTCAATACATTGCTCTGTTATTCCCTGACTGTTAGCCAATTTACGATTGCTCATTTTGTAATGAAGTCAATGGGACAAAGACCTAGAGAGGTTCTTGTTAAAATAATTTATCTGTACTTTCTTCTGTAACATTTTGCTTTAATGACAACTGTTGCCATATCTCAATGGGGCAACTGGACTTACATGCTCATCTTGATAGTTGCCATTTGACAACAATTGACCATTAGTTCCCATAGTTTGGAACAAATAGTTTAGTTTGGAACAAATAGTTTTTTGGCCATGAACCACATTTTGGAGCTTGAGTAATTAATCAGCAATGGTCTCAAAAGATACTGATACATCTTGAAATGTAGAATTATTCCATGATCTAGCAACAGTCCTGTCATAAAGTAGATGTAGCATCTATTTTTTTTTCATCCATCCATCCATCCATCCATCCATCCATCCATCCATCCATCCATCCATCCATCCATCCATCCATCCATCCATCCATCCATCCATCCATCCATCTAGCTATCTCTCTGTCTGTATTAAAAAAGTATATTTTACAAAAGGATAATGTTATCCTTAATGATACCGTCCCTCTGGTCTTATAGTGGAGCTGAAATTGTGTCGTAATGAATGTCCAGGTTTCTATTGCAAAATCTTTGGATGCCAGGATTAATTAATGGTACAAATGGAAATCTTCACTGAATGGAATCACTCGCTGTGATAGAATCAGACCTACACCAGAACTACAATGCCGTCCTCGATGCAGCCAATGTGAGAGCTCAGTAACTGACAAGATGAATCTCATTTCAGCCGCAGCAATATCATCTTTCAGCCACTCACCAAAGCTTCTTACAGCTGGATTCGGAGACCCCAACTTTCTGACTCCCATGAGTTTGATTTGTGAAACATGAAGCCACTACCCCTTAATTCAGATCAGCTACAGAATGCACCTTTAATATCCACAAATCTCCATGTTCCTTATAAGTTCGGGACAAATGCTAAATGTTTTCCTTACAACATCTAAAGAATTGTTTTTTGGCTACTTTCTTTTCCATGGCAATTTGCTTAATGTGTCATTACGCTATTACAAAAATATGAAGAAAAATTGTGTAAAGAGGTTCCTTACTAAAAAGAACTTTTTTTTAATTATGAATGAACAGTGAGCTGCTTTTACTACACGCCACATTAAGATAACAACTTACTGTATCCAGTTCCTTCTCCAGGCTACAGTTTTCCTGTTTATTGCTCACTTCAGCAGCAAATTCTTGCGGATAGGTTTTGTTGAGCCTCTCCATCCACTCGAGGACATTGTCCATAGTAATGCTGTCCTCTGGTAGGTTGAAAACATTAAGCAGCAGTAAACGTGTCCTGAAAGGTTTGAGAAAAAAAAGGCAGTTAGCCCAAAAACACACAGCAGTTGCGATGTATTCCACGCCTTCAGAGTAATGACTCCCACAAAGCATCCAACCTCCAGTGCCTTGTGTTTGGATTGCATCAGTTTGGATTGCATCAGTTCATACAATGCACACATGCACACACACACACACGGGTACACATATACCTGTCTAGGCAGTTCTCATAGTTGACTGTAGCCTTGAAGCCATATATGGCGAAGGTGACAATGCTAGCAAAGACTGAGGTTCCACTGTTGATAAGGGAAATCACGATGGCCTGGTGCTCAAAGTTGTTGTTGTACTCGTTGTAACTGGAGAAAGCTATGAGCGACCCGAATCCCAAACCAAGAGAGAAAAAGATCTGAGTTGCTGCATTGATCCACGTTTGATGACTGGCAAGCTCTTCCATCTAAAATCAAATAAAATGACATGCAAAAAAAAAACAAAAACATTGCATTCAAAAAATTCGGCAACAAATCCAGAAATTATTTTTGGCAATGCAATTAAAAGACAAATAAAATTAAATTTTAACTCCCAACAACATGCCAGAAAATAGTCTACAATACATGTTTATTTGGCTGATAAGCACAGCCTTACCTTGGGTGTGAACATGTATTTGATACCATTTATAGCCCCATGAAGAGTGATGCCTCGGATCAGGTAGATCAGAAGCACCAAATAGGGAAACGTAGCTGTGAAGTAAACCACCTACAGGAAAGTAACAGATATTTATTACTTCAAACTTTGAATTTGAGGGTGAATGCTCATTATCCTGAGGCATCAGCTTCTCAACTGTCCTTGTGCTCTTTCATGCTGTTCGTCAATTCATTTTCCTTTACGGTTTTAGTAGCTGTTTAATATTTTCTTTTTACTTCGTTATCAAATTCAATCATTCTCAAGTTCCCGTCAACTTGTTAAGTGATATGGCTCCTGTCTCCACCATATTACAACACTGATGCGGAGATACTTTAAACAGTGGATCATATTTACTTTATATTAACAACAACGACGTGCCTTTTTCCCTCCGTTACTGATTTTCATATCAATTACGTTATGATGTACAGTATGACTTTTATAGCATACGATATATATTACCTTCCCAGTTGACTTCACTCCACGTACAATAAACAAGTATGTAATCACCCAGGCCAGCAGGAGGCACAGTGCTTGACCTGTATGGATGCCTCCGTTCTCTTCAATTGAAGTAGAGATGTCCAGAGTTTCTCTGTAGAAGAAGTACTGGGTGGGTGAAGCCTTTTCACACTCCTCTATCGGTCCAGTTCGGTTGGCATTAACAGGACATTCAGCCCACGGGAGGACTGACTGGGAATGAGCACGATACGGTATAGTCATCTTACCAAACTCTCCAAATGAGGTTTACAATTTTATATCATTATCTATGTGTGTTTTCCCAGAATTTTTTTTTGAATAGTTGTCTAAGTATGTGTATCAAGTATGAATTCAGTCAACTTGTTCATTGGCAGCTCACCTGAAATGAATTAAAGAGGTACCAGAAGCTCCATGCATTGATGATGTTGTAATAAAGACACAGATACATAGACGTCACAACACTGGCAAGACCTTAAAGAGATTATATAAAAGAGACAAC
The DNA here is from genome assembly GCA_901007705.1 of Fistularia tabacaria. Lineage (NCBI taxonomy): Eukaryota > Metazoa > Chordata > Actinopteri > Syngnathiformes > Fistulariidae > Fistularia > Fistularia tabacaria. The sequence continues at coordinate 256,943 of CAAKHD010013959.1, forward strand.
ATTATGACAAAGAATAATGAATCCATAATGCTTTCAGCCATGGTATAGAACTGTAAGAGCCCCTATCATCATAAAATAATTGTTGATATCCTTTATTTTGATCTTTTATTTTCACTCTCAGCTGGATTTCTGACACTGCACCATCTCAAACAGCGAACATCCCGTACAGTGAAAAATCTCACACTGACAGGAGAAGTCCTTTTGGACACTCGTTATTTTTACGTGCTGTGATAACTTCAAACATGGTATTTTCATTTCAATGTAAAGTTTCAGAAGGGTAAAATCACAGCTTTACTACTAATGTTTTCTGTATGACACGACTGATGCATCGTATCAATACTTACCAATGCCGCCCAAATATGGGCTTATGGCTTTCCAGGCTCCGATGCTGCCCAGTCGCATCTTCTGACCAATGGCGAGCTCCAGGTAGAAAAGGGGCAAGCCCTCCACCAGCAGCATTATCAGATACGGGATCATGAAGCCCCCTTAAGGACGGCAGACAGTCGGAATTTCAGTGGACGTTGACAAACGTGAATTACACACGGTTTATATAAGCTTCAAGTATGTCATTCCAACGAGACAGATTTTTTGGAGTCCAAGCATTTAATTTTTTCAGTGAGAGAAATATTTTGCTATATTTTAAGTTATCAGCTAATCAGGTTCATTTGTATTATCTAAAGCAAATAAACAGCCCCTCTATAAACCAGGTGTTCAGGTTTATCTTTTACACCTGTACCCTCTTAACTAGTAACTCAATATATCTGTTAAACAAATCATGTGACTTAAGTGTCAGCATTCATACTGGCGTATCAAAAAGATATCATGCACAAAACTCATTTGTGCTCATTGTTTTCATAGCCTGGATTAAAGGCTTGAATGGCCCGAATGGGACGTGTGCAATATATCTTTAACTGTGTAAGAGCTGAAGCAAAGCAGACTATCTCAAAAAAAAAAAAAAAAATAGTCATCGATGCTTCATGTGCCTTAGAGATGACAGCTGTTGTATTCACAAGTGTGGTTTTAATACGAATATGACAGTTTTTTAGAAACATTCTCTGAAACTTGTATATGAATCACTGAAGTTGTGTTTGTACTGCAGTGCTGATATTTTATGAACCAGACACAAACTCAATCTCGATTACAGGTTAATATCCAAGTTTAGACACCAGCATATTTTGAATTTATCCTACTTTTACATCTTTTCAGGAAGCAAAAAAACCTAGTCCAAATGAACTGTGGTGAAACGTTGTGAGGTGAAAAGAGTAAATCACCCTGCCCATATGTTGAATAGAACATATGTTGATTAGACATTGGAACAAATAAAATTCAACAAAATCAAATTAAATAAAAATTGGCTAGTAATTGTAATTGCAAGCAACAGATGAGTGAAACAACACAACTTATATCCTGTATTTACATCACATACCGGCCATTGTGATATAAAAACCAATGGTTTCAAATGGTTTGTAAAAATACTCACACATAAACCTGATGCCAGTAAACACAGTATTATAGTTTTGGCTGTCTGGCTGTTGTTTAGTTAGCTTCAGCATAACGTGCAGGCTGGAGGAAATTGGCCAGTTTGGGTTTGTTTTTTTTCAACGTTTCCATGGCAATTTCCTATTTTGCAGGTCTGATTCCTTGTATTGACAAGATCTGTTTTCTTTACAGTGTCATTAAAAAGGCTATGCTTTGAGATGCCGCCAGTCACCACAATCTCCAGTCAGGGAGTGACAGTCCAGTACGAGTGCGAAGCCACATGATATATGGAACCCCTAATGAATTCTGAAATATATAAAAAAATAAATGGATTGGTGGAGTGTTGATGCAGAATTGGCTGCAGCAGCCTCTATTGGTGTTTGTCTGTTGGTATAACTTACTATTTTAGCATCAGCGGTCTTGAGTGTTTTATGGTGGAAATCGATCAAATTGAATTGAAAATAAAAAAATGCCTCCATGCTGTTCATCATAACATCTGTGCCGTTTTTGTTTTTTTAAGAAAAGTCAGCTACGGCGAGTTGACTTCAGCTTGTATGAATGCATCTCCTGAATTGAGCGCACGGACGTGCAGTATCTGCAGAGCTGGCTTCACATTTCACAGACAGCCCGAGAGAAAGCTAAGCTGTAAATCCAAAACGATGTGAAACAGGCACAACGCTTGGATCCTGCCTGTTTCTGAGTTGAACATTCCCTTTTCTCTGAAAATGGCTAAAATTAAAATATTCTTTCAAGGACTATTCAGGAATTTCTAAATACTGCTCTTTAATGTGTAATTCTTTAATTTTGTTATATTATTAGAGCAATAATAGTTCAATATTCGCCCCAGTTTGAGCAGCAGTTAGTTAGTGAGCACTGGACTCTCACTCGCCATTTGGTCAAATAGGAACAGAACAAGCCAATGTGACTTGAATCCTCCGGCAGGCAACATGGAATTCGTTGCCATGTGGAAAATTAGGTTTCTAATGATGAATAAATGAAAACTGGATATTAATTTTCATTATAAACATTTTTAAACTATTAAAAATTGATAGATTTTTACAGTAGAGCAATGGAGTTGTTATCAGAAATCAGGTTTGATGACTAATTATTACCCAGGTATTATCTAAGATGAAACCCTTGATACTGATCTGACGATTGTTGATGTGTTTTTCTGTTTGTGATTGTTTTCCTTGGAACGTATCCCTCACCCTGGGGATATCTGAGTGAAATCAGAGAAATCAATTTTTATTTTTTATTTTCATAGATCTGATTTTTTTTCGGAGGTGGATTCGATTTGTGAGATGTGTCTTCAGTGAAAAGTTACCTAACGTGTAACCTTTGTAACTTTCAGAGAAATAGATCACATGTACAGAATAATCATGAATAAATTATCCAATTTTGAAGTACAGTACCTGAAATAATAGGTGTAATTTGTTATTATTTGAAATATTCTGTTTGTCAGTGCATGAAACTGCTACTGCATATGAAATGTACTATAAGACAATCATTTTCTCATTGCATTGGATTAATTGTTTCCTGGTATGTTGTTGTTGTTATATTGTTTCCTATAGCTGAACTGATATGTCTTTATATGGCTGTTAAACCACATCTTTATATTCATAAACTTGATGTTGAAATGCTTAACTTTGTCCACGGTTGCAGATCAGATACTGAATACATACGCTCACATTTTTTGAATATCTGCTCTCATATATCAATTCCAGAATCTGCACTTCCTGCAATGAGCTATAAGTTGAATCCTCTCAACATATATTATTGACACATTTTCAGCTTAGCTTTAATTGTATAATATCTAGCCTTAAAAATATATAAAAAGAGTAAATTCATCTGGTTTCTGGTCTGTTTGTGTTTTTCTTTGACTGACTTGTTGTTTTCTTGTTATCTCTGATCACACTGCCCATAGTGCTTTTGCCGGACAGAGGATAAACTTGAAGTCCCTCCCAGCTTCGACCCTAGTTTATTACATGTAATTGGGGTTTATTGCTAGTGTCAACTTTGAGTCAAGTGGCAGTTTATCAATAACTCTGTCTGATAAGGATTTGATACGGAAATGTACAACCTACCTCCATGACGTGACAGGAAACCAGCTAATGGGCTGATGTTTGTGATTCAGAAGAATGAACAATGTATAAGAAGAGTTCTATCTTTCAGCGGCGGAGTTACTCTGCAGGGCTTATGATTAAAAAACAAATGATAACAAACACTGAGGTCAACAAAAATTAAATTCTGCTCCAGTCTTACATGCAAGAAAAGTTACCCTGCGGACGGACAGGCACATACATGCAAATAGTTTAATTTAATGAATTCATTTGTGGAATTTTTTTTTGAAATTGTGATTTTTTTTTTATTTTTTTACGTGCAGTATGACTTGTTGGGCATTAAAAACACATTTTCATTTGCAAGCCACGGAGGGGGGGGGGGGTGATCCAAGTGACAGGTGAATTTCCCCACTCGGACAGTTAAAAGTGTTTCAATAAATACAGATTTTTGCGTGAGGGACCGAAACGAGAAGAGAGGAATGCTCCTTCCTTCCCGCCATCCATCCATCCACCCATCCGTCCATCCATCCATCCATCCATCCATCCATCCATCCATCCATCCATCCATCCAACAGCACAACAACTGCACGGGGATTTTAGCCGCAGCCTCAGGCACAAATCACCTGTTCACGCACACTCGGGGCGACACGCGTGTGTGCGTGTCTGTGTGTTTGCGTGGCGCAGTCAACGCGGCCACGTTGTTCTGTATGTAAAGGTCTTGTGTGCGAAAGTCATCGTCCCGGCCGGGCTGTTGTATAAGACACTCACCTCCACCGTGCATCTGACACAGGTACGGGAAGCGCCACACGTTCCCCAGACCCACGGCGTACGACACGCACGCCAGCACGAACTGCAGTGGGTTGTCCCACTGGGGTCGCGCATCTTTGTCCATTTCTGCGTCCGGCAAAAAAAAAAAGAGGGGGAGGGGGGGTTTCGGGTGGAGGGGTCACCGGGCTCCAGTGTCGTGGAAGTGTCGGTGGCTGCGTCCCGCGGACCCCGCCAGCCTTTTATCGGCTCTCCCTGGTAGAATCACGGTCACTAAAGAAGGCGGGTCTCCATATAGGAGAATGATTCATAATTTACCCCCTTATTATATGACTCCGCCGCCCGGTCAAAGCTTTCTGGGATATGTAGTCGTTTTCTGCAATCGGACGCGCAAACAAGTCTGGCTTGTGTATGGATGCTGTTAAAAGCATTATCCTTCTGCAGAAGGCTGCTGCCGGTCAACCCTCCGCTGCACCGGGTGTGTAATAACTGTGTAACTAAGCCAAGTGAATGTTTAATTGCAGCTACAGGCTGAAACAGCGGGTTGTCCTCAATGGAAAATCCCAGCGCCCCTCTTGTCCGCACCTGCGCCTTCATTGACCGACCTACTTTTTCTACTGCCTCAAGTTCAAAACACACTTTTTTTTTTTTTTTTTTTTTTCTTTTACAAGCCAAAGTCATGTGCTTTCTTTTTATTATGCGTTTATATAAGGAGTTATGCAATTCTATAACCTTCTCGGGAGGTTAACACTAAAAAACATGCAATATGTTGCACAATTACTTGACACAAAATCACACCGTCAGTAGTAAAACGAATGTAAAGAACAAGGATTTAATATGCGTAATTAAATGGATTTATATAAATTATGGATTATTGAATTTCGTGAATGAACAACTGACTGAATTTATATTAAATAGATGCCCATTTATTTCATAAAATCAAAAGTCATTAATTAATCACATTGGAAAAAAGGCATATCAGTATTAACATGTCAAAATCCAGGACAAACCTACCAATTATTGTAGCAATACATATCATAGTGTAATAATTATACCGATTATCGTCGTTAGTATAGTGTGATTAAAACCTCACATTTAATGCAGCCTCAGGGGGGCACAGTCCAGTGTCTCCCCGAGCCGGTCCCAAGCCTGGATAAATGCAGAGAGTTGCGTCAGGATGGGCATCCAGTGTAAAACTTGTGCCAAAAACCAAATACGCTAATCGAACCTAGGAATCTCATACTGGATCGGTCGGGGCCCGGGTTGACTATGACCGCCATTGGTGCCGATATCCTACAGGGTACCGGTGGAAATTGGGCCACTGTGGGTTGAAGAAGGAGAGGAGGAAGGTTCGCTCTGAAGTAGAGAGAGAAGAGGAAGGGCAAGAGTCTGGGACTGAGAGTAGGGACTTTGAATGTTGGGACGATGACAGGAAAAGGTAGAGAGTTGGTTGACAAGATGCAGAGAAGGAAGGTGGATATACTGTGTGTCCAGGAGACCATGTGAAAAAGTAATAACACTAGAAGCTTAGTAGCAGGTTTTAAGTTGTACGATTGTCAGAAAGAGAAATGGAGTTGG
>CAAKHD010013959.1:262844-327817 GCA_901007705.1 Fistularia tabacaria
AAGAAGGAGAGGAGGAAGGTTCGCTCTGAAGTAGAGAGAGAAGAGGAAGGGCAAGAGTCTGGGACTGAGAGTAGGGACTTTGAATGTTGGGACGATGACAGGAGAAGGTAGAGAGTTGGTTGACAAGAGGAAAAGGTAGAGAGTTGGTTGACAAGATGCAGAGAAGGAAGGTGGATATACTGTGTGTCCAGGAGACCATGTGAAAAAGTAATAACACTAGAAGCTTAGGAGCAGGTTTTAAGTTGTACGATTGTCAGAAAGAGAAATGGAGTTGGAGTTATCGTGAAGAAGGAGATTGTTTGGAATGTTCTTGAGGTGAAAAGAATGTCAGATAGACTTATGAGTCTGAAACTGGAAAGTGAAGATGTGATGCTCAATGATGTTTGTGGCTATGCCCAACAGGTAGGATGTGAGTTAGAGGAGAAGGAGAAGTTCTGGAATGAGTAAGATGAAGTGGTGCAGAATATCCCTGGAGATGAGAGAGTGGTCATTGATGCAGACTTCAATGGACATGTTGGTGCAGGCAATAGAGGAGATGAGGACGTGATGGGCAGGTTTGGTATCCAGGATAGGAACACAGAGGGAGAGATGGTGGTAGACTATGCAAAAAGGATGGAAATGGCTGTAGTGAACTTTTTTTTTCTCCAAAAAAGACAGGAACATAGGGTAATTTATAAGAGCGGAGGTACGAGCACACGGGTAGACTACATTTTGTATAGATGTGGTAATCTGAAAGAGATTAGTGACTGCAAAGTAGTGGTAGGTGAGAATGTATCCAGACAGCATAGGATGGTGGTCTGTAGGATGACCCTGGTGACAAGATCAAGAAGACAAAGGCAAAGCAGACAACAAAGTGGTGGAAGCTGAAAAGAGAGGAGTGTTACATGGTTTTTAGGGAGGAGTTGAGAAAGGCTCTTGGTGGTTAGGTAGAGCCTCCAGATGACTGGACAACTACAGCTAATGTGATCAGGGAGACAGGTAGGAGAATACTTAGTGTGTCGTCTGGGTAGAAAGTAGATAAGGAGACTTGATGGTGGAATGAGGAAGTGCAGGAATACATACAGAGAAAACGGTTAGCAGAGAAGAACTGGGACAATGAGGGGACTGAAGACAACAGACAGGGGTACAGGGAGACACAGCGTGAGGTAAAGATTGAGGTAGCAAAAGCAAAACAAAGGGCGTATGATGACTTGTATGCTCGGTTGGACAGTAAGGAGGGATAGAATGATCTGTACAGATTTGCAAAACAGAGAGATAGCGATGGAAAGGATGTATAGCAGGTTCGGGTGATGAAGGATAGGGAAGGAAATGTATTGACAGATGCTCACAGAGTGATGGGAAGATGGAAAGAGTACTTTGAAGAGCTGTTGAATGAGGAAAATAAAAGGGAGGGAAGGGTAGAAGAGCTGACTATTGTAGACCACAAAGTAGCAAAGATTAGTAAAAGTGAATGGAGGAAGGCATTGAAGAGGATGAAGAATGGAAAGGCAGTTGGTCCTGATGATATACCTGTGAAGGTATGGAAGTGTCTCGGAGAGGCAGCGGTAGATTTTCTGGATAGATGATTCAAAACGCTCTTAGACAATGAGAAGTTGCCTGAGGAATGGAGAAGTGTGATGGTGCCCATTTTTATGAATAAGGGGGAATGTGCAGAATTGCTGGAACTATAGAGGGATAAAGTTGATAAGCCCTTCAATGAAGTTATGGGAAAGAGTAGTGGAAACTAGACTGAGATCAGAAGTCAGCATTTGTGAGCAGCAGTATGGCTTCATGCCCAGAAAGAGTACTACAGATGCAGTATTTGCTTTGATAATGCTAATAGAGAAGTACAGAGAAGGTCAGAGGGAGCAGCATTGCGCTTTTGTTGACCTAGAAAAAGCATACGACAGGGTGCTGAGAGAGGAACTCTGGTATTGTATGAGGAAGTCTGGAGTAGCAGAACATACTGGAGTTACAAGTATGTTAGACTGGTGCAGGACATGTATGCTGGTTGTGAGACAGTGGTGCGGTGTGCTGTAGGTGCAACAGAGAAGTTCAAGGTGGAGGCGGGACTTCATCAGGGATCATCTCTGAGCCCCTTCTTATTTGCAGTGGTGATGGACAGGCTGACAGATGAGGTTAGACAGGAATCTCCATGGACCATGATGTTTGCAAATGACATTGTGATCTGTAGTGAGAGCAGAGAACAGGTTGAGGAAAATCTCGAGAGGTGGAGGTTTGCTCTGGAAAGGAGAGGAATGAAGGTTAGTCGCAGCAAGACAGAATGTATGTGTGTGAATGAGAGGAACCCAGGTGGAACGGTGAGGCTACAGGGAGTGGAGATCAAGAAGTTGGAGGATTTCAGGTACTTAGGGTCAACAGTCCAGAGCAATGGAGAGTGTGGAAAAGAGATAAAGAAAAGGGTTCAAGCAGGTTGGAATGGGTGGAGAAAAGTTTCAGGGGTTCTATGTGATGGAAGAATATCAGCTAGAATGAAAGGAAAGGTGTATAAGACAGTGGTTAGACCAGTAATGCTGTATGGTTTGGAGACAGTGGCATTGAACAAAAGACAGGAGGCAGAGATGGTGGTTGCAGAGATGAAGATGTTGAGGTTTTGTTTGGGAGTGGTGAGGATGGACAGGAGCAGGAATGAGTCCATCAGAGGGACAGCACATGTTAGATGTTTTGGAGAGAAGGCCAGAGAAGCCAGACTGAGATGGTTGGGTCATGGACAGAGGAGGGATAGGAACTATATTGGTAGATGGATGCTGGAATTGGAGCTGCTGGGCAGGAGGTCTCGAGGAGGTTTATGGACATAGTGAGAGAGGATATGAAGTTAGTTTGTGTGAGAGAGGAGGATACAGAGAAGGGGGTTAGATAGAGAGGGTTGATTCGCTGTGACGACCCCTGAGGGGAAAAGCCGAAAGGAAAAGAAGAAGAAGATGATTAAAGCATCACATTTCACTTGAAAAGCAAATCTCTCGCGACACAGCTGGTTTTGTAACAGCCCACCTGCAGTTTCGCGCTGTGTCCTACTAAACTGTCTGGGTCTGACACACAACAGGCCATTTTAACAGGGTCCCTTGGGGAGCGGTGGCCTTGACATTTACAAATACGTTTTGTTTGGACTAACTTTAGTTGTTTTAATCCGTGATTAAAAGATTCATGAAAGAAAGTTATATCCGGGGAAAACTACTATAGGTATTGCAAACTAAAAGCTTTTCTGTTACAAGAATACAAATTTCAGTTACAAAACCCAGATATCTCTGAATGCAAATGAAAATTTCAAGTTTTCTTTTTTCATTAATCAGATGTAAAGCTTTTGTTGGTCATTGAACATTAAGATTCTTTACGACTGGTCCTGCACCAAAACCTTTCCCTAGTCAAGACAAGCTGATTTAAATGTTTTCTTTTATTAATGGTATTTATAGCTTTTCTTTCCCTTCTGTCACATCTGTTTTTTTTCTAATCGTCCTCTTACACAAATTTTTTTGTGATTGTTTAGTGTAAAACAAATTTATTAAATGGGACCATTGCTTTTTCTATTATATATTATATATATATATATTTTATTTTATTTTTTGTATATGTTTTTATCTTCATCCTGATTTAATATTGTTTTTCATGTCAATAAAATATAAACCAATTTGAATATCTGCAATCTTGTGCATTTCATGACACACTCATTAAATGGGTTTAGACGACAGTGGAAGCCAGTATTGGAGCGACAGTAAGGGAATTGTGGACTAGTTGAAGGCGATGTGGGATGATGAGGGCGAAAGGGAGGACGATGGGAGTCAGGAACGCATTGGTTGAATGAATAATACTTTATTGATCACCAAGGGGAAATTCATGTGAAGAATGTTCGAAGAAGGAAAGTTCTCATGTCTTATTTTTTTATATGAATTGTATTCCGTCAATGAAAAACATAATTTAAACCCTTTTTTGTTTCTTTTTAACAGGAAATTTCTGCAACTTTATTTGATCTGTTGTTCAGTTCCTGAAGACCATTTTTAAGAAAAACAAACCGAATAAATGCCCTCCCTGTTTGAATAGAATGTGAATTACTCTCTGGATCCCTATCTATAATTATTTTTCTTTGTGAATAAGTATGACACAATTTTGCTGCTAATTTGCCTGTGTTTCATATAGAAGAAGCAGAGGCACCAAGCTGTTTTCTTTACTGGAATCTGTGTATAGTTGGTGCTTCATGTACGTATTGAAATAATGATATATATTCAATATAAAGGTGCAAAACCTGTTTTGAACTGTTTCACCTTTTTTTCTTTTGTAATATAGTTTCTAATCCGTAAACAGAGTTAACTTTGTTGTTCGAGAGGCTGTGGAGTCCTTTCACTGAAACAAACAGAGGTGATTCCAAAAGAATTCAACAAATGCAGGGGCTCAGTAATCTCTCTTGACAGACTCCTCACGGGGAATAAAAACTCGCTGTGTGATTCCTTTTTGGACAAATATGTCTTGACAGTCTGAGTTTGCTTAAATATGACAAGGCAGCAGAGTTCAGAGCTGTGGCAAACTTTGTTTTTCAGCACCTGATCATTAAATACCATAGAAGTGCACCCCTACTGTTGGCAGGAAGGGAGGATGGCAGCTTGACTGACCCACTCACACAACAACGGAGCCACGTGAAGAGCAAATAGTGGTTCAGTAAAGGAAAACTGCAGCGAGGTCTATGCAAGGTTTTGATCACTACGTGGCCTTTTCAACTAAATCATCCCAAGAACCCAAGAACCTGCTGCACCAGGAATTGGCGTTATCATTTCTTTCATTTTTAGAAATATTGAGTGTGTGAAAAGGGTAGGAACACCCATGGCCTATCTTCACTTGTACGTATTAGTTATGAAGCTAAAGTTGTCAATCTCTTGCTTTTTTCTGTCATTGCCCTTTAGATTATCATCTTTTTAATGAACAGATATGTCAAAATGGCCACTGTGAGGGTTCCTGAGCATTATGCAGACATATATCAGGGTCACATGGACCAGTTGGAAGCGGCGGCCGATGAACGATGGATTGACCAGTTGGGTAAAGACCAACTACTAATATGGTCATCAGAATCACTAGTTTTCCCCCAAGATCCAAACATTTTCTCAGTGCTCTGACAGCAGTAAATGATTGGTCTGATTGAAGGACATGGAAATAAAATCCATTTACCTCTGAAATCATGGGGAAATGCCTTGATGCAAAGAGATGCTGAAATAACCTGTATTTTTCTGCAGTGATGCTGGAAAAATAGTACTTATCTAACAGCCCATGAAGTTTTGTAAAAAAAACTGAGTCAAATGACTGCATGACATTAGAAATAAATTCCTAGCATTTCTATGCATTGCTTCGATGCCAGTCTGTGATTCTGTGTGTTTTAATCTAAAGTACAAAAGGAAGCATCACTAAGTTGATTACTATGTGTTGAAGGAACACTGCATTGAGAAAAAAAACAACTCATTGGGCGATGATTGGAAATCCTAATAATTGATTTATTGGAAAAATCTTGTCAGGAGGTTAGAAATTGTTGACTTTTGTTGTCATAATGCAAACTATGTCAAGACACTCTGAATTTTAAGTGATTTCAGTCTTTCATTTTCCTGTGAAATAGCAAATCACACAATTTAAGAAAAATTTCTGTGACGAAACATTGAACCCTTAAGGAGCGCCTGACAACACTGTAGGTCTTGGATCAGATGTGATATTTGTCTCCCTGCTTTGCACTGTTGGAGGACTGTTTGATGATGTGTGCACAAGCTGCAGCTGCACAGCATAGAGGAATCTGTTTATCCTTGTTTTCCACAAACAGGACAGCTCTCTGTCCCAGATATCCCCCCAGTGTCACAATGTGACCAACCCGTCTTGGGTGGATTTGACACCAGGAAAACATATTCTGTGAGTGGAGTGTTATTAGAAATCAGTGTTGTTGGTACACATGGAATGTTATGGGACCCACCACTCACAGAGGTCAGTCCTGTGTCAAGTTTCAATCATCTTGAGCAGCATCCCTGCACACCAGTGATCTCTTAGATACCCCCAAAGATGAGGACAGCTGGGGCTGATTTGAGACCAAAAACAAGGTTTGCAGGAACCACATGACCAACAAAATCTGGTCCAGCGTTTGGTGTGACAGCTGTGTGCTCAAATGTGCAGCGGGCATGACCCACTGACTGGGAAGTCATTTTCTTGTCTTTGTTTTGCACATTCATTGACTGTTCCGTGTCCTCTTTAACAATATCACACATCGCCTTACTAACACTGTTCAGGAACAAAGTGTGGCTACATTCAAGTTGTTCCGATTAACCCCAAAACAAAAAACACACTTTGGTAGTAGTGAGCTGATACCAGCTCGCTTCTTTTGGACAAAGTAGGAAGACAATGAGGATGTTTTATCAAAAAAAGGAAAAAGCATTACTTCTATAGTAATGTAAAATCACACACACACACACACGCACACACACACACGCACACACACACACACACACACACACACACACACACACACACACACACACACACACACACGCACACACGCGCACACGCGCACAAGTGAGTCTCTGAACTCTCCTGTTTGTTTCATCTAGGCAGTTTGACCTCTCAACTTGATCATAACATCAACATGCAATACTGACGGAGACTTCCTCTCATTCATAAAAGAAGGAATTACATTGTGTGTGAGGTTATTATATTTTTAAAACACTGAAATTGATATGCCTGCTGTACAACATTTCTTTCATGAGAACATCAACGTGTTCTCATTGAGGAAAGGCAATGGCCAGGAAATCGGACACCTCATAAATTCTCAGAGATTGAAGTAATGTAATAACTTCCAGGTAGGATTAAGGCTATGCCAAGTCCAACTGTTCGGAAAGGCACAGGTACAAGGTGCAATGTGTATATCGGTAAAAGAAACCAAAGACAAAAACAAGAAAATGCTGAACTTTTGTAGCAGATATTAGCATGCACTAACAAAGATTACCGATAATCTGGACGAGAAGACAAAAGGTTGCTCTAAGACATGGTGACTGTTTCCTGATCATATACTGTGATGCATTAGATGCAAATGTTCAAAAAGGACTCACATTCACAGTGTCGGCCATCTCTTTTCAGCTGGTAGTTCCTTCGACACTCACATTTGTAGCGATTGTTCCCCATCTCCACACACTTATGCTCACAACCACCATTCAAAACTGAACAAGAATTCACAGCTTGACAGCCACAAGAAGAAAAAAAAAATGTAATTGTTAGATCAGCATACAAACCAATGTCCTTCACTATTCAATTTCAAAATTATGTTTACTTACTTTAACAGCAAAATTTTAGCTGCCCAGTGACACAGGGAAACACAGAGAAAAGTTGGAAACTAAAAAAGGCATTAAAGCCTATCTAACTTATACCTTATACAAAGGTGCTTTATTGATGTCGGAGTTACTTAACTTTATTTCATCTATCCACAGATGCAAGAATTGTTTTTCCATGTGGGCTCCCCTTGCCCTTTAGGTGCAGCAACTGGCTAAAGACAAAAGCAAGATTCCCTGCTGTAAGCAACATGCAGAGAGGAGGGGGCAGAAGGAATTTTTTGGGCTTCAACACATCGGGGTTAAAATGAACGTCTTCAAGGTCAACAAAGTGACCTTGAAAAAAGTGACCCAGGGGTATCCCCCTGCTGTATATGTCTAAACCAACTCTGGGTAGAAAGATGTTGAGGTTGAAACCACCAGACAAAGAGGAGATTAATTAATTTTGTGAAAGAGAATATGAAGTTTGTTGGGGTGAGAGAAGGGGATGCAGAGAAAAGGGGGATAGATGGAGGCAGATAATTCGCTGTGGTAACCCCTGATGGGAACAGACGAAAGGAAAAGACAATGACTCCCAATAGTGCTGTACATTAAAGCTCCCCCCTATTACTGTACAGGATGGATTGCACAACTCTTATCTCTGTGTATTTCCCTATTACATAAGCTTGCGCTTTCGTAAATCCTGTCTTTGGTAGACAAAGGAACATTTTTTGTATTGATAGAAAGATAACATTTTAAATGTAGTTAGTATGTATTGAAAAATGTATCACATACCTCATTAAAGTATGTAAAGAAATCTTATCGTATGGGAAAGAAAAAGAAAATGGCAGAAAAGCTATAATTATTCTGCTTACCGATGCAGCTTCGGGCATCTGTGTGCATGCGGAAGCCTTCGCTGCATTCACAGTGATATGAGCCTGCTATGTTGATACATGTTTGTTGACATCCTCCATTGAGTTCTGCACACTCATCCACATCTGAGAACACATATAATAAATTAATTTATCCACATATATACCTACAGATAATGTTTCTAACAGAAAAGGATGTAAAACAAAGGGAAAAAATACACAATAAGAGGAGATTATTGGAATTCTTTATTTCTCACAGTTAAGGACCCAATTTGGCAATTGTGAATCTGCCACCCCAGCGCTCTCATCCTGATCAGTGGGGAGTTCGACCACATCCCTCTCACACCCGTTCTCCCCACCTTCAACCAATGTGTAGACTGTGCAACGAGAGAAAATAAAACCCTAGACCTCCTGAATGCAAATGTGAGAGATGCCTACAACTCTTCCCCTCTTCCGAATCTGAGAAACTCAGACCATAACCTGGTACTCCTTGCCACGACCTACAGACCAATGGTGAAGAGGCAGGCAGCCAGCACCAGGCAACTTCACCCCGACATCACTGCCTGGATCCTGAACTACCTCACAGGACAGCTGCAGTATGTCAGGGTCAACGGCTGTGTTTCTGAGACCGTGACATGCAGCACAGGAGTACCCCAGGGTACTGGTGTGTCTCCATTCCTTTTCACCCTCTTCTCCTCCGACTTCTAACACAACTCCAGTTCCTGCCACTTCCAGAAGTTCTCTGATGACTCTCCCATCGTTGGAGGCATCAACAACGAGGAGGAGGAGGAGGAGTACAGAGACCTGTTTGCAAGTTTTGTTGAGTGGAACAACCAGAACCACCTCCTATTCAACATCTCCAAGACCAGGGAGGTGGTAGTGAACTTCAGGAAGAATCGGAAATGTATACCAATCACCATTCACGGTGTGGTAGTGGAGATTGTGGACTCCTACAAGTATCTTGGGGTCCAAATTAACAATAAACTGGACTGGACACACAATACAGATGCCCTCTACAGGAAGGGTAAGAGCAGGTTGTTCTTCCTGAGGAGACTGAGGTTGTTAGGTGTCTGTAGCAGGCTCCTCAAGACCCTCTACCATTCTATGGTAGCCAGCGCACTCTTCTTCGCTACAGTGTGCTGGTGGGGTGGTGCCAGAACTGGTGAGGTCAACAGGCTTAACAAGCTAGTGAGGAAAGCCTTCTTGGTGGTGGGACTGAACCTGGATCATCTGGAATCGGTGGCAGTAGGGAGGGTGAAGGACAAACTGGGAGTTATCCTGGACAATCCTTCCCACACCCTGCATGACGAGCTGTGGCTGATGGGCAGCTCATTCAGCCAACGGCTCATCCCATCCCCAGTGCAGAACCGAACACTTCAGACGCTCCTTTGTGCCCACGGCCATCAGACTGTATAACAGCAGACTGGACGGCACACAAATCTGACCGGCCGGAGATGCATCCGTGCTACCACTACCTCACAACCTCACTCATCCACACATGTTGTGCCCTAACTCCTTTGTTTTATTTTTATCCTTGTTGGTGTTACTCCATTCGCATCCTGTTCATTTTTGTCATCGTTGTCACTCTGTTTCTATTCTTGCCCTTGTTGTTGTCGTTTTGGTTGTCTATTCTCACCCTTGCTGTTTGTTTGTTAATCATTCTGTTATCTATTTAAATCCTTATTGTTCATTTTGCTGTCCATTTTTATAGATATATTTTGCTATCTTTGAACTATCTCCTTTAATTATATTTATATTCATATCTATTGACACTACGATTGTTGCGCTGCTGTGACAAAAGAATTTCCCCTATCGGGATCAATTAAGTTCTATCTTATCTTATAAGATAAGATCTTATAATATATCTTATCTTATCTTATCTTATCTTATCTATTCTTATCTTATCTTATCTTAATTCATAGACTTAATAGACATGAAACAAAAACATGTACTCATATGGAATCAACATGTTTAAACAATTAACAAATAAATAGTACCTATATTTCTCCTTAATGTGTTAATTGTGTAGATGTGTTAATATGTTGAACTGAACTATTTAAACAAG
This sequence comes from Fistularia tabacaria, assembly GCA_901007705.1. Taxonomy (NCBI): domain Eukaryota; kingdom Metazoa; phylum Chordata; class Actinopteri; order Syngnathiformes; family Fistulariidae; genus Fistularia; species Fistularia tabacaria. The sequence goes on from CAAKHD010013959.1 coordinate 273,038, forward strand.
GCACAGGCAAGTAATTAGGCCTTATAAATATACCAAAGCATGATTATTTATTGTTGTGTCTGTACTATTTTTTTTTTGTTTTGTTTTTTATATTTCAACAAAAGAAACAACATTTTACAGATAAATAGTACATTTGAGTGAGGTACCTCATGAAATACTTAATGTAAATAAGATATGTAAAATGTCAGGTAATATAAATTTCAGCCACTCCTCGAGCTGCCACCGAATTGTGGGGTAGGGGTTTGCATGTCCCAGTGATTGCAAGGAGCTATGTTGTCGGGGGCTTTATGCTAGTAGGGTCACCTAAGGCAAACAGGCCCTGGGTGAGGAACCAGACAAAGCTCAAGAAAACCTCTAATGATGAAAAAGATTAATGGACCTGGTTATCTCTTGTCAGGACACAGGTCACAGGGGCTCCACCGTGGAGCCAGGAGGGCGGCCCGGCACCCCTGGGGCTTGGCCATGGGTCCCCTTTCCTTTTGGCTCACCACTCTTTTGTGTGTGGTGGGGAGGGGGTGGGGGGGGGGCATGTGGGTCGGGTGCAATGGCCGGAGAGGGGGGACCTTTGCGGCCCGATCCATGGCTGCAGAAGCTGGCTCTAGGAACATGGAATGTTACCTCTCTGGTGGGGAAGGAGCCTGAGCTAGTGCACAGACCTGAGAGGTTCTGGCAAGATATATGTTGGGATTGTCTGGCAGAGTCCCCTGTCAGAAAGCCTTTTACATCCCATCTTTTCAACCACATCATGGGGGAGACAGGGTACATTGAGTCCGAGTCTGCAATGTTCCATACCTCCATTATTGAGGCGGCAGACTGGTGTTGTAGCTGTAAAGTGGTTTGTGCCTGACGAGGAGGCAACACCCGAACCCACTGGTGGAACCGAGTGGTGAGGGATGCTGTCAAGCTGAAGAAGGAGTCCTACCGAGCCTTTCTGGACTGTGGGGATTCGGAGGCAGCTGACAGGTACCGGCAGCCCAAGCAGCGCCATCCAGTTGCTCAGGAGCAACTTCTTTTTGTAGATGACCTCTTCAACTTGTAATACCCCACCCTTTCCTTGCACCCTACTTACTAGCTTGTGAATAGCACCCAAAGCGAGTTTTCCATTCTTTTGATGCTTGTTAGTCAGGTACCAAGATTTGGCCAGGGTGTACTTTTGACTGGTACTGCCATCTTGACTTTTGCATGCTGGCATGCTCAACATCACAATGACTTTTAGTCTGTTAACGCTAGAAAAACTGTATTTGTATTTGCTGACTTCTGTTTGAAGGTTAAGAATGGTGAAACCTGGTAAATGTATGTGTCTTAAAGTTGTACATTCAAATGAGTATTTTGGGTTTGTGGTTGTATGACTTATTTATCTGGTATTATTTTTGCTTTCAATCGTCATAGCCTACTATGGTGCATTTTTTTTGCTGTATATATTAATATTGTATTCTCTTTTATTTCATTTTATTTGTTATGTTTAATTTTTCTTAAAATGTATTCTGCATTCATGGCTGCAGATTTAAACACAGGGTTTTCCATTAACAGGTTTCGGTGATAAATGCATGGCGTTAAGTAATAACCAAAATCAAGTCAGTCATTGTGTGTTTTTCATCTATTTCAGCAGGCTACATTTATAATATTAAAGTCCAACTAAGAAATAAGACATGTGGGAAGTCAGGATAGGTTTCAGTACATGTTCAAAATCTTTCAACATTACGCACAGTATGTAACAGCACAGAAGGTCGCAGGTGGGAAAACTCTTATGTGTGAGTGTGTGTGTGTGTGTGTGTGTGTGAGAGAGAGAGAGAGAGAGTGTATGTGTGCTCTGAAGCACAACTTACCATGACATGCCTTGCCATCTGGCCCTAGTTTACTGCCCTTGGGACACTGGCAGTAATAGCTGCCAATGGTATTGCAGCATAGCCCCTCACAGCCACCTTCTGCCACTTCACATTCATTAACATCTGTAAGAAAATGATTAAGCTAATATTGACATGCAGTCAATAAAACTGCAACCACACCAATGGGAAGTGCAGAATTACATCTTGCTTCATTCAAATATAATTTTTTTAATGTTCTCCAAGCCTTGTTACAGTGTTGTCAAACTATTTGTAATTTATTTTCCATCAGAACTGTGTAGGAACTCATCTCATCTTATCTCACTCAGATGCTTCGATTCAATTATTGTCAATTTGTATTACATTAATTTGAGTCCGAGCATTACATATATATCATTGCTTCATTCAGGCATAATCATTTTCTGAAGTTATGTGATGAAATTCACAAAATATTATAAACCACTTGATAAAGACCCCTGACATTTTTTTTTTTTTCATATTGCGGATTTGTTTAGAGAGGGAGCTGAAAAGTGAGAAATGCAGTGCACTGGCATGTGCATCAATGTTGAAAGGGAAGGCTGAGAAAAGAAAGAAGATAAATTTGTCAGCAAAAGCTGGAAGCTTTTGGCTCCTCTTTATATCGGCAATAAGTTATTTCTCTTGGAAGAGAAAGACAACAATGTGCAGAAATGATTTGGATTGAAAAGAAAACCGTAGACAAAGAAAAAATGAGGGACGGTAGTGGTGTTACAGGCACTTTTGCAAGAGGGAGAGAAATTATATTACAGATTAGAGCTCTACTGATTTATGGATGTCAATTTCTTTTGGCTTTAATGAAATCTATGAAGATTAATCATTTATGGATATAATACCTAATTATATTTATTTCCACATTCAGAGCAGGCATCCACCATAATAGAGTCACTCTTTAAAAATTGGTATTTGATTGACTCAATTTCCTCTGGGATCAATAAATATTTCTGATTCTGAATTTACTGTAGGTGGTGACTTCAATTCTTTAAGCATAGAAGATATTTTTTCTGGATATTGATACAGATACAGATCTTGATATTGTTTTATTTTCTAAGTGTGTTGTCTCTCAATTTACACATTTTATTCGTTTTATTTTATTGTCAATTTCAAGTCTAAAATATGACTCAAATTCACATTTAATATAATGCCTGATTAGTACATTTTGATGTTAAAATGACGTTTATTCTAACATTTGAAAAATGTCTGGTTACTGGTTGTTACAGTTTTCCAACAGTATATAGTATATCACTTAACAGTATATCACTTTTCCAGTGACATTTTTTTTAGAATCTCACATATCAGATGATTCTTCAACATCGGAGTTTTACTTACCTTACAAGTGTCTATCTCAGTATTGGCTCAACAATATAGTTTCCATTTAGCTCTTCTTGTATTTGCTTCTACTTTAATGAACAAAAGAGTCAATTTAAGCATCACTGGTGTTGCAGTTATTGCATTCATCTATTCATTACTTATACATTGGTCACACTGTGTAGTAACCTAAATCCTCTGGATAATCTAAACCAACCACAGTTAATTACTTACTTACAAGCCAACAAAAGTTACAGAAAACGTGTCCACTGATACAATACATGTTGGTTTGTAAACCAGTACTTGTTTCACCAACTTTATTACAATCATATGGTCAAAGCGAAACAGAAAAATGGTAGGGTGACATTGCAACATCTTAATTTGCAATTGTTCAGGCCCTGCCTCTAGGATTGAATTGGCCTCTCTTTGCCTCTACAAGCTGTAAATCTTATTGTAGAGCATTTACCAGATTCCTCTTCACAAGGGGGATCTAAGACATCTTCCGTTTAAATTTTAAAACACACCACACAAACAAGCTGCACTGCACATTTCATTAACTCATTGTTAGGTTTCAACCTTGGGATCTTGCACACATCCTGCATGTGAAGAGAGCATTAATGAGCACTGGAACTCGTCAGTCATTCACAGTCCGCATCACAGAAAAATCTGTATTTTATTTCATTTTTAATTTTTTTAATTTTATTATTTTATTTTATAAATAGAAGGAATTTTAGAACACAGAGAGGTTCTTAACATCTTCTAGAGAGATTTTTTGTATGTTTGTACTCCTTTATCAAAATGTTACGAAATAAATCCAAAAAATTAGCATGAGATCAGAGCAGCCTAAATCTAATTATTTCCCAGTGGGCCTTTTTCAAGAAGCACAAAAATGCAGCTTAGATATTTACGCAAACCTTAAGCCTTTCATGACTGCTTTAACACAATAAATATTATAATACATCAAGTCTCATTATTTATAAATAGATAGAACACAATCTACTTTAATAGAAAGCAAATACTAGATGAAGGCAAATCTATAAGATTGAATCTATATTTCCATACATTTTTCTAGCTATTTTCTGTAACAATACTTACTATCTTTATTTTATTTAATTAGTACTGTTGAATTTCAGGTCTGTCTCATCCATCCATTGTCTACCACTTATCCAGGATCAGGTCATGGAGGCAGCACCTGAAGCAGAGAGACCCAGATTTCCCTCTACCTGGCCACTTGGTCCAGCTCTTCAGGGGGATCCCAATGCGTACCCAGGCCAGCCTAGAGACATAGTCCCTCCAGCGTGTCCTGGGTCTTCCCCGGGGCCCAATCCCGGTTTGACATGGCCAGAACACCTCACCAAGGAGGCGTCCAAGGGCATCCTAACCAGATGCCCGAGCCACCTCATCTGACTCCTCTCCATGTGGAGGAGAAGCAACTCTACTATGAGGCCCTCCCGGATGCCTTAGCTCCTTACCCTATCTCTGAGGGAGAGCCTGGACATCCTGCAGAGAAGGCTCATTTCAGCCGCTTGGATCCATGACCTTGCACTTTTGGTCACGGCCCACAGCTCATGACCATAGGTGAGGGTAAGAACATAGATCAACCAGTATATTGAGAGCCTCGCCTTTTGGCTCAGCATCACTGCTGACGCTGCATCAATCCGCCTGTTGATATCATGTTCCATCCTTCCCTCACTCGCGAACAAGATTCCAAGGTACATGAACTTCTCCACTTGGGGCAAGACTTATTCCCAAAATCGGAGAGGGCACTCCACCCATTTACAGCTGAGAACCATGGACTCAGATTTGAAAGTGCTGACCTCACCCCGATCACTTCACATTTAGCTGAGAACTGGTGAACACGGTCCAATGAAGCCAACAGAACCACATCATCCGCAAAAAGTAGAGACCCAAGTCTGGTCCACTCTACTTTTATTCATATGCAGTCCTGAGGTAAAAGGAAAGTTCCGGGCCTCTGCTGATCTATGAATGGGGTTGATAATTTCCAATCAGGTTGCACAGGGACCAGACAGCTGCTTAAATGCTCTTGAGTTTTCTTCCAGTGATAGCTGCTTATCTCATTTAGCGTTGTTGGCATAGCTGGTCGTTACAAACCAGCACCTCCCCTTCAAAATGTCTGAGGGGACTTTCCTCTTCCTAAAAGTCTTTCTCTCTTCCAAGACCCTATTTGGAATTCTTGAGCATTGAATAAATCTATGGGCCATTCAACAAATGTTACTTTCCCTTCCATGAGAACATCTTTGTCAAGTTCAATAAGTGAATAAGCAGGCCTCACCTAGCAGGCCTTTTCACACTGTAAATATAAAGCCCTCATATCTTAGGCTTCACTAAATGAAGGTTTTTTGTTTGTTTTTTTCTTCCTCGAGAAATTTGAACATTATGTTGGAGAAAGAAATATTCTATTTCATACATTTAGTCTTTACTCCCATGGTATTTGAACAGAATGAGCCATACAGAAGAAAACTTAAACAGAAACAAGAGAGTTGATGAAATTAGCATATGGGAATTCATTTTGTAGCCCTTAAGTCAAAAACATGCAGCTGAAATATTAGTTGTAAAAACATGACCAAATATAGACAAGGAAAATAGCATTGGGACATAGTTAAACACTTCTTCTTTTCCTTTCAGCTTTTCCCTTCAGGGGTCACCACAGCGAATTAACCTTCTCCATCTAACCCTATTCTCTGTATCCTCATCTCTCACACCAACTACCCTCATATCCTCTCTCACTACATCCATAAATCTTCTCTTCAGTCTTCCTCTAGACCTCCTGCCTGGCATCTCCCATTCCAGCATCCGCCTACCAATATAGTCCCTATCCCTCCTCTGTATGTGACCAAACCGTCTCAATATGGCTTCTCTAACCTTCTCTCCAAAACATCTGACACGTGCTGTCCCCCTGATGGACTCATTCCTGATCCTATCCATTCTCGTCACTCCCTAAGAGAACCTCAACATCTCCATCTCTGATACCTCCAGCTTTGCCTCTTGTCTTTGTCTTCAGTGCCACTGTCTCCTAATCATACAGCATCGCTGGTCTCACCACTGGCAGGGGCTCTTGAGGAAGACCAAATAGGAGACTTATGAATGTAATGAAAGAAGACATAAAGTTATTTGGTGAGAGAGAAGAGGATGCTGAAGATGGGTTAGAATCTTCTGCATCCTCTTCTCATCTTCCTCTATCCAACCGTTAGATAGAGGAAGATGATATGTCGCAGTGACCCGTGCTGAAATGAGAAGACACACAATCAAATAAATAAAAAACAAATGAAAACCAAATCCAGAATTACTGTTTCTTTTCTGACCTTTTTAAAAAATATATGTCAGACTGCTAGATCAACTTAAATGGATGTTATGTTGAAATACTGTTTTTTACCATAGAGTGATGAGCACATGCAGTATTTTATGTATAGGCACATAGTCGACTGGTCCCCAGGCTGTTTATTACCTCACACTGTCAACACTATGTGCTTGGTGCCACCAAGCATTTTCATGAAAGGTGCCTTCTGACTCATTCCAGAGATTGAAACTAGCTGGCAGACTATACATCAGACACTCATTGAACTCTACCACCACAACTTGGCAGCATTACCTCAAAGTGTCACATTCATATGGCAAGTTGATGGTTAGCGCCTAAAAGAGGGGATACGGAACAGGGCATGGGTTTTCCCTGAACAATAACTTGAACCTGATTGTTGTTCATTGATGATCGTCCTCGATTTCAATTCAAGGCTTCTTCTTGAAATATGCTAAAAATATAGCTACATTGCATCCTGTGTGTCTGCCCACACTTTTTAATAATGGTGTATTCCTGTCTCGAATATCTTAAATGTGAGACAAACACTAAATTTTTTTGTAAATATCTACATATGATGCATGTCCAAACTAATGTTCAGTCTAGCTGGACACATAAAGTCAATTCACTTTGGGTGCTTGTCACTTTAACACCGACTTTCATTATCAAGTATGCGTAGCAAAATACTTGTCATATACCCTTTTGTTTTAACTTTCCTCTCCACGGCTGAGCGAGTCCAAGGCTGTTACACAGGCTGCTGTGTACCTAACCTCGTTTTTCTCTTCCCTGTGTTCTTTCCCTTTGCAGGTTGGAGAATTTATGCAGGTACGCTGCACACCTGTTTCCCATCTCTAACCAACAGTTCTGGTGTATTTAAACTCCCTGCTTCACAGTGCTCTGCACCAGATCATGATCAGCACATGCTCTGTGTTTGTCTTGTGTGTCATCCTGTAAGTCTGACTTCTTAAACAGCACATTCCTGTATTGTATAAACGTAAGAAACGGGCGCTGGTGCTTGAAAACACTGAGAACAGGTAAAGCAGTGAAGAATGTCTAAAAAAAGAATATAATTCCTATAAAAGTCTGATAAGGCCTTTAGAAACAGGTTCATGTTTAAAGCAAGAAAGGTTAATTTTACTTAATGTACTGGCTGACACTGTTCATGTACATCCACGTTCCGATCTGGATTATATTTCTCTTACGGCATGAAACCAATACTACATTCAGTAATGGGTCTAATATATTAGAGAATTTCAGAAAGCAAATCTTATAACGAACTGGTTCCCTGTTAAATGCCTTAAATTAAGGAAGGTGCAGTGGTTGTATTTGTCTTGGTAATTTTTCAACCTTAACTGAACGACACATACCTAATATTTTCTTCCACAAACCCTGAAAATGCTGATCTAAGAATTGTAATAGTTTTTTGGCAGTAATTATTCTTAACTCCATTGAAACATTATCTAAAACAATTTTAGTAAATTATCAAATATCAAGAAATATTTACAGATAATTTGAGCTTTAGAGATGAATATTTTTGGTGGTATGGTTCAAAGTGAATTGATCAATCTTGTATACGTAAAGAAAAATGTATACTTTATTTGAAAATGATCTGATCACTTTCCACTATATTTATTGCCACCATGCAGCTAAATGAAAAATAATACCGATATCTAGTTGATGTCAATATCAAGACAAATACTGGCACTAATATTATGTTTATTCATTCACCATACCACTAATCCTGCACACTAGGCAATGGGGATGTTGGAGCCATTCCCCGCAGACATTGGACAAAAGGTATCACAGGCTGATCACAGCGGCACTTATAAAAACGTACAACCATTCACTCTCCCATTCATATCTATGGACAATTGAGAGCCTTCAATTCACTTATTGTAAGATTTTTGAATATAGAAGGAAACTTGAGAACCTGAAGAATACCCATGCAGAGACATAGAAAACATGAACTCCTAACATTCAAACTCGAAACTTTCTTGCTGTGAGGCTGAAGTAATAACCAATGTGACACTGTGCTGTGCTGTCCTTTTTTTGTTTGTTTTTCAAATGTGTTGTTAACTGAATAAAATTACATTCCAAAATTGTTTACATTCTCATGGTGACATTAACATCTTTTAACATTGATTTTGTACATGTCTAAAAATGAGACTGCTGGGGTAAATCACGGCAAATATTTCCCCTTCTCTAATTAAAATCTCATTAAATTCGGTTAAAGTGCTTCCAAGTGTTGTAAGTTTTTTCATATGATAATTGATAGTATAAGTGAAGGCCTTGAACTAAAGCAACCGGCTGCACATCGGAGTTTGGCTGACTGCCCTGGCAAATGTGAGTGGATAAATCTGTCTCAAGAGATGTGAGAAGGAAAAACATTTACAGGACAAAATAGCGAGATGTGAGGTCTTGCTGAAGTGCAGTCCAGCAGAACGTTTGAGAGGCGGGGGGGCAGAAAGAAATGAGATTTGATCAAAATTATTGTTTCGGCTCCCAATTTATTGCATGACTGTGTCATACCAAAAAGCAAAGATAACTTCTAAAAATTAACACATTCTTGTGAAATGTCATAGTGCAAAGAACGGTTGTTTAAGGCAGACTATCCCTCCAAAAAAGAATGAGAACTTGTCTGCAGTGTGTGTGCGGGTGTGTGTATGTGTGTGTCTGTCTGTCTGGTTTAGTGTATGTGTGCACACACATATTTACAAACGGGGGAGGGGGAGAGGGGGTTAGAGCCAAAACTCTGTACATCTTTCTACAACAACAGGATTCCACTAAAATACTTGGCTGGCGTCCAGACTCAATCATCATATTTTTTACATTTTAATCATATGTCCTGCAAACCTCTGAAATAGTAACCACAACTTAACAGAGTACAACCTCAGTTGAGTTAATGAACAAGCTTCAAAGGAATCTGCTCGTTCTTGAGAAGACTACTTCCCCTTTTAACAACCCAAAGATCCCCACAGAGCAGCCTCATCTAATCACAGCCTCACTCAAGACTCACTGTAGACTTTACAAACGGAAAGCATAAGGTCCCACTAAAGCTTCAACAACATGTTTCCTTGTGCCCACTCTTTTCCAGAGACCATTTTACAAAACAGTTTGGGCAGCAATTTTGTGGATGTGACACTTTGATTTCAAAGGATGAGATCAGTCCTGATTTGTACTACACTCACCCATTTTTGAATCAATCAATTAGATTACTATAAAAGAAAAAAAGTATTTTTGCTCTAATGAAGCACTTTTTTGTTATTTTTGAAACAACAAAGTACTTTAATTCAAGAAAATTAATATAACGAGAAAACTGCTCTTTCACATGAAACTGCATGAGCATTAATGTGATTGAACATTTTCTTTTGAATGTCACTAACGAAATAGGACAAAAACTGTATTATTTTTTCGTGTCAACACATGATTTTATTTAAACGTTGTATTTTTTGTCTTATTGCTAATGTGTTTTTAATGGCAAAAGTATAATTTAACTGCTTTCCAGCTTTTTTCAGTTTTTCAAGGACATGTAGTAAACATGTTTGAATACTATGGTACTATGGCATACTATGGTTGCAGTAGATGATTAGATTCATGAGTTCAAATCATTTCCTCAGATGTGCATCATCCAAAACCATTACTAATGATATACATCATCCAAATATATTACAAAACCTATTGGCCTTTATAAGGTAAACAAACCAGAAAAAATAATTTTGAAAATAGTTTCTTAGAACACTACCCAAAGTGATAATCAGAAAATTAGTTGGTAATTTATTCAAATGTTTGAAACCAAACATCTATCTGTCAATCTATCTATATATCTCTACACACATATAGATGTGTGCTTGCGTGTGTGTGTGTGTGTATGTGTGTGTGTGCACTGTAACACTCTCGAGACGACCATACGCACAAATTCATAAAGCTGCCTTTAACAATCACTCAAGCAGTAGACTGAGAAATGCTCAGCTCATTGAAAACATTCACTGTCATCTTGGTTGAAAAGCCATTGGCTCACCAGACTGACATCTTGTCCCTCGGAAACCCACTGGACACATGCATATGAGATCGTCACTCTCTGTGCATCGTCCTCCGTTGAAACATGTATTGGCACTGCATACCCCTGAAGATATCAAATGTACAGTTGTAATATGTCCTGTTTTACAGTGTTTTACAATATTATCCAGTTTTATATCACATGGATATTTGGATGATGTGCAGATTTTTAGTAAAACCAGCCTTATTTCCTACTGCATATACTCACTCTGCATACAGCCTGGCTCTTCCCCTTTGAGAGTCCAGCCAGGGCAGCATCTATAGACAGTATGTAAATCCATGCTGTAAACCTGTCTGTAGGCTGTATGATATGCCATTCTGCAAAGGAAAAGTTCTATTAGTCTGATAATAGGATTTATGTTGTTTTAATGAATGAAAAACATATGTACATACTTTACATACGCTGCTCTTACCTCCTCTCATAACCAATGCACCATCTCTGGCTTGTGCAGCCCTGCTTCCACACCTTAACAATGCGTGTAAAGGCCTGGACACATGGCTTATGGCTCGCTATCATGGACATCTCTTGGTAAGCACAAACATTTGGCCTGTGAATAGAGAAATCATATCCATACAAGAGGATTGACAGATTTAGTTGAAAATGTTATATAAACCATTAAATCAGTTTTGAATTACACTAACATCTGTTGTCTTGTCTAAATTCACAGTATATTTAGAAAATTTTGCTTTTAATTTGACTGAATAAGCTGGAACAATTTCCTTTTCATTTGTGTGTCTCCATCATCAGATATTTCATTGTTAAGCTAAATTATTACTATTTGGGATTGATGAGATAAAACGGAGTATCTAAACTAGCGACTGGGTTTGAACATTAATTTGTTTTTCCTAAAGATAAGTCAACAGATGTAGGCAACAGCTGAAGGTTACTATACAACAACAGTGACATATAACTGTGACAGGGTTAATATGGCCCCTGCCAATCCCACGTTGGACCTCACCGGGATTGTAATATTTGTATTAAAAAATTAATTCCTCCCAATTAGTAGCATTGAAGCTCGTTAGCATTGCTAATATAGTATCAAATTTGTATTATATCAACCACAATGTTAATCAAGGCCACATCTCCTGTAGAGCAATAAAAAACGTTTTGGGTCATCAATGCAATTTGCTTTTACTCCCACAATCAGGCACAAAACAGACAGAGACAAATGAGTAATACGCCAGATCAATAAAGTTAAACTGTAGTGTTTCAAACTCTGACGATCGCTGCAGTAAAAATGAAAGTATTATTGTACACTTTAAGCCTGTGATGACATCTGTCATATGTGTGTATTTATCTTTCCTGTTTTTTGGGTTGTTTTTTTCTTTTCCCTCTAATGTTGCTTCTGCAAACCCGGATTTCCACTATGGGGATCAATAAAGTATTATCTCATCTTATCTTATCTACACATGTTCTACACATGTTAAGGTTATCACACAGGCTTGTCAAACATTCAAAACTATATGCATGTTGAGGGAAAATCTCTCAACACACAGATAAAATTTTACTGCAATTGAGGTTCTGTGAGCAATCCATCACAAGTATCCAGGATGACAAGTATTGTCACTGTAAGTACCCTTAACTAACCACAAGTGACAGCCATAGAGACTCATCTGGCTTCAATTCAGAATAGTCTGAGGCTAAATAGGGGAAGTATGCTATTTTCTTCAGTGATGAAAACAATGTCTTTGATTATGTTCTGTACTATTTATTCTGTACCGGATATGTCTGATTGAAGACTGTATCATGGAATTCAACAGAAAGATCTTAGCAAAAGGTAGCAATCAAAGCATTTGGAATCAATACTAGTCGATACAAAATAATACTCTCATAATACTCTCTTCAGTCAAAGTTAACATTGCAGAATTAACCACGCTATGTCACTTACATGCCAAGCTGCAGCTCCATGGATGACGCCATGCGCACGGTGCTGAGTGATACCGCACACAGAATAAAAACGACTTGGAACATAATTTCTCCCCAGAAGGATGCAGGAGATGGTGGTTTTAGATTGTTGTAAAATCTACATCGCCTAATTGTAGAGTAGCCTGTTATTTGTTGAAGTCTGGCTGAATATATGAGACTCTATTCTCTCTATTTTTCCGTAGTCTGAACTAAGTTTGGGTAATGTTCTAACCTCATTTAAGCGTTTGAATGGTGTAAACGCACCACCCACAGACACTGAGGGGCGACCTTACCTCAACCCTTGGCTAGACTGAACTATATACCTACGCTGTGAAAATAAGAAACGTTCATTCATAAAGTGAACTTTTTTTAAACAAATACATAAAATGTAGACGGGCAGGGTGCAGTCGGGGCATTTGATCGCGTTCCAATTTATTACTTGGCATGTTGTGAATGAAGTTTGTATTGAAGACAATTAATGTGGCTGCGTAAATTGTCGGGTGCGCAGTTAAAATTGATAAATTAATACTAAAAGGGTAAAAATTCTGAATAATTTAGGCGTTCCGGTCGTCTTCTGGGATTTGATATGCCAAAGGGTGAGGTATCGATATGAGACAAGGATTGTAGGACGTGGGATGATGCCCAAGGGATTTTTTAAACAGTTTGAAAGAGGCTTTGTAATGGGGGCGAGGATGTTCAATTGTTCAATTGTTCAATTTTGTTTTAATCGTGTTGTCAAATGCTAGTTTGCGCCAAAGCGGTTGAAGAGTGAAATTGACAGCGAGTTGAATCCATTACGGCCGTTGTCTTGTAAAAGGTCTATCAAAATTAGTAACTGACCGAACAAAACTCGCGAATCATTATTTCAAATCATATCAAGTTCAAAACCACACCTCACCATAATATGATAGTGAAAGAAAAATAAACTTAAGTAAATATGCGAGTACGGGTGAGAGATCTGGACACCTGGTTGAAAAATGAAACCAAATAAAGCGAGAATAAAACGTTGTGCTATTGTTATTAATAATAATGTTAATTATATATTAAAGGGCTGAAATTCAGAAGAAGTTATATTTTAAATGTATGATAAGGACTTTAAAAATTAAGTCAAGAAGTGGAGAGAAAACGTAGTTTTAATGAAAGTATAGTCTATTACCGCTACTATATCCAACACGGAAAAAAAAACGTATCTGCACATATCATAGTTTAGAACGCTGTAAAAACTGGTTAAATGTTGCAACAGAAACGTTTAAAATGACAAGCTGAACGAAAACAAGCCGAATTGGGCCGAACTTCTGGCGAACCATACTCACCGTATTGTGCTTTTAATTTGAATGATTGATCTATAGTTACCTCACTTCCTCTTACAGTGAGGAAGGTTCGCCCCAGTTTCCTCTCCCATATCAACACAGAAAGACGTCTTCGCGTTAGCAAGTAAGACTAGTATTCTTTAAAACTAGCCTCACCAACGGCAAAATTGGTCGTTTCGTTTCATTTCGGGATTCAGTTACAGATATTTAAGAAAATAGGGCTATACAGTGCCCCCTACACAAAAGGTAAGAGTTATACTAGTGTGTTAGCTTGATATTATGCTGTATTGTCTGAAAGCCAATTGACTCATTGGGGATAAAATACCATTACGATTAGCATCGACATTTTAGCATCATTGTTTTGCAGTAACCACCAAACTGTATCGTACGTAAATAATAGTTGACGTTTAGTTCAAAAAGTCATATAGCATTTCGCTCGCCTTTGTTTTAGCTAAGTAGTAAGCTGAATCAACGATTAAAAAAGACTCCTCGTGTGTTCCACTAAAACGTCACAAGACACTGTGGTCCTCATATGACTCAGTCTTTGTACATTTTAAACCTGTGTCTTCGGCTATTTAGCTACCTCAGACTCTCATTCATGCATGAGACAGGGGATTGTCAGTAAAAAGACGAAAAAAACTGTAAAGTGCTTCAAATCGTATTTTTTCAGGACAATGCTGCCAATTAATTTGAATTGCATTGCTGGTTGAACTGATTGAATCTCTTCACGCAGCCCAATGAACGGAGCAGCGTTTCCTTCCCCTACGTCAGAGATGGCGGAAATAAACCGTATTCAGTACGAGCTGGAGTATACGGAGGGGATCAGCCAGAGAATGCGGATCCCTGAGATGCTCAAGGTGGCCCCTCAAGCCCGCGAGGACCCGAATGTGGCCTCACAGGAGCCTCTTCACAGCGTCATAATGCAGGTCCCAGAGAGGCTTGTGATCACAGGTTGGCCAAACGTATTTCACGTCATTGTTGCCTATTATCTTGAGTTGCTGCAGGCTGTGAGGCCATTTCACTGATTACCATCACAGTTATGTAATTTATCTTCCATTTATCTACATCACAGATGCAAGGGACAACAGCAGTTGGCAACATAAACTTTTTGAGCTCAATATATTATTTATCAAATTTATAATCAGTTTATTCTGTATACATTTCCCACAGGTATTGATGCCAGGACAGTTTTTTTTTAGATGTTGATATTTGGTCTAATCCCTTCTTGAATACTACGGCTGCTGACATTGATATTGTATGTCTTTAGGTTATATGTATGTATGTATGTATATTTTCAGCAAACGGAAACCCAGAATCTTCCAAACAGCCAAATGTTCCTTAAAACACAAGATTTTAAAATGTCTTGCTTTCGATATTCTGTCATAGTCTCAACATTAATGTGAACCTGATTTTTATGTTCAATCAAATCGGATGTCTCCCAGTATTTAGTTGGACAGCTTTTAGACACTTGATGGCCTCTTGATGTTAAATCGTTTTCTAAACTGATGTACCGGTCGCATGCAGCAAGTTGTTACAGCCTAATCACGTGTTAGAACATATAAATATGGTTGTATTTGTTTCTAGTCAGAAAATTAAATAGTTAAAAAACACCAATTGAAACATTATGTACTTTGTTTTGTCTTTTTAACTTTTAAAATCTGGAATACACATCAATTAGGCTTTATGTCATTATATAATGTCATTTGAAGTAATTGAAAGTAACATATTTATATATATGTATGTATGTATGTATGTATGTAGGTATGCATGTATGTATATCTATATATAATTATTCACACTGTCATTCATCAGGAGACAGTCATGACCCCCAGTTTCCCAGACCCAGAGACCTGGACTTAATCCAGTCAACTCCTTTAGACACCCTGTCATTGAAGACACCCCCCAGAGTCCTCACCCTTAATGAGCGACCACTTGATTTCCTTGAAGAGGAGCAACCAGCTCCAGCTGCTCAAGACAATGAGGGTGGGGTAAGTGAAAAAGCAGCAAGTCATTTGATACTAAGAATCTAATAATCTTCATTGTAAATCTCAGCTAAGAGAAATTAGTTGTCATTATTTTTCCAGTTGCGGTCCCAAGGACGGTTGCGACGGGAGCGTTCAGCTAGTGAGAATGCAGCATCCCATCATTACAGTCAACCAAGACATAATGATTCCTCGTGAGTATAGCTTTAGTTAGAGCATTAAATTTAAACTGCATTAAATCCATCTAATTGTTCTCTGCATGAGCATGTTGTCGCTTTTTTTTTCCATTGGCTCCTTTTGCCCTAATATGGCTGGGCCTTTGGCTTATTAGCTTTTAGGTTTACAAAATTTTTTTTTTTTTTTAAATCTCATTGCCTATGCAACAGATATTTGTCTCCTCCAACAAGACCAGTTAAGAACTTATAGTTGAGAAGGAGTGCTACATGTCTTTTTCTTAACCTTGCTGACGTACAATTAACAAACAAACTGACAACTATGCAAAAGAAAGAATCTATCTAACATGTCTGCCACTTTTTTTAAACTTAAATTTGCCATGCTTCCTTCAGTGTGGAACTGAATATGTTTATTGGGAAAAGTAGACTAAAACATGTGAATTATGTTATAAATCATGATCCACCTTCCCTGTAAGTAAAAAAAAAAAAAAATCATTTACATATAACTCACCACCATTCACATGGGTTGTTTACTCCATTTCTATATTGCCTGTAGAGTAAGTCCAATATTACCAAGGTTTTTTCCCCATTGCCCGTACTTCAATGGCTCGATTAAGAACCTGACTTTAGTTTTCAAGACATATGTTATTTAAGTGTGACTTACATAAATCCTCAAAATTAGTGACATATGGCTCAGAAGGATAAAGAAGTAAGAGTACATAGATTGTATGAAATTTGTTATTAAGGAGGGCAAGTAGTACAATTGAAAACCATCAAACATTAGCTTTAAATATTTTTAAAAATAATGCCTATTTATTATTGAGTTTCATGTATTAGGAATATAAAATGTCGACCAAAAGATCTAGCAGTTCTAAGGTTTTGCATGTTTTTGTTTGTTTTTCCCCTATTTTTATTCATGACGGCTTAAGCAAACTACGATTAACTTTTCTTTCAGTTCTATTTTGGCAAAAGTTGAAGATCTCTGATTGTCTTGTTTCCTATTTTGAGAACGTACGATAATTGTACTTCCTACTTTAAACACAAGTGTATGACTGTGACCTTGTAGCGCGGTTAGATTAATGGATCACTAGATAACATGCAAATCAATCTTGTTTGAAATTATGTTTTTGCACAAATTGAAAATGTTCAGCTTATCAGTAACATTTTTCATTGAAATGAAGCAATTGTAGATGCAAATTGAACAATGGTAGCACATCCTCATTCTCTAAAATACCACTTTATCATAGAATTTATTAATGGAAATAAAGCAAATAAGCAGTTTTCATGCCTTGATATCCCTCAACCTCCATAATCTTAGGCAACTTGTAGGTCCAATAATCTGATTGAGCTAGGTACCTGACCCATCTCCTAATTTATTTATTTTTTTATTTTATTTGACAGTTAGACACATTTGTGCTTTAAGGCCTGCTCTCAACACCATGAAGACTGTTCATGGGACAGGATTAGATAAAAAAAAATCTAATGTAGTGTGGGCTACAATTAAACAACTTATGTGCAAGAGTAATCTTGTCAACATTTCAGTCATTTACCACATTACTTAATTAAGTTCCACATGTCCATTCTTTTGTATTGTTGAGTTTATTAAAAGCAAGTAAATGTGTAATTTACTGCAGGTTCAATTGTCAGTTGCCGTTCGATAATCCTTTTACTGGCTTTTAATTAGTTTCAGTTTTTCTAAAGATCAGGAAAATTCCTTTCCTTTATTTCTTTCCCACATCTCCTCACTTTGCTCCCTCAATCCTTTGTCTCCCTTTTTGTCTTTTTCTTCCCATTTTCCCTAAATTGGCTGCTCTAAATGGTGAACAGTGCAACACCACTCCCCCCAGCCACTTTCCTTCCTTGCCCCTCTCTGTCCGTGGCTGAAGAAGACCACAACCTGTACAGCGCTAGTGGTGTTTTATCATTCATCCAGTCCACTACACGTCGAGCTTACCAGCAGGTCCTGGAGGTCTTGGATGAGACCCCTCGCAGGTGACCTCCCAATCATCCCATCTTGTAAAAAAGCTCTGATTCCGAGCTTGCTGGCTTATTTTTTACAGGACTGTCCCACATCTCTTATATTATCTGGAAATTGAAGATGGGAGTGAATTGCATGATATTTTTTATAAATGAAGGCTTTAAGCTTTCTACTTTACATTCCAGAGGAAAAATAATCTTAAGGTGCTTTAACCATTTCAAAGTCTTTAATTCCTGAACCTCAGAAATCGCTACCCACAAGGTGACATGTTTTTTTTGTTTGTTTTTAGTTATGTAGGAAGCTTGAAGTGAGATTGCTGTGTGGTTTGAGCTCAAGCACGATATTCCTCTTTTCCAATTAACTTACTAACAATATTAGTAAAGTATTGATTTAAAAAAAAAATGGATAAGTTGAGCTACTTTCAATTCTCAATTAAGAAATAAAGAGCTTTGTCACTAAAAATTAAAATGTCTGCCTTCTTTGAGGACATAAACATTAAACTTGCAAAAAACAGATTTTTGTGGGGCGGGGAGATCCAAATAAACGTAAATAATGTATTCTCCTTAAAAAATATATTTTCATGTGAGTTTTATCTGTGAAATTTAAATCTTTCATTATAAGCACTTTGTTCTACATCTTACATTCATTAAGGCCAAGAAATAGGATTGAGACTCAAAATTAGTTTTTTTATTTTTACCAATTTTCTTTTTTAAGCAACTGGAGCTGGTTTGATTCTTTTTTTTCATGAATTCTTTAGTCCAAAAGCTATTATATGCTGTTATATTATATTCCATCCTAGAGAAGGATTGCAGTAGGAATGTATTTGGTCTGATGTTAATGCTCAGTAATCAAGGAGTTATCAACTTCTGTGTGTGGAGAAATACAGGAATGTATAACAAAACTGTTAATAATTTGTCTATTTATCAACCAAGGCAGGCTTTAAGTTTTGAGTCTCTTTAATTTTTATTTGAAGTCAAAGGATGCAACATGAGCTGTGTATCAAACTTGCACCCTACACACCATCTCAAAAACCTACCCTGAGGAAGTGTATAATAGACCAAAGAATGGTACAGAGTACAGAGCTCTGAATTGACACATGATCCTTTTTAAGGTTTTCACAACAAAAATAGTAGTTGATAGTGCTCCCTGCTCACATTTAAATTAGCACCCTCATCAGGGTCAACAATTTTAAACTACCCTGTGAAAGACTGCTTTTTATTAGGTGAAAAGAAAAAGAAAAGACCTTTTCATGTATGCGTTTATCTGTTCAGATAGTCTCTTGTATTGGCTTAGAAAGAAAGACCAATCTAATTGAGAGTACTTTATGAATAATATGATAAGAAGTCTGTTAACATTTAGTAGGTATTCTTATAAAGCGAATGAGCATAACATGCATGAATACAGTAAGGCACTATTCGAGTTCTATCTCTTATTTCCCTTTTCCCAAACCCATCTTTCTCCACCTTTGTAGCAAACCATCTCTGCGAGGGGGGTCAGCTTCAGGCTCCAACCCCCTGCAAGAATCCAGGTAACTCCATTCAGAGCTCTGCATCTATTCTGTTCCTGCCCTTTTCACCACCCTTCCCTACTTATTACCCTCATTTCAGGCCAAGAAATATGATTTAGTTTTCGAAATGTAATCTGCTTGTTTTTACATTACATAAATTAGGAGTCATAATCAGTATACTCCCATGATTGATACCCTATGACTATTCTTGTTTAAAGGCTTGCATTATCAACATACGAAGGCTCACTGGATGGCGGTTCTGATGACCTGACTGTGGTTGATGCAGCAACACTTAGACGTCAGGTATATTCTTATCATAACTTTGGTTTTGTGGAATGAGAGCTGATCTGCTAACCCAAGGGTAAAAAAGCCTTTTTTTTTTTTAATTCATAGCTCATCAAGTTGAATCGAAGACTCCAACTTTTAGAAGAGGAAAATAAAGAACGAACAAAACGGGAGATGATCTTATATTCAGTCACAGTGGCTTTTTGGCTGATCAATACCTGGGTGTGGCTACGACGTTAGACCTGGTCTTGTCTTTTAGTTGGACAACATAAAATCCTTATTTTATCTGTCAGAAGAAGGCTACTCCCTGCGCTTTTGCTATGTAAAGATCTTTATGCATCTGTAAGCAACCTGCTGCAGCATACTCGTTTTATTTATTTTTTTTAAATTAAATACATGTACAGTTTTATTTTTCTATGCATCAATTTGTTTTGTTTCTTAAGTTCTGTTTTTAATCATAAATCTTCTTGCCTAAGCATGACCTGTAAATATTTGTTCTCTGGAAAGGATTGTTATTCAGAGTATGGTGGAAAAAGGAACTTGTTGCCAAAATGTGGATGTGTAATAAAGCTTCTATAATGTGGATTGAATTATATGTAACCATAGCTTGGAAATGTAATACAGTTTAGTACAACCATACTTATGAGCATTTGTCCTTAATTTTGGTTGAAATCTAACAAGATTTTTTGAAGTGGTATTTAAGTATATTTGTGTTTTTAAGAAAAGTAAACCATTTGTTTCAGCACTTTTTTTTACTTGATATATTTCATCATTTTATAGATTGTGGTTTTGGTATCTAAGTATTATTTCTTGGCTTGGAGAGGAATTAAAGAGCCTTTCACGTTCTTTCCACTGGAAACAACAAGTATAAGCCTTCACATCTTCATAAGAAGTCTTTAACATATTGTGTTAATAAATATAGTATGTATAGTGACTAGCCTCTGTTAGTGAATACTTGCTACTGTATTCCCTTATATTTGCAAGTAACATAACTGAGCCTCCCTCTATCCCTCCTATTTAAAATTGAAATTTGGACTCCTAACAGTTGTGTCGTGTATAGGCCGAATTGACTACTTTGAAATTTTTTGCCCAAGGTAAAACAAAAAAATAATTCTCAAAAAGGTGTTATGTGTCTAATATTGATGGATATATTTTTGCATGAATGGTGATGGCCACAAAATCTAAGTAAAATATGATCTAGAAGAGAAGTATCTCAACAAAAGTAATGTATGTTATCTGTTGTAGTGTCACTTATATTAAGATGCCAATGCATGAACATTGTGCCTTTATTACATTTTAGAGATGCTTTTAAACCATTTCCAGAAACCTAATATAGCATTTGAGTCAAGGGTTTTTGCCATTTGGTCTGCATGTGCTTTAATGTCACTAAAAACTTAAACTGGGCTAGCCATACCAAAACGTGAAGTGATGGCTTCTGCTTTGTCCCTGCATCAATCACCAGTAATGATAGAATATTTGGTAAGTAAGTTGTCGGGGTCAATTAATGGCCTTAGTTGGGAGTTAGAATTGATTTGCTGTAGCATCATAAGAAAAAAATAAGTTTTGTCTGGACCAAAAGAGGAAATTCCTTGTTTTCTGGCGCATGTTCTGTTTCACCATGGAAGCCCTCTGCATCCAAATCATGCATATCATCAAAGAACAGGGAGCAACCCTAAGTTCTATTCCAACACACTCTGCTTTTAGAGACTGTTACATCACTCTGTTGCGACTTACTTACTGTTCCCTACCTGCCTCATGTTTTACTTCACTGGTATCTCTGCGTTTGACTGAATAGAGCAGGGGTGTCAAGCGTGGCAATCCGGCCTGCTAGCAGGTTTAATATGGCTCGCAAGATTATTTTGCTAGCACAAAAATGAACTGCAACTTTTCAATGATAGAAACTTGTTATTATGCCATGATTTTACCCGTACGACCCACTTGGGGTTAGTTATACATAGGGCACATCAGCAAAATTTGACTACTGCATTTAACCCGTCATAGATGAACCATGAGCCGAAGGCAGCGACTGTACAGCGGCAGAAGGAGGGTATGTGTCCCAGAAGGAGCCAGGAATCAAACCAGGAATATCCGGTTCCAAGGGCAACCACTCTAACCCACTTAGCCACCCCACCATATTGTCTCCAAAAACTGAATACAGCACTTGGGTCAATGGTCTTACTCAGATTTATTTTATTTTGGTCTGCGCGTGCTTTGCTGTTATTAAAAACTAATACAACTGATTCTGTCATACCTAAATATGAAAGTGATGGCTTCTGCATTGTTACCCCATCAAGCACCAATAATGAGAGAATATTTGGTGAGTAAATTTTCTGTGACAACTAATGGCAATAGTTTGGGGGTAGAATTGATTTGCTGTAACATCTTAAGAAAATATTAAATAATGGTGTCAAGTTATATCACAACATGATATTTATTCATATATGACATTTTTTTACCGCAGGAATAATGTATCACATTCACTGGAAGATATGGCATATCAATTCTCCGTGGAGTGTACACAATGTAAAATTACATATTGACATTGTATTGTAGCGAGCTGGAGTTTCGCAAAATGACAAGCAGAATCAAGAATAAACTGCTTGTAGGATAATGCTCTTTAAATCGGGGTTTTAATTCAACGACCAACAACAGAGAAAACCCAAGGGGCGCATTTACCAACATCAATGTCAACGTACGAATGGCTACTGTGGGGTGAAGAAGGAGAGGAGGAAGGTGTGTTCAGAAGCAGAGAGTGAAGAGGAAAGGCAAGAGTCTGGGACTGAGAGTAGGGACTTTGAATATTGGGACGAAGACAGGAAAAGGTAGAGAGTTGGTTGACATGATGCAGAGAAGGATGTTGGCTATACTGTGTGTCCAGGAGACCAGATGGAAAGGTAGTAAGGCGAGAAGCTTCGGAGCAGGTTTTAAGTTGTACTATCATTGACTTCTGGAACGAGTTGGATGAACTGATGCAGAATATCCCCAGAAATGAGAGAGTGGTAATTGGGTCAGACTTCAATGGACATGTTGGTGCAGGCAATAGAGGTGATGAAGACGTGATGCAGGTTTGGTATCCGGAATAGAAACGAAGAGGGACAGATGGTGGTAGACTTTGCAAAAAGGATAGAATGGCTGCAGTAAATACTTTTTTTTCCAGAAAAGACAGGAACATCAGGTAACTTATAAGAGCACCCAGGGAGGCTACATCTTGTATAGACAAGGCAATCTGAGAGAGATCAGGGACTGCTAAGTAGTGGTAGGGGAGAGTGTAGCCAGACGGCATGGGATGGTGGTTTGTAGGATGCACTGGTGAAAAGGAAGATGAAGAGGACAAAGGTAGAGCAGAGAACAGACAGGAGTACAGGAAGATGCAGCGTGAGGTAAAGATAGAGGTGGCAAAGGAGAAACAAAGGGCAAACGATGACTTGTATGCTCGGTTGGACAGTAAGGGGGTAGAGACAAATTTATACAGGTTGGCAAAACAGAGAGATAGAAACAAAGAATGTACAGCAGGTCTATGCGATTCAGGATTGAGAGGGAAATGTATTGACAGATGCTAGAAGAGTGATGGGAAGATGGAATGGGTACTTTGAAGAGCTGATGAATGAGGAAAATGAAAGAGGGAAGGGTAGAAGAGGTGACTATTGTAGACCAAAAAGTAGCAGAGATTAGTAAAAGTGAAGTGAGGAGGGTATTGAAGAGGATGAAGAATGGAAAGGCAGATATACCTGTGGAGGTAAGGAAGTGTCTAAGAGAGGCAGTGCTGGAGTTTCTGGCTAGATTATTTAACAGGATCTTAGAGAGAGAGAAGATGCCTGAAGAGTGGAGAAGAAGTGTGATGGTGCCCTTTTTTAAGAATGACGGGGATGTGCAGAATTGCGGTAACTATAGAGGGATAAAGTCGATGAGCCATACGATGAAGTTATGGGAGAGAGTAGTGGAAACGACTGAGAGCTGAAGTCAGTATTTGTGAGCAGCAGTATGGCTTCATGCCTAGAAAGAGTACTACAGATGCAGTATTTGCTTTGAGAATGCTAATAGAGAAGTACAGAGAAGGTCAGAGGCAGCTGAATTGCACTTTTGTAGACCTAGAAAAACCATACGACCGGGTGCCGAGAGAAGAACTCTGGTATTGTATGAGGAAGTCTGGAGTAACAGAGAGGTATGTTAGACTGGTCCAGGACATGTATGCTGGCTGTGAGACAGAGTTGAAATGTGCTGTAGGTGAGACAGAGAAGTTCAAGGTGGAGGTGGGACTTCATCAGGATCAGCTCTGAGCCCCTTCTTATTTGCAGGTGTAACGACAGGCTGACAAATGAGGTCAGACAGGAATCTCAATGGACCATGATGTTTGCAGATGACATTCTTTCAAGACGAAAATCTTGAAAGGTGGAGGTATGCTCTGGAAAGGAGAGGAATGAAGGTTCGTCGCAGCAAGACAGAATATATGTGTGTAAATTAGAGGAACCTGGGTGGAATGGTGAGGCTACAGAGAGTGGAGATCAAGAAGTTGGAGGATTTCAGGTATTTAGGGTCAACAGTCCAAAGCAATGGAGTGTGTGGAAAAGAGATAAAGAAACGGGTTCAAGCAGGTTGGAATGGGTGGAGAAAAGTTTCAGGGGTTCTATGTGATTGAAGAATTTCATCTAGAATGAAAGGAAAGGTGTACAAGACAGTGGTGAGACCAGCGATGCTGTATGGTGTGGAGACAGTGGCACTGAACAAAAGGCAGAGCTGGAGGTAGCAGAAATGAATATGTTGAGGTTCTCTTTCAGAGTGACGAGGATGGATAGGATCAAGAATTAGTCCATCAGGGGGACAGCTCATGGCAGATGTTTTGGAGAGAAGGTCAGAGAAACCAGACTGAGATGGTTCGGTCATTTACAGAGGAGGAATAGGGACTATCTTGGTAGACGGAAGCTAGAATGGGAGATGCCAGGCAGGAGGTCTAGAGGACGACCGAAGAGAAGATTTATGGACGTATTGAGAGAGGATATGAAGGTAGTTGGCGTGAGAGATGAGGTTGATTCGCTGTGGCGACCCCTGAAGGGAAAAGCCGAAAGGAAAAGAAGAAGAAGAAGAAGTGAAACAAATGCTCATCAACTTAACTTTATTCCCGATGATGCACATTGACAATAAAAGCATACACAGCATTGGCATTTTGATTGCCCATCCATACATCCATCCGTCGTCTGCCACTTATCTTGCACTCAGGGTCATGGGGGATGCTGGAGCCTATCCCAGCTGTCATCGGGCGGGAGGCAGGGTACACCCTGGACTGGTTGCGGGTCAGTCGCAGGACCACAAATATAGACAGACAACCATTCATTCACTCACTCATCCATTCGGGGCAATTTTTTTCCAGTATTTTCCAATGAACCTGCTGCATGTTTTTGGACTGTGGGAGGAAACCAGAGAACCTGGTGGAAACCCACACAGACGTGGGGAAAACATGTAAACTCCACACAGAAAGGTCCCCTTGTCAGAAGAACCAGGGTTCTTCGTGATTTTGATTGCCCGCTATGGTAAATAATAAACGTTAAACAAGGCCCAGGTGAAAGTAACTTTATCAATTGGAAGATCTCATACAGCAAACTGTATGACCACACTAATGGCATTGGCAGAAGCACACTACAGCATTTAAGTTTGCGACTACTATAAGTCAGATAAAATGGAATTCATAAAGTACTTGGTTAGACTTTAACCACATTTTACTTAATTATGTCAAGTTTTACACAAAAGTTACTCCAGGCAGACTAGAGTCGTGTTAGTTTGCAATTAGACGAGGTAGTAAAAATATCCGTAGCAATAAATAACTTGCCGCAGTTTCTTCGTCTCAGTGAGCGAAATAGCATTGCAATGGCGTTACTAATTCGCAGGGGGGCGCTGGTTGTTTGTTAATGACACGAATAACGGTACTTTGTAGACAAGATAGTTCATGTTTCTTTCCAATGCTCCAAACTGCTGTTTCTCATAGGACATTCCTGGGATACGTCTGGATAATATTTTGACGATAGTTTTTGGATAAATATAACCAATTCATTTTGAATCAGTATATTGGTAATCAGAGGATTCACAAGGCACTCGTGGTAAAAAAAAAGGTCGATTCTCGGCATATCAGCAAAGCCGGAAGTCCAAAAAAGTATTATCTTGATTCGTCTGCGAACAAGATCTGACGCCTCTAACTCCTTGTTCGAGGAGTCGCAAGGCCCCCCTCCACAACATAGCTACCTTCCCTACCCCTCTCACGGTAACACGGGTCGCAAAACCGTCAAGAAGCAAGCCTACACGCCTTTGTTTTAGTTTGAGCTGGTCACCCTGACTTACCCGTTTTGTATTTAATCCCTTCTTGTATCCCTTACCATGGCGGCAAGTGCGAAGCGTAAGCAAGAGGAGAAACACCTGAAGATGCTCAGAGAAATGACGAGTTTGCCTGCCAACAGAAAGTGCTTTGACTGCGACCAGCGCGGCCCAACCTATGCCAACATGACTGTCGGCTCCTTCGTATGTACCTCTTGCTCTGGCATCCTGTAAGTCGCAAAATACTGAATGACCTTAGCATAGACATGGCGCGCACGACATAACGGTAAATGTTTTGCCCTAATTCGTACTCCGCTAACCCTTGTAAGCAATTAGCGAACTAGCATCAGCTAACGGTAATTGTTCGATAGTGTGAGTTTCGATGGTCTGTCATTGTTTTGCTGCATAGGGTGGGGTGCAGAGAAGTGCCAACATCCAGGACGGCAGCTCGCAACTGTTCGCAATGATTTTATCTCAAATGGTAGCCATGAAAATAATTTGACAGTTGCTAGGCTTGTCATCTGACACACCGGTAGCCATCTGTTAACTACCAGTTGCTGGTTACAGTTAAGAAGTGCCACGGTCTATTCGAGATATTTGCTTTGGTCTTCGTGGATCCCTCTTTGATACATTCTCTGTCGATTTTGTGGTTCATTTTAGTCAACTCTTATCCAGTTCCTAGCCTTACTAATGCTGAATGATTAATTTCAAACGCTTATAGTATGGCCATGCTATATTATAATGGCATTATGGATTTAGTAATTATCCATATTTGTATTACTTGTAATAGTTCTATGCTTGTCAAACAGGTACCATGGCTCACTGTCTGAAATGCTATCATTATTCACTTGACAGGACTCAAATAAGATGTTGGCTGGTAAACCTTTTTAAACTGAAAATAAATTAACCAAGATCTGTTTGTTGAGTTGAGTTGTCTTCTACAATAATTTGCACACAATCTAACCACAATTTCAATGCTTTGCTGTGCAGTTGTGCAGTCAAGCAGCTGTAGCTTGGGATCACTTTTCAGTTCAGCTAAAGATATCCTATGTCCCCTCACTGTTTAAATATTGCAAACTAAAATGCTGTCTTTTGCTGGTATCGCTGAATTTTAATTTGCTGAATTTTAATTTGCTGAATTTTAATAGTGACTTGTACATTATTATTATTATTATTATTATTATTATTATTATTATTATTATTATTATTATTATCATCAACCAGGTAATATAATATAATTCATATGACACATACCCATATGCATATATGATAAATGTGAGTGGGAGAGAGAAGCGATCCAGGAAGTATGAGTCTTTTTGGTCTGTGGAGGTTCTCGGTCATCCAGGTCATGGTCAATCATCTGTTTTGACCATGACCTGGATGATTGAGATCCTCCACAGACATGTTTTTCTCATAGACATGTTTCCTCTAAGTCTATAAATGTTTGACAAACTGGAAATTAAATTCCGGCAACCAACATCAATTTTGAAAATAATGCTGTCATACAACAGTTTTGTAAAAAAAAATTATGTCGCACATATTTTGTTGTATTGCTTTTCAACCCACATTCCCCATGAATTGTTGGCTTAAATGGGAATAAATTAAATTATCAATCCATAATTTTGTGGTGAAATCATTGAGCTATAACGCAGTTTTTAATAGTGCATGCTGTTGCCAGTCACCTCTTCAGACTTCAATGGACATGTTGGTGCAGGCAATAGAGGTGATGAAGAAGTGATGGGCAGGTTTGGTATCCAGGATAGGAATGTAGAGGGACAGATGGTGGTAGATTTTGCAAAAAGGATGGAAATAGCTGTTGTGAATACTTTTTTCCAGAAAAGACAGGAACATAGGGTAACCTGGAAGAGCAGAGGTTGGAACACACAGGTAGACTACATCTTGTATAGACAAGGTCATCTGAAAGAGATCAGTGACTGCAAAGCTGTGGTAGATGAGAGTGTAGCCAGACAGCATAGGATGGTGGTTTGTAGGATGACTCTGGTGACAAGGAAGATGAAGAGGACAAAAGTAGAGCAGAGAACAAAGTGGTGGAAGCTGAAAGGGGAGGGGTGCTGTATGGTTTTCAGGGAGGAGATGAGAAAGGCTCTGCTGGTCAGGGAGAACTACCAGATGACTGGACAACTACAGCTAATGTGATCAGGGAGACAGGTAGGAGAGTACTTGGTGTGTCGTCAGGAAGGAAAGTGGATCAGGAGACCTGGTGGTGGAATGAGAAAGTGCAAGAATGTATCCAGAGAAAACAGTTTGCAAAGAAGAAGTGGGACATCGAGAAGACTGAAGAGAACAGACAGGAGTACAAGAAGATGCAGCATGAGGTAAAGATAGAGGTAGCAAAGGCAAAACAAAGGGCATAGGATGATTGTTTGCTCGGTTGGACAGTAAGGAGGGAGAGACTAATTTATACAGGTTGGCAAAACAGAGAGATAGAGATGGAAAGGATTTACAGCAGGTCCGAGTGATTAAGGATAGAGAGGGAAATGTATTGACAGATGCTAGAAGAGTGATGGGAAGATGGAAAGAGTGCTTTGAAGAGCTGATGAATGAGGAAAATGAAAGAGAGGGAAGGGAAGAAGAGGTGACTATTGTCGACCACAGAGTAGCAGAGATTAGTAAAAGTGAAGTGAGGAGGGCATTGAAGACGATGAAGAATGGAAAGGCAGTTGGTCCAGATGATATACCTTTGGAGGTATGGAATCTGGCTAGATTATTCAACAGGATCTTAGAGAAAGAAAAGATGCCTGAAGAGTGGAGTGTGATGGTGCCCTTATTTTAAGAATAAGGGGGATGTGCAGAATTGCAGTAACTATAGAGGGATAAAGTTGATGAGCCATACAATGAAGTTACGGGAGAGAGTAGTGGAAACTAGACTGAGAGCTGAAGTCAGTATTTGTGAGCAGCAGTATGGCTTCATGCCTAGAAAGAGTACTACAGATGCAGTATTCGCTTTGAGAATGCTAATAGAGAAGTACAGAGAAGGTCAGAGGGAGCTGCATTGTGCTTTTGTAGACCTAGAAAAAGCATACGACCGGGTGCCGAGAGAAGAACTCTGGTATTGTATAAGGAAGTCTGGAGTAACAGAGAGGTATGTAAGACTGGTCCAGGACATGTATGCTGGCTGTGAGACAGTGGTGAAGTGTGCTGTAGGTGAGACAGAGAAGTTCAAGGTGGAGGTGGGACTTCGTCAGGGATCAGCTCTGAGCCCCTTCTTGTTTGCAGTGGCGATGGACAGGCCGAATGATGAGGTTAGACAGGAATCTCAATGGACCATGATGTTTGCAGATGATATTGTGATCTATAGTGAGAGCAGGGAACAGGTTGAGGAAAATCTTGAGAGGTGGAGGTATGCTCTAGAAAGGAGAGGAATTAAAGTTAGTCGCAGCAAGACAGAATATATGTGTGTGAATGAGAGGAACCGGGTGGAACGGTGAGGCTACAGGGAGTGGAGATCAAGAAGTTGGAGGATTTCAGGTACTTAGGGTCAACAGTCCAGAGCAACGGAGAGTGTGGAAAAGAAGTTAAGAAACGGGTTCAAGCAGTTTGGAATGGGTGGAGAATAGTTTCAGGGGTTCTTTGTGATAGAAGAATTTCATCTAGAATGAAAGGAAAGGTTTACAAAACAGTGGTGAGACCAGCGATGCTGTATGGTTTGGAGACAGTGGTAATGAAGAAAAGACAGGAGGCAGAGCTGAAGGTAGCAGAAATGAAGATGTTGAGGTTCTCTTTAGGAGTGAGGAGGATGGATAGGATCAGAAATGAGTCCATCAGGGGGACAGCACATGGCAGATGTTTTGGAGAGAAGGTCAGAGAAGCCAGACTGAGATGGTTCGGCCATACACAGAGTAGGGATAAGGACTATATTGGTAGACGGATGCTGGAATGGGAGATGCCAGGCAGGAGGTCGAGAGGAAGACCAAAGAGAAGATTTAAGGACATAGTGAGAGAAGATATGAAGGTAGTTGGTGTGAGAGAGGAGGATACAGAGAATAGGGTTAGATGGAGGAGGTTGTTTCGCTGTGGCGACCCCTGAAAAGGGAAAAGCCGAAAGGAAAAGAAGAAGAAGAAGAAGTTGCCAGTCACCTCTTCGCATGTCAAATGTCTACCTTTTTCTCTTGTTTACACAATTCTTACATTCTCCGATTTTAGACTGGAATGACCTCAATTTTCTAGCAAAATTTGTCTTATCCCAATGAACTGTATATTAAATATACTTAGAATTTAGCATCGCATAAAATATACATTATTTGCATGTTTTGTGATTGGTGGTCCTTGCTGTCCTTTTTCACTGTTACCAGTTTGTCTTTAGGGACTGCAGTGCAAACATCCTATCTGCTTGCCTTATGGTATAAACGTCTGTAAATTGTCTCAACGATGTTCATTGTATTTTCAATGTTACTGGCACATCAGTAGTACTGACTAATATTAACTCTGAGCTTGAATAGTAGCTTGACCTCAAATGCTGTTTATTGTTTATGATAATTTGGCACACAATTTGGCCGCCAAGATCATGCAGGGCTTTTTTCCCAAAATGAATATAAGTATGAATGTTTTTAAATATTTAATTCCATGATGGTATTGACTTGATGTTCTGTTTAGCCAGGAAATAAAGTGTATGCATTTGATTAGTTTAACAAACAAATGAAATCTAATAAATAGGTATATTTGAAAGAAATCCCAAATATATGTCCCAGTTCCTTGTAACTTAAGCTTACCATCTCCAACTCTCACCTTCTGGTCCTGTCTTTCTCTTTAAAGTTTTACTCAAAACTACTTGAATTTGGATTTAAAGGGAGTGGTGTTAGCCTGAGGTATGTTTAAAGTATGATGGAATTGTTGGCTGAGGACATTTTATACATTTTCAGTATATAAGTAGCAAGTGATATTTGTGAAGCTGGAAATAGTGTAAATGTTATAATCTTGCCTTCACTGTATCTAGCTGTAGAACAGAAAAAAATGGATCATAAGATAGTACCTTAAGATGCATGCTCAGGCTTGATTAATTGTTTTGACTACAGCCACACTGCCTTATTCTGAGTCAATAAAGATGCTCTTGTCCAGGGGTCGGCAACCCAAAATGTTCAAAGAGCCATATTGGACCAAAAAAAAAACAGATCTGTCTGGAGCAGCAAAAAATTAAAAGCCTTATATAAACCTTTTATGAAGGCAACACAGGCTGTAAGTGTATATTAACTATATTAGCCTACTATCAAAATGACTAAGTAGTAGTCTGGTTTTTGAAGTCTGCAAATAGGTGGTCTGTTATTTTGATGAAATAATTCTTCATGTAATCACCATCCGTGAACAGTTTTCCACGCTGTATTTATCTCTCAGGTTGCAACAAAACTTGCAGCAGCCGTGGAGTTTCCTCTGTTCTCATCAGCTATCTTTCTCTTTTTTATTTGATCTGTATCAGTAATTATATGGTAAATGTATATTTATTGAATAAATATGTTTCTCATTTTACGCTTTGTATTTGTAAATAGATTTTCATTCAAGAGACTTCGTTGCCAATGGTTTCAGCTCACCAAAAATGACTTATTCAGTGATGCATTTTTTCTACAACCTAATTTTTGAAAATACAACATGGGTTTGACTCGTGTGTAGTGATTGGCTTCTGTTCATTTATGCACAGTACTGCATCAGTATCTTTTTTCTGTTTTTATCAGTCAGATATTTTTAACATAACACTTACAACAATTACCAATTTAGATAATACCATTCTACTTATTTGTCAGCTTAACAGAGAAAATGAGAGACAGCCTTGAAAGCAGCAGAACACTACATTATCACTATTATGTGGCTGTAAGATTAAAACTGTCACATACTCAGTAGAAGCTCATGCAGTATATAAGCCTTAGAATGGATCTTTCCACCTATACTGAATGAGTGAACATGACCCACTAATCAAGGCTTGTGTTTACTAATTGTATTTTTCTGTCATGGAAGGTTCATTTAAAGAGTGCTCACTTGTGCCTTTACTATACAGCCTTAGCGCAATCACAACAGTTTTGGAGAGTCTACCAATTTACCTCTATAGAGGCTTTTTCAGTCCAGTGAAGAACTGAAAAAGCCTCTTGAATGTGGGGTGAAATGTCTTCAAGTGAAAAAAAATTCAAGTCCAATTGCCACGACAAGACGATTGCACTATGACCTGAATGACTGAGAACCTCCACAGACATTTTAAAAGGTGGATAATCAGCCATGCATTTATTGCATCCATCTTCAAAATCTTTGTTGTTATTAGCTGTTTCCTTTTGAACTTTCTCAAATTGCCTCACTGTTTCTTTGTATGCCATTTCACTGACCTTACCACATGAAAGAGGATAAGACTTGCACAGTATCCCTAAAATTTGACCTGAGATCTGTTTACATTTCTCCAACTACAGTCGAGGACTAAATCCACCCAACAGAGTCAAGTCCATCTCCATGACAACCTTCACACAACAGGAAATTGACTTTCTACAGAAACATGGCAATGAGGTAGGTGGCTTACACTTTCACCATGGTCATCTCAGGTTGCTGTCAACTTTTCCTCTTCTTTGGTATGTTTTGCCTTAAGACTGTATGAGTGCTTTTATTAGTGATTTTATTTGCCCATCATTATTGCAGCAACCATTTCTTCCATTCTTCAAGAAGTTAACAAATATATGATAATTGGTTGGAATTCCTCAGAAATTGCGATGAAGGGCATATTAGACAATTGTAAATTGTAAAGCTGTAAATACGAATACCATTTTGTCAAATGCAAATAATTACATAAGAATTCATCAGATTTCTATGTGCTTTTTAGAACACTCAGACACTTTACAATGTAGCAAAAGATAAGCAAAATAAAATAAATTAGGAAAAAAAACTATAAAAACAGGGAAAAAAGCCTGTTTGAACAGGTAGGTTTTGAGTAGTGATTTGAAGGTCAGTTAAGAGTCCGTGCTCATGATGTGTGGTGGCAGGGAATTTCAAATGGTAGGGGCAGCTGCCGCCAAGGCTTGGTCCCCTAAGGTTTGGGGCTTGGTCTGGTGATAGGGGTTAGGGAGTGGGAGCCGGCAGATCAGAGACGGCGGGTGGGAGAATGGCAGTTGAAAGTGGACGTTGTACTGTATATGATATTTGACTGAGAACCAGTGGACCTGTTGGAAAACAGGGGTTACGCGGTCTCTAGAGCGGGGTGAGGTGAGTAACTAGTCAGCTGAGTTCTGTAAATGTTGTAGTTTTTAGGAAGTCACTATCGAGAAGGCCATAGCTATTTCAGTCAAGTGTAGAGGTTATGATAGTGTGAATGAGTTTTTGTGTGGTGGAGTGGCAGAGGGGGGTGGGATGACAGTTGATGTGTTGGAGGCAGAAGAATGAAGTAATGGTGATGTTGCTGATGTGTGATTAGGTCTTGGGCAGAGGTTGGGAGAGATTATGGCCCAGTAATGATGAGGTTTTTTTTCACTGTTTGGTTTAAGAGGTTATTGCCCATCCACTTTTTTACTTCAGTGAGGTAGTTAGTGTTGGTGGAGAGAGTGAAAGGAGTCATGGATTTGGTAGAGATGTATGTTGTGGTTCATCAACATAACAGTGAAAATGAAGTTCATGGTTGGGAATTATCTGTCCGAGGAGTAGACTGTAAAAGGATGTAGAGGGAGCCAAACACTGAACCTTGGGGGACATTGAGTGTGACATGATGTCTGCAGCTGTTTAGAGATGTAGTGGTGACAATCAAAGAGTTAAGAGGTAAATCAAGTGAGTCCTGAATATCAGGGATACCAAAGAATGGCTTTAGAGGATTGAGGATTGGTCCAGCTCTTCCGGGGGGATCCTGAGGCATCCTCAGGCCAGCCTACAGACCTAGTGTGTAGCCTAATCAATTAATCTTAAATGCCTCACATACAAGCAGTCAAAATAAATCTGCCCTTGCAAGATTAAGCAAATACTTTGAGGGAAAAAAAGCAAAAATAAGGAAGTTTGAAGAACTGTGAAACTTTGCTTGATTTTAACATTACACCAGTTGCCTAACATGCAAGTTAGCCTGTGGATAATGTATTGCATCTGTAATTTCTTTTTGACCCGTGCCTGTTGTCACCGATATTGCCATTAAATGACATTATGTTTATTTTCTATTTTTAGTTTGCTTTGTTGACGGTAGTGTTTTCCAAAATATGCAGCAGAATTTATGATATTGTGATGACTATGATAAAGGATTTTTGACCACTTGACTATTTGCATGTAAATGATTTGAAAAGATTTATTTTTTGTAGTTCTATCTTTGCCCCACGTATCTTCATTGTCACTTCAGATGCTTCAATAGTTCTGTTATGAAAAAGATGGACCAATCACAAGTCACTTATCCTGCATCTTTCTTTCAGGCATGTAAACAGATCTGGCTTGGGCTTTATGATGACAAAACATCTTCAGTTCCAGACTTCAGAGAACCGCAGAAGGTCAAGGAGTTTCTTCAAGATAAATATGAGAAGAGGAGATGGTAAAATGAGTTCTATAAATAGCAGTCAATAGAAAATCTCTCTTTTTCATTATTTCCCTCAGATCAGTATTCCTGAGGGATTGTTTATTGTTTTCTGTCTGTGTGTTCAAAAACCTACGAGGAATTGAGGTTAGCTGATAAAAACGAATCAGCATTACATTAACTGACCCAGGATATTGAAAAAAATGTATCAAAAAAATCATGATCTGCTCCTCTTGGGTAAATCGAAGTGGATAGAAAACATTGTCTTTTCTCAAAGTCTTAAGCTCCAAGTTCATGGTTTCAGCATTTTTTGCATTATATTAGCAAACCAAGTCATACTAAGAACCTTAACAACAGTTCTCCTGACATCTAATGAGGTAATACAAGCTTTGCTTTATTCAGCCTATGTACACACACACACCTTACTACATAACCATAAGGTGTAGGAACAAGAGAAAAAACTGTTTTTAGGAAATTGGAGTAATATATTCTGCATTTGTCCCAGAATGCATTTTGTTAATGCTATACAAAGACCTGTTTTTTTATTCTTATTCCTAGGTATGTACCTCCAGAGCAAGCAAAGGTAGTAGCATCAGTCCATGCTTCCATCTCTGGTTCGTCAAACAGTAGTTCCAGCAGCACCCCTGAAGTTAGACCTCTCAAATCCCTCCTGGGGGAGTCAGTCCCCTCCTTACACCTGAACAAGAGCACACCACCTAATCAGGTAAGATTTATGAAATTGTAATACATTTATACATCCTAAAAGCGTCAATAATTTATGGTCAGTGACCTGCTCTTCAGGTTTGAGGTTTTCCAAATTAGCAGAGCATAGGTCCCTAAACTCCATTATTTTTAATCACTTTAAACACTCACCTACCAAATTGTTTGATGCATGTTGGACAAATTAATGATTTATAATACAGCAGCCCGACAAAAAAAACTCCCTTTACTAGGATAATGATGCTTCATCCTACTACTGTGTTTGGGACTACGAAAGGATTTTTTAAATTATACCCTAATAGCTTTCAACAGTACCACAAATCATAGTCCAACTTAATTTAATAAGTCTCTAATAGAAACTTAATAAAAAACTGATAATCAAAAGGTATGTGTTGTTGCATCAAAGCATGTCACATATTATTAT
Source organism: Fistularia tabacaria (assembly GCA_901007705.1). Lineage (NCBI taxonomy): Eukaryota > Metazoa > Chordata > Actinopteri > Syngnathiformes > Fistulariidae > Fistularia > Fistularia tabacaria. Next base: position 308,623 of record CAAKHD010013959.1, read on the forward strand.
GTCGATCAGGGCATGTAAAAGGCATGTAAAAGTTATGTAAAATAGCAAGAACAAAAAGTGTAGTTTTTGTTTCTCATGCATACACATGTATATCTGCAAATGAATCTCCAGAGCCGTGTTGGTTTTTAAATGCACATTTTGTCCCTGTCAGTCCCCAGTGGTAAGCCATGGAAAAAACAGTCAGCAGCAGTTCCACGATAAAAAGTTTGACCTTCTCAGTGACCTGGGTGGAGACATCTTTGCTGCCCCGACCAACATGAATACGGGCACCTGCTCCAGTTTTGCTAACTTTGCACAATTCAACAGCCACTCAAGTAAGGGAGAAAATGACCAGTTAAAAAAATGATAATAATTATGAATCTGTGATTATAACTAATGAACTTTGACAAAAAGATTCAAATGATTTTAAACCAGTGTCCTTTTGTTAGTTACATGTCTCTAACTGCATTGAAATTCACCATGTTCTTGAAAATAATGTGATGGATTTTTAATTTCTTATGTTGGGATGATCACTCTTTTTGTTGGTTAATTGCATTCATCTTGAGCCTGAAAAAAGACATTGCAGTCTGATAGATTTTATTTTGTAATTAACCTCTTTAAAAGACTGGCACAATATCATGCGGGCTCTTTAAAGATAAATGGCAGCTGACATGCACTTCTTGGACTACGGAATGTGATAGAATAGTATTCAAGGTGCTAGGGGAAAACTGCACCTCTAAAGACACTATTACTACTGACTACTGACTACTCACCGTCATATGAAGGACATAATCTATATACAGGTATATATATGTATGTTTTTTTTGTTTTTTTTTAATTTCATCCTTTTTATCTCTGTGTTCACATGTAAAAGCTCATTTTCATCTCATTACCTCTCTTGTTTATCTGCCCATCTGAACATCATCCTAACGTCACATCCAGCGGTACAGAATGCTGATGCAAATGAAGGCTTTGCTAATTTTAACGCATTTGGAAACACTTATGCGTTATCAGGTGGTTTCTCCTCAGTGCCCAAGGCCCCTATCCAACCATCAAATACAGGTAGTGCAAGTTCCCTTAATCAGGCAAATAGTACATGTCCAATATTTGCTTTGTCTGTGACAATGTTTAGGTTGGCTTTATAGTCAAGTCATTGTTTTTGTTCTCTGATCTGCCAGAGGTGCTGATTAACTTGTAGCCCTGTGTCAATCCATCTAGTTGACCCAGTGCATTTGCTTATCAATAACTGTCATACTTCTATACTGAATACTTTTTCAATGACCTCAAACTGCAATTACTGATAGTTTTAAAGATTAACTCTTACCTTCTCCTTTGAATATTGTTACCTCTGCTGGACAGTTACATAGATTTTTGTTGGGATATTGATGTTTTGATGGCAGTGGCTTGACAAATAATGCTCCTCTATTATATCTCGGAGCTTTAGAAAGATAATCCCTTTCTTACAGAAATTGACCCCTGTTTTTCCCAGCCATACTTATCTTCTATCATCAGTTTTTTTTAATGCTGTGCTTCAATTTGATATTGTTCAATGTGACTCTTACTTATTTTATTTACTACTTTTACTTACTTATTTTTTGTTTGTTTCATTATCTTATTTTACATTTCTCTTTTTTGCATCTCTCCATTTCCCTGTGTTTCTATTTGTTTGTCAGCATACAATGTCCCCTCATCCAGCCCTAATATGTGCGATTTTCCAACTACTATTCCTCACCAGAGTATACACAGTAAGTCACTGTTGACTTGCCATCCTGACAGGTTTCATTCCCTTTGCAGATTTTATGGTCATTGTTTCCCTTCCTTGTCTCGAGTGTGAGTATCATATGTGTATGTGTGTGCTCGTCATCGCAGGCTACTGTTTAGTTATAATTCTTTTATAAATCTCAGCCACAGTAGCCCGTCTAAGTAACACAACCCGCCAGTGTTGTGGGTATCTTTATTTGGCAGGTAATAAGGTTGCAAAAAGTATTGTCTTATTAGTGCTAATTTTAACACAATTTTCTCAGTTTTATGTATTAACTTGATACAAATTCGACTTGAGGGAAACAATTGAGAACTTAAGAAAAAAGTCAGACAGACCTGAGATTTCAGTTGAAAATTAAAATCTGGTTTATGTTAACTGTCTGTTTTAGACCAATGATAAACTACTACAATATAACATTGTTTGGATGTTGAAATCTCTGTATACCTCAGATTTTGGTTATTTACCAACATTACACTTATTCTTGTAATGATTGATATGTAAAGTGTCTTCATCATCTCTTTCAAGTTTCCGCACTAAATCTACCAGTCTTTTGCTCACTTAATCCTGTCGCCAAATTTGTTGGACAAATTGTTTTCACTGATCCTACAGTGTTTTAGCACAGTGTGTTTTCAGTAGTTTTTTCTATACATGGAAACTTGCAGTTCTATGCATCATTTCTCTGTAATGCAACATGTGCAAATTTTGTGACTTTCCCAGGGTTAATTGACTAATGATGGGCCAGTATACTGTACCGCCAAATAAATGCTTTTGTGCCCCCCCGCATCTAGAGCCTGACTCCACCTCCAACTTTACCAGTCATGCAGCTTTTCTACCTGTCGTCCCTGCTTTATGTTTCCAAAACTAACAATAAATGTCCCACTTATGACTTTGTAATCTCTCTTTCATGCAGGTAGCACCTCAGGGGGGAAGGCAAATGCCAGTTTTGCAAATTTTGACAACTTCCCCAAATCGTGTAGCGCTGACTTTGGATCCTTCAGTTCCTCCTACCAGAGTCACTCCACAGGAGCTGGCAGAGATGCTGTACAGAGTTCTAGTGTCCTTGCTGATAGATATGCAGCCCTCGCTGACCTGGATAACATGTTTAGCTCTGCCAAGACAGAGCAAGGTAAACTTCTCCTGCCTAGCCGAGTCTCATAGATCTCAAGTATACAGATTCAGGTAATCAGCGCATACAAACAACTTATTTCTAGTATTACAGTATTCCCAGTCCTGAGAAAGGAATTCTTCCAAGTTGGGGCCCCTTCACATTTGCTTGTAGTCTATGATTTTTGGCTAGGTTTCAGTTTGGTTGCATTTTGAGGTGGCCATACTTTGGTTTTTCCCTACATCCATAGCCTGTGTGCTTTTGAACCAACCTTTACAAGGACCTCTATTGAGTATGGTGCTTTATTAAAAACATTAAGAGCTTTAAAGTCACATGGTCTGAAATGTGATATTCAAGACTCAAAATTTATCAAGTGAACTGGTTTTATTAAACTTGTGATTTGAACTGCTATTAGTGACCGTTTTTTTCCCTGCTGTGCAACAGACTACTTTGATGCTAGGCAAATGCAATTTTCTAATGATTGATCATTCCTTTCTCATTATTTTCAATAGGTTGACTGTCTCTGGATCTTTTGCATCAAACATTGAAATCTGAAGAAACTTTCGCCTTGGGTTGTTTTACCAAATAGTATTAAAATGAATTTTTTTTTTTTTTTGTTCTGTGCATCTGTCCAAGAAGCTGGTGTTCCTGGTGGAGCGAGATCTACTACACCTGGAATGGGGAGTTTGCCTCAGAATAAGCCATCAGTGCCAGCAGGAGGAGACCGCTATGCAGCTTTAGCTGAACTTGATACTGTCTTTGGCCCCCCAGTCCCTTCCACAAGTGTTTACAACACCACAAGCACTTTACAAGGGTGAGAAGTTAAAACAGAAAGCATTCCATAGTAAATGTCAAACTATGTCATGCATAAAAAAAGTATCTGAATTCTCCCTGAACAATAGTAGAACTTAATACAGTTAGGAAATTATCATGGCCACCTGTTGCAGAATTATTATTGAAAATAAAAGGTATACAAACAAAAGAAAAATGCCTTGACCACATGGATACACCCCACAAAAATAGTGTAATCCAACATCACGTCACCAAATATTTAACTTCATAATATCTACAATCAAAATTTGAAAAAAATTGAAATGAACCAAATGAGAGTGATGTGATACAGCATTTGACTCTCTTTGTTCACCCTGATAGTATTGTAAATGATTTGGTAAACTTTGAAGCTAATGGCTTTTAAATGAGATGTCAGAATACATTTAGGATAATGTTAGAGCTCTTACCTCTCTACTTTTTCAGACATAAATGTTGCGCAACATACCCAACATGTCGACATTTTATGAGGTTGTCTTGTAGTCTTTGGCGTTGTTTATCTGGTTTCCATGCTCAACCTGTGTCTTCACTGCAGAAGTATGTTTGACCCAGAGACCAGTGTGTCAACAGCCCAAGTACAGCAAGCCCTGCCTGGCATGGCTCAAGGTTTTGGGGGTGAGTGAACCTACGAGTATTTGTTTATTCTTTCTTAGTAATGAAGCTTCAAGTTTGAAATGATATTTGACAGCTTAGACTAGTAAAAGGTTTGCCACAAACTTAGTCGGTAACTATTTGTACCAAGTGTTAGTGTTTCTTTGTCAGGAACTTCTGTACCTTTGTGAGTGTCTTAAGATGTTGTTGTGGACATTTTCGTGGTATGATTTGGATGCTAAGAACATATATAGTTGGACTTTATGTTTCTGTAACATTTAAGGGGCCGCCAGTTGAGTGTTAAGGTACTGGAACGAATTACAGTACAACCCTCCATACGCCTTCTGATTTACAAACACATTGTGCACACAGTAATTTAATGGAGCAGACACACACAAGCTTGGCATTGGCATTTTTCTAACACTGAAAGCTGTGTAGATAAAATAAAAGCTCCAAATCAAGGGCTAATAGCTCTGTTGAACTATTAAATAATAAACTATAAGGACTTTTTTTGGTTCTTGCTATTTTCCAAGATTTCTAATTTAGATATTGTGCTTGTCTGGTTCTGTAAATCCCGATTTGGTGGTAGGTGTAAAAAATGCTTGGCTGTCAGGAGGTCCATAAAACTTATTTATAATTTTGGCTAAGTGGAGAATTTAGTCATTAACGAAAATACAATTTTTCAGGAATCCATGTATAAAAGCTGCTGAGTCGTCATTAGGAGTGTAGATTTGAGTAATTTGATAACAAACTGTTGATAAGGTCATTAAAGATTCCGAGTTCATATAATTTGTAGGGGGATTGCGGGAATTCATTGACTTTAAACATAAAGTCAGTAAAACATGTAAAATCTGTATTAATGACTGCTTTTGTTTTTAAATTGCTTTCTCATGCTGTTTATCAATTGCTGACTTAACGCCTCTTCTTAACAGCTCAGTCAACTAATCCATTTGTAGATGCCGCTGTCACCCCAGCAGCAGCATCTAATAACCCATTCCAGAGTAACAACAGGGCAACAACTATGGCAGCAGCAGGTTTGTTTGTGTATTTTACAGAGCCTCATCATTTGTAGTTCAGTTGCAGATTAAACCCTTATTGCAAATTGGAGGGATTTTACGTTGATGTTCACAAAATTAGTATCATATTTACACCTTTTGCATATCACATATGGCAAACTTGCTTACATGCTCAGTAAAAATCCATACCAACATGTTCAATACAGCAAACCAGTTATTTGTCGGAATTTCTAGGGATCCTTTTGAAATTGGTAAGTGTGTGTCTGATTACACTGTGATAATTGTGTCACACACACATTTCAGTGCAGTATGCCATGTTTCTTTGGTAGAGCAGTCCTTTGGTGCTGGCGCTCACTTTATTACCTCCAGCTACACAATAAGGCCTTCTCTGTATGTATGATTGCATGATGTTGTTACATCCACTCAACTCTTCAGGTTTTTGTTTTTTTTTTTCTTTTTCAATCCTTCGAAAGGAAACATTTCTTCTTGAAGTACAAATTAAGACTAGTCAATAGTCAAGCAATACAGCTCATTTTGGCTTGAACATATTCAACGCACCATGTCTGGTGAGTTGAATATGTTCTAAATTGCCAGTGACATTACATATCATAGTTTTTTTTAAATTAGTATATGTTTAGTGTGTGGTAGAAATAATGCATGAACAGTTCTTCTTCAAAAACATTCAGTAGGTTAACTGGAGACTTTGAATGGCTGAGATGTGTGGATGAAGGAGTGAATGAGTTGTATATATCTTTATGTGACCCTGGGATCAACTGACAACTGGTGTCAGATGTACCTTGCCTCTCTTCCAGTGACAGCTGGGATAGGTCTAAGCCCCACCATGACCCCAAGTGCAGCATAAGCGGTATAGATAATGAATGAAGAATTCCTCGCAGTCCTTGAATACACTTTATGATGCAGCCTGGACATACTGTCATTGATGTTAACAGGGTGATCGGGTGTGTCAGGTCTGTCAACCTCACCCTGGTGACCCAGCCGGAGGTGATGAGGCCCAGACATTTTTCCAGGTAGTGCACAACTGGCTCACAGCGGGCTTTCTACTTGTTCCTCCGACACTCAACCACCAGATCTGTGTACGTTGCCCTCATCCTTTCCTGGTTTTCCTCCACTTCCTTCCTTGTCAAGGACATCAAGACCATGTCAGGTTGGAGTGGCATTGATGCATTTGTGTCTTGGAATCGCAACTGTCTTGCTAGGTCAACCTGGAGCTGCCAGGCCCTTGCTGTTATAAGCAGCCCCCAACCCCTGGGACTTGCTGGGGTTCTTAGGCTTCTCGCCTGCTTAGGTGAAGCAGTTGAGGACTTTGCAGGGTGTTGCTGCTTGCTGATGTTGATGCCAGTGGAGATGATGTCTGCTACTGCTTTCAGGACCTGGTCATGGTGCAAATGATACTACTCATACCCCAAGGCCTTTGGGGAGCAGCAGAGGATGTGCTTTAATAATCCCCTTTTCTGGTAGAGTTGGCAAGCAGTTGAGTCCACCAGGCCCCAAGTGAACAGGTTGGCAGGGCCGGGGGGGAGGATGTCATATACTGATTGCACTGGTGTGAAATTGGTGTGACTCCGCCTTACAGAGATCTGCCTAGGTGATCTTGCGGCCAGCTGTCTGCTCCCATTTGGTGCATCGGGCTTTCTCCACCTTGGCCCATGCCTTGTCCTGGATGGGTTTCCACTTCTCCTTACTTCTAGCATTGCTGTAATGTAGCTTTGGAGGGCTCCACAGTTCGGCCCAGCCAGTTGCCACTGAGCCCACCAGGCTACAATGCCACAACTTTGCCACCACCTGCTCTGTTGCTTCCTGGGCACGCTGCTTCCTTCCTGTCTTGACCTCTCCCCTTTGGAGTTAGCCGAGTCTCAGTAGAGCAGGATTTCTCTGGCTCAGGTGACCTTGTACTCCTCCACCAGACTGCTGAAGGGAAGCTGTAACTTGGTGCTATGCCCAAAGAAAGCAATGTTGCTTAGGTTCTGCCTAAGCTGAGGCCACCTACGCAGACCTTCCACTCAAAGCCCTCCACAGTAGTAATTGGGACTTCGTAAATTAGCAGTGCCCAGAAGAGGCGAGGGATGAGGCCATGCTGTTAAGTCCAGACCTTAAACTTACCTGGAAGTCCTCCAGATTTGTCCACTGCTGAGAGCCATATGTCAAGGTCATTGCTGGTGCCTTGCCGCACAGGGATGAACATCCGGATGCCAATGAAGAGCTTACCCAGGCGTTTTACTGGCTTTTCTGACACTGACGGAATTCTAGTTTCTCCCAACATGTCACACTTCCAAGGACCTGGACCTCTTAGGCTTAAAGCTCATTTTTGCCCAACTAATGAGCTGATCAAGGCCTTGCAGAAGCCCCCTGTATCCGGGCACTGATTATATTTGTTGGCAGAAAAGCTAAAAATTTAACATCAGAAATAATTAAATCAGTGCAGCTAGGTAGTCATAGAGATACTCCTTCAATTATACAGACTAAGTAGCCTTTGTTTTTTTTGGTTTGCGAATGAAAACTGACCGGATGGGATATTACCAGAATAATAATAAATAAAATCCTAGAAAAAATAGCAAGGAACTTTCTTAATATGAGAAAACAAATTGTATAACCCCAAAAAGTCATCAACCCCTTCATCTAGATATTACTTATCCATTAAAATAAAAAACCTGGAAAGTTGTCAAAAATATAGATTATAGAGATAGGTGATGCTCCAGCCTGTTAAGCTACATGCAGAAAATGTTCACAACCACTTGAATAAAATAGACCTTCAACCATGGTTCAGTAATTAAAGACAAACAGAATGTGTTGGTGTATATATTACTTTACATGTGATATCTCTGCACAAGCAAGTATTGAAAGGTTCTGAAATACAGTATTTTTTCTATATTGCCCAGTCTAACATTAAGAGCATGACCAACATTTTTAGTTGTTTCACCTGTTTCATTTTATTTGTTGTAAATGGCCAATATATATTTGGTTCATCAGGTCCAATTTGTTGTTTAAAATGGTCTTTTTAAGAATGAAGAAGAGCATTTCGTGTACCATCTTTTTCTGGCCCATATGTTTTTAATCAACCACTGTTCTGCTATGTTGTAGCTACCTTTGGCACAGGCTCTATGAGTATGCCTGCTGGATTTGGAAATTCTGCAGCCTACAACCTCCCAACCAGTTTTAGTGGAACATTTCAGCAAACCTTTCCTGGCCAGGTGCCCTTCTCTCAGCCTGCAGTTTATCCCCAGCAACTGAACGGTATGCGTCTGTAGTTCCTTCACCTTCCAATATGCATTCTGTTCCATTTGACAGTTCAAATAATTGAACAATTTTTCCTGTAAATACCTGAAATTAGCTTAAAAAATCATTCCTTTATCAAATTCATTCATGAGTTAATCAATTATCCTCAAAATGTATGTTTATTTAGGTGGTGGATTTCCAGCTTTTGGCCCATCAAAGCCAATTGTAACTCCTTTTGGGCAGAGGATGGCTGGACCTATGGTCTCTAGCAACCCTTTCCTGGTTAGTGTGATAGACCTGTGATATTCCAGTTCGTTTTTTTTACATAAGCAATTTTCAGGACCTGAGTCAAATACATTTCTTCAAACCAAAAATGATATTTTGCAGTTCTGTTAAGATTCTCTAAACAATACTGTGGTATAGTCTTGTTGAAGACTTCTTGTTTATTACAGGGTCATGCCATATATTGATCAGCTCACAGAGTGTACATCAGAAACTAAGCACCAATGCCTGTGTAGATATTTTATATTGTTTGTTTAGATAAAATAGATTTGCAATAATAAATATAAATAAATTAATATAAATAATAAGTTGAGCATTATTCTTGCATTTGATTCTTTAGAAAGGTTTTTATCCCTGTATACATGTCTCGTTGTAGTCAGAGAATATGTTGGCTTTTTTTTTTTTTAAAACCTATGCAGAACAATTTCTTAATGAAAAAAATGGATACATGTACATATTTAATGCAAATTGTAAACTACATTTGCATACAGTTATTGAGAATAGATATACTGCTGTAGACCAGGACATCATGGCCTACTTTATTATCTACTAGAAATTTAATGTATAATTATCAACCCATTAAATAGGATTTGGTAAGAAATACTACCAAATTTTTGCTAAATCATAAGGTGATCAAGCAAATAACAATTCCGCAAGTTTTAAATTATTTTTCTGCTGCATCAATTTAACCAATTACCTATGTCAAGAGGTACCTCTTCTCGAACAAATGTCTGTGTTCTCAAAATGCTGTAAGATATCCCTATGACAGCCTTGTACATCCTAGTGTGGGTCACACCAACTGTTCATGAAGCTTTACATAATTTATAAATGTTTGAGTCCTCACTGATCTGATAGGGTATAAACATGTGCAAAGAAAAAAAAATGATGGTCATTGGTAGAAATCTAAAAAAAATCAAAATAGGTAGAACAGTTTAAAGTCACCCCATCTGAATGAAAACTAGCAAGAATGTAGCACTGATAAACCCAAATAAAACAATATTAATCATCTAAAATGTTATTTAGAAACAAAAATCTTGAAATATGATACCCTTGTCAAGTAAAATTGCTGAAATAAAAGCGATAAAATCCTGCAAACAGATTTAGCCTTCCAATAGTTTAATATGTTGTGTATTTTTCTGTTGACTGCATAATGATTTTTCTGACTTGGTTCAACCCTCTCCAGGGTACAGGTCCATCTGCACAGTACCCAGCGGGAGGCTCTTCAACAAATCCCTTCTTATAGCGATACGTCAACTTCACTACAGGGTCAACAACTGGCGCTTGCACCCATTGCACTGTATTATTTCGCAAGTAGCTTTAAAAACACAGTGTTTGTACAGATTTTTATTTTCCATTAGATTGTCAACAACTGAACAATATGATGGTGACAGCCATGATGCTATCTCAGTGGGATGTATTGGGAGAGGTTGATCCCCTCTCTATTTAACCTGTGAACTGATCCAAACTCGACTGAGCCGCAATGTTAAATCACACTGGCCAAAAACTAAGTTATTGCAAGTCTACTCTCTTCATTATGCTGCAGTTCTGTACATATTTTTCTTTCTAGAAATCAGTTCAATGTGCATATCAGTATTTGTATTGAACACACAAAATTTGTAATGACAAAACTGTTGCTCGGAAAAGCTTATGGGTACTGACAGTTACTGTGTATATGAAGAACCAAACTATTAGAATTCTTTAAGTTAAAATAAAAATGCATGTTCTGTCTTCAAGAAAGGAACAAAGAAATAAATGCTGCACCAGGAACATATCTCTGACGATCCCTGGCCTTATCCCAGGGACCTGGATCACAATGCTTGTAAGCAGGTCGTCCCCATCCTTGTTGAAAGCATGGGTGGCTGATAAACTGTCAACCACTTATGATTGGTATCAAGAAAATTTTAAGTTAATGTATTAATATATACTGTGTATATCTATGTATAGATATACATAGATACACACCTAACTTTAAATAAGAGGGAAATGACCAAATCATTAATTTATATTGATGTATGAAGATCCTGTATGTTTGATTTGTATAAAAAAGAACTTTATCATTGGTAGTATTGCAGTCAGTAATTGTAAACCTTTTGGCTTTCTACCAGAGCAAAAGTGAATATATCACTCGGGAGAATTATCTGAATCCAGAATTCTTCTGTCACATCTTCGTTACATTTTTCTGTTCCGAGGTTGAATCTTCTTTTCTTTGTGCACTCCAAAAGGTATAAAGGCCGCACAGTGAAAAAAGCAGACCAATGACTGTGAAGTAACTAGCATAGATGGTAAACTAGAAAGAGAAAAAAACAAAAACAGGAATTCGATCTTAAAGCTTACAACCTGACAGATTTGCGTGCCGTTTGTGTGCGTGCGTGTATGATGTCATTTTTAGGCTCACCTGAGCAATGATGCCCAAACCCAGTACACTGCTGTCAACCACAATAAAGGTAATAATGGTCTGCAGAGCCAGAGCAGCAAAGGTATTTGCACCAAACACCAGAGCATATCTCTTCATTGATAGGCCAGCAGCAATCTGGTACCTAAGGAAGATAAATAACTTGCATGTATAGTTAATGTCTTCCTTGTCATGCACGCAAAGAAGTAGGGTGGTCAGATTAATTTCATCATCATATACAGTAGTACATACATGGCTATCGTGATCTGCAGCATGTAAACACACTTGAAAATGACGTAGCCAATATAGCAGACCCAGATGTTTTCCAAGAGGGTCATGAGGAAGAGGGCTGCTGCCCCCAGTCCAGAGAAGCCACCCAGAGCAAGTTCACCCCACTGGTCCCACTTCGCCTCAGTAAAGCCGATACCATAGGCTGTTCCTGCACCTACATAAATCAACAATTTTGGACAAAAGGAAAGGCAAGTATGACTTGGAAAGCAAAGGTCAAACTTTGAGTACCAGAGAGGCCTTACAGAACCCTCAGATGGCTATTTGAAGACATTTCAACTGCTCAATATTTTTTCTTTCAGTGTACAAAATGGAAGTAACAGTATAGGACTGACAATTTAAACAAAAAAATGGTTTTGTAATTTAAGATGAGAATATAAGCCAAAAATAAAACAAGTGCTAAATTATAAAAGAAAATTGGAGATGAATGCAAACAATAGATAGTTTAATTGCCCGGAGTCTTATCTCCCTAATTATCAATAATCTTTCTGAAAAACAAACCAACATTTTTTCTTTCTTTAGATGACTGTCCTCTATCTTCTCGGTTCCATCTTTTCCGTAAGCATCACAATTTACTTTCTCCCCTGAGTCCTTGGTTGTCTTAATTGCTTTTTTTAATAGTTATATTTCAGTCATAGCTCTGACAGTGTTAATATAGAGATTGAATGGCTCATGGCCAGGGGTTGGACATACTGCTTTTTGAGGGCCTTCGAAGGTGCTCCGAATCAATCAAGAAATTTTTGATTCCAAGTCATAATGCAAGTCATAATTTGTAACCTCCTTGCAGAACTATTTAAAATTAAATACACCATTTAATTATATGGAAGCATCAACCAATTTGCAATATGATAGGGAATTTATTGTGATAAAAAAGTCACACTGATATTTCAGGAACGAAAATTTGGGGGGGGGGGTACGTTTCAACAATTTCAAAAACCTAGCATCTGTGTATGTGACTGTTTTCTAGTTTACACTGCTGTATTAACATCTGAGATCTCTGTAAAATGCTTACTCAACAGATTGGAAACTGCCTCCACTCCTCCATTGTAGATGGTGAAGTTCTGAGAAGGCTGCACATGCTCCCATAGCACCTGACAGTCAAATAACATACCGTTTGGAGCATCTAAACCTCTAACTCATTCATGACTCTGAAGATAATTTGCCTGACATGGACTGTATTTATTCTCTTAAAGGCTGTTTTGTGTATATCTCTGCAATTAAATCATAATTTTCAGTTTTTTATTGCTCTTGAAAAAAAACCTTGCTCAATTTTATTCATTTACCCCCTTTTCTCTAATTCAACAAAAAGATCCTCACTGATTTTTAGGGTAGATTTAAAATTTTTTGGCTGGTTTCTATCCTTTCCATGTCAACCGTTTTCAGTCAGGGCAGTTGTTAAAATTAAATTTATAGTTTCCAATTTTGTTTGTTAAATTTGTTGCAGACATTTGTTCATTTTTATAATACACACATATTTATAGCTTATTTGAATATTATTTTTTTATTTTTACTGATCTTGTGCTATTTCCATATAATTTTTCCAACATGTTAATGGTATTCTTCTCTAGTTTATTTTGGCTCCCTGGAAACAAGTTTTATAACTCATTACATTTTTGCATAATTTTTTCTTGATATTTTTAGTAAAAATGTTGCCAATTTCTTGATATTCTTTGCTGATTTTAGGCATTTTAGTGTGTTACTGATTTGAGATTTTGTTATGTAATTTGCAAGGAGCTAATGAGAATTCATCCGACTGAGTCACATAATTTAGCACTTTACCACCAGAGTCACAAAGAGATAATTTCATTGTGTATGTGACAGGAGGTTACAGTTTCAGTATGTGATCAAGCAAAACATATCTGTGGGAAAGAACTTATGTTAGTCAGGTCTCAACACTATGTTGCTGTTGAAAATACATACATGTATAAATCCTCATTTTCATGCATTTTCATGCATTTTCATCAGGATGAGACAATATAGTTGTCAATACTCATTTCATTGTTATTATTGTTGCAAAGTAAATGTGGCTCTTCATTTTCATACAATTAATTTGTTTTGTGACTGACTTGCACATAGTTGACCGTCTGGTTATAGCCACAAGTGGCCATTGCCCACCACACCGACCAGTAGATCAGCTGCCTGGAAGAATAACACTGACAAAAGTCTCTCCACAGTTGGAGAAGAACTTGGCTGTAACTCTCTGCTAACCCTTCCGCATCATTTGCTTTTGTTCCACTTTCTTCATCTCCATTTCTTGTTTTACCCTGTATTTCATCTCTCTTCTCATATCCCATTTCTGCCACACATATATCTGAACTGCTTGTGTGTTCTTCTCCTTCAAGATCTCCATTTACATCCTCTTGAGTTTCCCCTCTTCTTTGTCTGGTCTGTGGCTGATGAAAGAACAAGCTCTCCTGTGGCATCGGTAGGAGGAGAGATGCGACAAGAGCAGTGGCAGTCAGAACAAGAGTAAATACCAAGATGTTGTTGTAGGACATGAGATCAAAGCTGACTAAAAGTTGACCCAGCACAGATCCCACTGTGTAACCTAGGAGTTGAATGCCACGGGAGTAAGATGTGGCCTTTCGGTACCTCCTCAGATCTATTACACTGTAATTACAAGATGATAGAAAAGTGAGCAAATTGAATATGAAAATGAAAATACCATGGAGGATCATTCAATCAGTCTGACCTGTAAATGTAGGAGAAATACGCCACATCACAGGCTGTCACAATTGCATAGAAAAATTGGGTGGTCTGCATAGCAGGAACACTTTTGGTCCAGAGCAGCAGTGCAGTGACAATGAAGAGGGCTACACTCTGAAACACGACCACAGGCTTGTAGCGCAGCCAGTCAGTCAGTAGGAACACTGGCACCAGCAAACATAGGTAGGAGTATGTCCACACTGGGAAAATTTGGCCATTAACCTGACAGCACAACAATAAATGAAAATAAGACACAAGAGTAGTAGAGTTGTTCGATTTGTGCATAATACCGCATGCAGTTCTGTAGAATCAATTCTGAACGATGTGATGAATGAAACACACACATCCACACAAGACAAGTATATATATATATATATATATATATATATATATATATATATATGCACACACACACACACACACACACATACTGTATGATCGACCTTGTAATACCTGTTCGGCTGTTAGATTCTTGTTTTCTCCAGTTAAGAATGGAATGAGGAAAGGTTCCAGGGGTTTAACAGTGCTGAAGAATCCATACATGCACAGGAGACTTGTGGGATACTTCCAGTCTGACCTCAGGCTCTTTAATGCTTCCATGTGTGGTTGTTCCTTAACTAGCGTTTGAAAAAGTTGATCCAGTAAACACTAAACCTTCTGCTTCTGTCTTCTTTGTGAGTCAAACGACACCCACTATTTTCTAGCTATTCAATTTGGCTGGTCAATGAGCAACCAGGTCAATGTTCACCACACCTTTCATTACTTGTCCATCAATAAAAACAGAACACGTATGACAAATTGAACATCAAGGCAATCACCAGTGTTTAATCATTAATAGATTATCAGTGATTCAGCATTATTTTTTGCTGATGTTTTGAACACACATATTACACAGGTAGAATAGTGAAAAACAGAGAGATGACAACCAAATTCCATGATGCACTTTTCAAGCAACAAAATTGCTCAATTTTAAACATCACTCAGCAACAATACTTAGTGGATAACATGGTAACTGAGTCAGTAACATAACCCTGCTTACAAAGGTTCATCAAAGATGACCTGCTCACTTGTCTCACATTCTTCTCTCTTGCGTTCAACCTGTTCAGGGTTTTTTTGACTCATACTGGCAGTGTAGGTCCCACGAATCAGAAAGAGTAGCGAGATGATGGAATAGTAGCTTCCGTAGATGATGAACTGCAGAGAAAAGTATGTCAGCAAAACCAAGCCACTACCAATTGATCTGGATGCAATAGCACATGCTCTCCACCAGATGCCACACCGCACTCACATTTTGTTGCTTAGGTTCTCACACTTCTAATTTATTCCTTGCACATTTCCAGCCTTGGCAGGAGCAGCGCACCCAACGCCCCGGGTCCTGACAACATACCTAGCCATGTACTGAGAGACTGTGCGGAGAAACTCACGTGTATCCTCACGGACATATTCAACACATCGCTGAGTGAGACTGTTGTTCCCACGTGCCTCAAAGCTGCAACCATCATCCTAGTCCCGAAGAAGTCGTCCCCTTCCTGCCTCAATGACTACCATCCAGTTGCACTCACTCCAATCCTCATGAAGCTCTTTGAGCGGCTTGTCATGGAGCACATCAAGTCGGCCCTCACGTCCTCCCTGGATCCCTACCCGTTTGCATGTCAGTCGAACCGCTGGACCGATGACGCCATCTCCACTCAGCCCTCACGCACCTGGACACTAAGGACTCGTACGTAAGAACTGTCAACACTGTCAACTTCAGCTCAGCATTCAACACGATCATCCCCCAGAAGCTCAGTCATAAACTTGACAAGCTGGGGCTCAATGCCTTGATGTGCAACGGGCTGTTGGACTGACAGGAAGACCACAGGCAGTACCATCACTGTGAACACAGGGGCTCCCCAAGGATGTGTGCTGAGCCCCCTTCTGTTCACGCTGCTGATACACGACTGCACACCGATGCACGACTCCAACAAGTACATCAAGTATGAGGACGATAGAATTGTGGTTGTTCTCATCAGCAACGGAGATGAGACCAACTACAGGAACGAGGTGAGCCACCTTGCTGTGTGGTGCGATGCCTGAACTTTGAATCCCGCCCCCACGCAGACACTGTCAACTCTGAGCCCCCCCGTACATGCAAACATGCATCCCAAGCTCTATCTCTCACACCCCCTACAGCCCCATACACACACATCAGACTGTCATCAGGTACCTGCCATAAGAACTGTTGATGCTACTGCACTTTCATTCTGCTATCACTTTAGTACTTAATTCTCCGTAAAAAAACAAAACAAACCAACAACAAAGAAATCGCACTCTAACCATACCTACCACAGCATAACTCGATGTTGTTCGTGGTTCTCTGTGAGAAATTATATAAAATCTTTTGTCCTTTTGCACTGTGGGTCTTCGACTGTTTCAGTGTTCTGTACGTGTGAACGTATGGCAGTATTTACAATAAAGTTGACTTTGACTTTGACGTCCATTTTAATTTCCTTTTTGTCATTTTTTATTTTAAGTAATGCCCTCCAAATCTTCGGGAAAACAGTTGGCACTGATTATTTTTACACTACATTTTTCACAATTTCCTCCTGATATTTAGTAAGTGATTTATTTTATTTTGTATTTCTAAACCTTTGGTCACTGCCAAATTACTAAATACATCCCTGTTTTATTTTGAGACAAGTAAATACTTCATGATCAATAGATAAATAACTAGATGAAAAAAAAAACGAAAATAAAGAATGGACAATGCAAAAAAAAATGAAAAATGCCAGAGTGTGTGCATCAACGTACCTGTGTTATAATGTCCAATCCCAGTACTGCCTCATCCACAAATATTAATGTCATAATTGCCTGCAATGAGAGTGCTACAAACGTATTGATCCCAAACGTCAAAGCATAGCATTCCTTGGATAAGTTGGATGCAATCTGAAATCTAAAAAAGAGAAAGTGATAATTTCTTATGAAACATTCATATGTGCTGAAACATCTGTTGCTTGATAATAATAAATAATACTTTATTATTCCCTTGCAGGAAATTCCTCTCTGCATTAAATCCATCATGGATGATCTATGAGCAGTTGGCAGCCATCAGGGGAGTAGTTAGGGGTTCAGTGTCTTGCTCAACAACACTTCGACACACTTGGAGGAGCTGGGAAATGAACCAGGAATTTTCGGTTCCAAGAAAAGTGCTCTACTCCTGCACAGCACTTTATTGTAAAGTACTTTTTAGATATTTTATTATTTTATAATTGCTATTATTATTGTTGTTGCTGCTGTTAAAGCAGCCTCAGGGCAGCACGGGCCATTGTCTCCCTGAGTTATCCTCAGGGGGGGACAGGCCAGTGTCTCCCGGAGCCGGTCCCAAGCCCGGATAAATGCAGAGGATTGTCTCATGAAGGGCATTAGGCGTAAAACGTTTGCCAAAACCAAATATGCGTATCGAACCAAAGAATCTTATAATGGATTGATCAAGGCCTGGGTTAACAACGACCGCCATTGGTGCCGATAACCTACGGTACCAGTGGAAATTTGGCAACTGCGGGTCAAAGAAGGAGATGAGGAAAGTGTGATTGGAAGCAGAGAGAGAAGAGGAAAGGCAAGAGTCTGGGACTGAGAGGAGGGACTTTGAATATTGGGATGATGACAGGAAAAGGTAGAGAGTTGGTTGACATGATACAGAGAAGGAAGGTGGATATACTGTGTGCCCAGGAGACCAGGTGGAAAGGGAATAAGAATAGAAGCTAAGGAGCAGATTTTAAAAAATTTAAATTGAAGATGTGATGCTCAATGTTGTTAGTGGCTATGCCCCACAGGTAGGATGTGAGTTACAGGAGAAGGAGAAGTTCTGGAATGAGTTAGATGAATTGATGCAGAATATCCCCAGAAATGAGAGAGTGGTAATTGGGGCAGACTTCAATGGACATGTTGGTGCAGACAATAGAGGTGATGAAGAAATGATGGGCAGGTTTGATATCCAGGATAGGAATGTGGAGGGACAAATGGTGGTAGACTTTGCAAAAAGGATGGAAATGGAAAACTTATTTCCTGGAAAGACCAGAACATGGGGTAACTTATAAGAGCGAAGGTAGGATCACGCAGGTAGACTACATCTTGTATAGACGAGGTAATCTGAAAGAGATCCGTGACTGCAAAGTAGTGGTAGGTGAGAGAATAGCCAGACAGCAAAGGATGGTAGTTTGTAGGATGACTCTAGTGAAGATCAAGGGGACAATGGCAGAGCAGAGGACAAAGTGGTGGATGCTGAAAAAAGGGCATTGTTGTATGGTTTTCTTGGAGGAGTTGAAAAACTGGACAACTACAGCTAGTGTGATCAGGGAAACATTACGAGAGTATTTGGTGTGTCGTCTGAAAGGAAAGTAGATAAGGAGACTTGGTGGTGGAATGAGGAAGTACAGAAGTCTACACAGAGAAAGCAGTCAGCAAAGAAGAAGTGGGGCACTGAGGGGACTGAAGAGAACAGACAGGAGTACAGGGAGATACAGCGTAAGGTAAAGCAAAGACAAAAAAAGGGCATATGATGACTTGTATTCTCGGCTGGATAATAAGGAGAGTAGATGCTAGAAGAGTGATGGAAAGATGGAAAGTGTACTTTGAAGAGCTGATGAATGAGGAAAATGAAAGCGAGGGAATGGTAGAAGAGGTGACAACCGCAGACCACAAAGTAGCGGAGATTAGTAGAAGTGAAGTGATGAGGGCATTGAAGAGGATGAAGAGTGGAAAGGCAGTTGATCCTGATGATATACCTGGAGGTATGGAGGTGTCTAGGAGAGGCAGCTGTAGAGTTTATGGCTAGATTATTCAACAGGATCTTAGAGAGTGAGAAGATGCCTGAGGAATGGAGAAGAAGTGTGTTGGTGCCCATTCTTAAGAACAAGGGGGATGTGCAGAATTGCGGTAACTATAGAGGGATAAAGTTGATGAGCCATACAATGAAGTTATGGGAAAGAGTAGTGGAAACTAGACTGAGAGCAGTATTTGCTTTGAGAATGCTA
>CAAKHD010013960.1:0-10454 GCA_901007705.1 Fistularia tabacaria
AGGTGGGGGGCGGCGGACACTATTGAAGGCACTGGGGAAGTCAAAGAAGGTGATGCTCACAGTGATTCCCGCTCCCTCCAGATGGGACAAGGCCCTATGAAAGAAGAAGATGATGGCATCCTCCACACTCATATGCTGCCTGTACGCAAACTGCAGAGGGTCCAGGGAGGCAGACAGCCGTTCCTTCAGGTGTCGGAGAACGAGCCTCTCGAGTGACTTCATGACATGTGACGTTAGAGCCACTGGCCTGAAATCATTGAGAGCACTCGGACGTCCTTTTTTTGGGTACCGGGACAATGCAGGAGGTCTTCCAAAGGTCAGGCACCTTCAGCAACCTCAGAGAGAGGTTGAAGAGGTGCTGGAAGACCCCTGCAAGTTGCCCGGCACACACCTTGAGAACCCTTGGGCTGATGTTATCTGGCCCACTGGCTTTGCTCTGCCTCAGACTGGAGAACTCCCTCTGCACCTGGCTGGAGGTTAGGCTGAGGCCATGATTGGGGAGTGGGGGGATTGGGGGTGAGTGACTGTGACCATACGCAGAGAGGGGGTTGTGTGCGGAGGGGAGGGAGGGTCTGGCAGGGGGAACTACTGGTGGATGGAGGGGAGGGAGGGATGAGGATGACGGTGGGGGCTTACCTTTTAGACTTCAGATTTTTTCAAAGAGAACCATCAAAATAATAATTTTCTTAGGTTGGACTTTATTTTATTAGTACTTGAGAGAGCTAGTCAACTTGTTTTGTGTATCAATGATTAACTAAGTATTTATGTTAAGCTGGTGTCGGCAAGAAGACAAAGCGTTTCATTTATAGCTCAACAAAAAACATTTTATGAATGAAATGACACTTGCATGTTTTTATGACACTCCAGGCAGTTATACAAAAACGAACCTTCTGCTACTTGTCAGAAATATTATGAGTTCAGATGCAGAGCTAGAGCCTGGCATTCCAAAGGAAGCCCCCCTGGACTTTCCTCAACATCAAAATTCCTCCTTATCCTTGCAGCTATCCACCGAGCTCAAATACCGCCCTACTTGTCTAATATGGAACAAACTTTTGGCTCCCTTTCTCTCACTGCTTGTGAAGAATTCCCACTGTCAGCAGTCAAGGTCATAACACTCCCTCCTGTTCACATCCGTGTCTGTCTTTGCTTGACCGTTATCAAAACGTATTCAGTATTCACAGTATTTTTTGATTAGTGCGTTCAACCCATTCAAACCACTTTGACCTGCTCCTGATGTTTCTTTATTTCTCCGACGAGGGAGGTGCTCGACTTAAAGGGATACAGCTTTCTATCTCGTTCTCCCCTGTGCTGTCCACGGACTATGAGACTCGACGATGCAACATCAGTGCCAACAAGTAAACAAGTAACAGGACATGAAAGCCATCAGTTCTTAATCCAAACAGGAACCTGTACAATGAGTCCATCGCTGGGACTGAGATCATGTTTAAGAGTGTTTAGATAACAAGAACTTTTACAGAACACTCTGTCCCTTAGAGATATAGAATACTCAGCTTAGGTTTATCTAAGACATGAGAATACCCATTATCCTGCTTGTGAATTTTTCTCACACTCTGAAAGATGATGTGTGAGAGTTTTGGAATGTACATTCAATTAAGGTGTGAGTAGATGCAGCAACTGTTGCAATGAAAAAAAAATGGCAGTAAATCATTCGCCTCTTTCCATCATACCTGGGAATGCTGAATTTTTAAATCAGAAAATATCTGCAAAATTAAATAGCGATTCAACTGGTCATAAATAGTGCTTTCTGTCTCTCTGCTGCATCAGATTTGCCATATTATAATAGCTGAAAAAGAAGCTCATTGTGTTTGGATTATATTTACTTGTATCTCTGTGTAAATATGTAAATCCAGAAGTGTGGCCACATTCAGGGGCCTTCATTATTCTCCTCAGAATTAACCTCCAGCCCTTTACTTCCAAATCAGCTCAGAGCCCAGTAAACTCTCTAGCCAAGCAGTAGGTAAATCAAGCAGCTCTAGTGTGTGTGGTGTGTGTGTTTGTGTGTGTGTCGGGGTGTGTGGTGTGTGGGTGCATGAGTGCATGCCTACAGCTACATGACCAGCAGAACAAAAGAGCTCTTATTGAACAAAATTTTCCATCCATTCCAAGGAGATTAAGGCTAAAGACTAAAAGATTAAGAATCTAATTTAGGAATTACGATATGAATTGTGAAAAATACGAACACTGTTTAAGGGCAGCTACTAACTACTAGTTTGGTTTTGGTTAATCTGTTTACTAATGTTGTTTATTAAGTAAGGTACTGCATAGATTGTATACACTAATAGAAGCCTCTGAAGATCAAGAAAACCTGCAATGACAGGCAATGTTCAGCCACTAACTGAATAATTCCTGGATTGATGGTGCATATCTGGTTAACTGGCAGTTTGATATTACAAATCAACAACAACAACAACAAAACACTTCACAACCAACTTTGAACCATTAAAGCATCACATTTAGTTATAACTCAATTGTAAATTTAACATTTTCACCTTGTGCTTTCCCTTGATGCAGTCTATGTATCAGCAGACCAAACTAACAATGTCACTTTATAAAATAATCTTAAATGAAGGGATTTAAAGAATGCCACGCTGGCCTCTGGCACAGAAGTAACAAGAGGGATTCGCAACAGGGCTACTCATAAATACAAGTTGTAAAAAATCATTACTGTTCTGTATGCACCTTTCATGTGAGAGACATACTGTATACACTATTCTCCCTATCAGTCCATAACAGGGAAAGGTAACTTCCGGCAGTCCTAGCCCACTTTGTGTCCTAATATGAGCATGGAACAACCAACAGTGGAAGAACTGTAGCCTTCCACCGTGTGTCTATTTTCAGCCCTGTTTTTCCTCCACGGTCATTGTTCTCTTTCAAATAGTCCAGCTCCTCAAAAGAATGCAGAGTTTCCTTCCCTCCTCCAGCCCAGCCACCCCATCCTCATGTACATGACAGGTCTCAAAATATCAATTGTGAGCTCAGTCATGCACAAGATATCAAGGCAGGCACAGAGAAGCCAGTCAAAGAGAATATACTCTGTGTGCTTTAACTCTTTGGTGATGTGATTATTGGTAACAACACAACTATTCTTTAATTTAACAAGCGGATAATAATCCACAGTTGTATGGCAAACTTAAACAGTTAGAACAACCCTATGTCCTATGTTTCTGATGAATCAGCAATTTGTTACGTCCTCGTCTTTATTTTCTTTTATGTATGTACACAAAAACCTATTTTCAAACCAGTGTATATGTCTGTGTGCCCGTGATTCCTGGTTCTTTAAACCCCTATCCTTACAAAGTTACAAAGTTTGGTGTGTTCTGTGAAAACTAAAAAAAGATACATGACAGAAATTATTGCTTAAATCTGACGACTCCTGTTTTGTCTTCACTGGCATGAAGAATACATATTAGATAGGTCTAGTTGCACTATCTCACTTACTGTATTTAACTGCAGGTCATGGAGATGGAGAAACCTTTCGTCCATAAGTTGTTATCGAAAATATTTATCCTCTTGCAATGAAGTGTGTTTTGATGGCTACAAAATCTACAAAATAAAATTTGTCTCAGTTTCATGAGGGGCTTTATTGACAAAGACCAGAAGTTGTCAAAGCCCAACTGGTCAAAACAAGGCCCAAAAAGCCATGATAGGCTGTGGCTAAACCATACAATTATTTGTTTGTCTATACTGACTTAGACTGCAAACATGACCATACATCTACAAAAGTGTAATTATCTACAAAAGTAGATAAATGTCGAGTCATGATTTACGATTAGCTTTTGTATTCAGTGTGAATAAATACATTTTGAAAGCAGGAAATAATATACATCAGAGGTCTATTTTTCCTTTTTGGGTCACTTTTTCTTTGTCTGCACATAATGCTGCAGTCCTCAGTGCTTGTGCTGACATGCCTAGAAAATCTGTAGCCAAAAAAGAAAAAAAATCAGGCTTTGGGCAAGCTTATGCCCTGGTTGAGTTGTACCAAGTAAGCTTGATGATGAGCTTTGACCAACTCTGGCCCTGGCTTCAACAGGGGTATTTGAGGATAACACTGAAAGTGCAAAAAAACGCACACCATAACAACCAACAAGTCTATTCTCCAGTGACATGCAGGGTTGATAACTGAAAGGTGACATGTTTACAGATAAACTCTGGAGCCCCAGCGATCATCTGTTTTAGCTCCACTGCTGCTCTGGGTAACACCTTGGAGTCATCTGAGAAGAAGAAATGTGTGGGGTTTGTTTTTTCAGACAAATAACTGCCTCTTTTCCGCAACTATGACTGCGATGATATACATCTGAAATAATAAGCAAGTGCGTGTGAAATCAAGCGTAAGAAGGTAGCACGAATGAGATGAGGGCAGACCTGCCTATGAGATAAAACTGAAAAATGAGTTGCAGATTGTTTTTCTGTGTCATATCCAACTATTTGTGAAGGTTTACTGTTTACCTTGGATATTGCTGTGACAGCTTCTTCATCGTCTTCCTCTCCTTCTATGTCTTTGTCCTGGAAGACAAATATGTGCATACGCACATACACATACACACATACACACAGATAGACAAACATATACGAGCAGTGAGTTAACAAAACCAGCATCCCCTAACACAAACACATACACACCATCCACAGTTTACGCCAGTGATGTGTGGGGAGACTGTGTGCAGACTCTCCTGTAAGAGAGAAGCGAACATTTGTGGATGCGAAACATAAACAAACTGTGTTTGAAGAACTATATGGAAGGCTGCACGGAGGGCTGGGGACATGGTGGAGGAAACTGCTGGAGTCAAAGGGCAAATTCAAACAAAGGAGAAAGGAAATAAATGCATGACCCGTTACTCTAACAGTATATGACACCATTTGAGGCAGAGCTATTTTGGCTCATTGTTACTGACTACAATACGAGGGTTACTCTTAGTGCTATTCAGTGTGATAGAACAGTTAGCATTGTTTTGCTAAATTGTTCTGCTTTCCTCAAGAAAATCTGTGTCTCTATAATGACGCATGATAGATGACTAAACATATAAAAAAAATATATACTTCATCATTTTGTGTTTTCAACCATTAGCATTTTGCCAAACTTAGAAAAAGAACAAAATAGTTGGGTTTTATTAAAAAGAGCTTTTCAGGAACTAAAATAACAAAAGATGGGCCACTAGAAACCGCCAAAGTCAATCAAAACTTTCCAAATCTAAATAGCCTCAGACCCAGCACTGTGGTTGACCTCTATTTATCACTTTTAAATTGCTTCAATGGATGCTCCTGGCTGTACATTACTGAATCTCTGAATGTCTAAGAATATCTAGATCAAGAACCAACGGTAGTTCCTTTTTTTTCTCAGGTTAATCATCCCAATTTATTTCTAAGTTGAAAATTTTTAGGTACTTTTGAAGAGATGCATTCATGGTTTAAAGATATATCCCAAAAAAAATGCATCAAGATTATATCATCAAATCACAATTAGACTCTCCTGGGAGAAGATGAAGCTGTTGGGAAATCTTGTTGAACATTTTTCTGAAAGATTACGTTTGGTTGAGAGATAATGAAATAATGACTACATGACTGCAAATGGCAATCGAATTACACAATGTCAGTTTTCACTGCCCTTGTGGGGGGGTTAATCTGTTAAGAATGGCCAACTTTTTCTGGAAAATTCAACTGTTTGTAATTATCCTGATAATAAAATACAATGATGCACGTACTATATCTTCTGTGTGCTTGTGTTACAGATTTACAGACCTGCCTTCTCCTATGAATTGGTAACCATATCAAATCCCTTTCCTTTACCTGAGTGATATTTTTCACAGCATCTAAATTGTGCAATTTGGCTTCGATGAATAATGATCTGACACTTTGTGTAAAGAGGTCGGAAACCATCGGGTGTGTGTGTGCGTGTGTGTGGGGGGGGTGTACATATCAGATACGTATTCGAGCCTGAGATTACTGAAGTAGAGACAGAATTCCTGTAAAACGATCAAAGAACTCAGAACTTGTATCAACTGACATCAACTGACAAGTCCGCAAGAGGGGAATACAGAAACATAACTGAAGGGAGATAGAGAGAGATACATCAGGGGAGAGAGAGAGAGAGACTTGGTTTGACATGTCTGAACAAAGTCTCCACCACCTGAGCTGATCAAAGACATCCTCTCACACACACTGAATTCTGACTACTTAATTTTTAGACCATAAAAGCATTTACAACTTGAAATAAAGGTTGAGGATGATGGGGGTAGCAATGGGGGGAGAAGGGGGAATTGGAAAAGAGAGCAGTATGTCAAAAAATGCCTGGAAACATAGACACCGAGAGTATTTCTTTCACACCTTGGGATTAATGTTTTTTGTGGTTTGGTTTTCCAGCTCCTGCATGTGTATGTGCAGGCATACGTGTGTGCATGTGAAGTAGTAATAGTATACATCATATAATGTCCTTCAGTTACCTTTTAATAGGAGATTCCTAATAAATCATGTGTGCCTTCTTCGGCTGACTTAGAAGAAACAAAGAACAAACTACAAATATGTATATGTACATAAGCAATAAGATTATGATAACGACTCATTTTTAAATCCTTTAGAATTTGTTTTGCAAGCTGATATGAACAACTTAGAACAGGACATTAGAATATCATGTCTCTGTACTAAAGCCAAACCAATATTTAATTTATTATATTCCTTCCAGTATCTACTGACAAACAACTTAATATTGGAGTTATTTTCAAAGGTTTTCGTACTGATTTTGATTGAATACGACTGTTGCACTGGGCTCAAATAAAGATCATGAAGAAAATCAGCCTGACACTAAAATAGTTAAACAACCCTGGAAGATGATAAAATGTCATGTTATGTTATCACTGACATTTACACATTTCGATGTTAACAACATGGTATCAAGACATGTCGTTGTCAGTACTCTGAATCAAATGATTGGCTTTGGATCCCCTAACATTTATTTCACAACCTGAGGGAAGCCAAATATCAAATATTGAGTATTACGCAGTGAAATCCTCAAGCTTCTTGTCTAACTCTCAACAGTAAAGCAAATGTATGAATTCAGAACAGAGAAGTTGAACTTTTGAATGCTTGACATCATTTCCACCTGGGCCCTGTGGAATTCTGACCCAAACCTGTTAAGTCAAAAGCTTGCTTTCTTCTCTTCACTACAGGATCACGCAAGATGTATCTTCCTGTCCTGTGTCATTGCTTTATGATATATTTGAGGTTGTCCGAAGTGACTGATCAGACCCAATCCTATTCATAATAGTGCTTCAAGTAACTTGGCTCCTGAAGTGGAATTACAGTGCTATTGAAGTGCAGCTTTAAGCCACAGACAAGCGGGCACACACAACTCCCACATGCTCATAGCTTACACCCATTGAACTTCAACTGCAAGGGAGAGGTTAGGCTTGAGGAAGGGGAGGGCATCAAATCTCAAAATCCCCCTTCCCCCATTTTCACTACCAGCTTTCCTTTACTGAATAATCCTCCGTGTCTACCTGTCCCCCCTCTGGTCTCTGTGTTGCTACAACTGATCAACACTATCCATCTTCATTGCACAAGATTTTAATTCAATTGTTCTGTCAGTGCTTTAATAGAAGAGAACTGATGATAGGCCGATAGTGAGACCATGAAGTAGGCTTATGGTCACTTGTTCGATTACTGGCCCACTCCTGCAGCGACAGACCAGCCTGGAGATCACTCTATGTTTTCTCCACTGCTTAGCCAGGACCTTTTTCTTTCTGTATTTCCTTTTTTGTTATTTTGTTGCTATTTGAAAGATGGAGTCAAAAGAAATTATCACATCTCTAATAACTGTACCTTGTTCAGTTTAACCTCACTCTGTGTTTATTGTCAATGATGAAGGCAACCTTGATTTCATGAATTCAGCTTTTTATGAAGTTCAAACTGTGGTAGATCGATGGCAATAATAAATGCATAGTTTAAAATGCCTACTTGTGTAACTGTTTTGTCAATATTGTAAATCACTTTAGTTTTTAAGCCTTTCATCAATAATTTTGATGATTTTGAACTCAAATCCTTCCCCTTCAATGTTCCTGTATACTTGAGAAACACTTCTACAATTCACTCCAAAATACTGTTTTCAAATCTGTATTTAAGCATAAAAAACAGCCGAGTTCCATACATTAACAATATATAAATGTAGAGTGGTGATAACGATAGTCTATGTTGCTATCTCGTGACATCATACTGTGCTTCAGATGATTCAGTAATGCTTGATCTCTGACTAAAAATCATTTACCCTTTGAGAAAGCAAGAATGCATACTGGGACATGGAGACACACCATCCTGCATCACTGCCGGGTCAGGTTGGTTTTTACTCTGTGTTTACAACATTTTATGAGAGAGTTATTGCCATGGTGACACTGGGAGACCTCCCTGATGTCTTTCCCAGGATTTAAGTGGCTCCCTCACTTGACCTCACATCATGTATCGCCAAACAAACCAATAGTCTGGTAAAAGTTTCAACTGAAATCATTAACATTGGCTTCTGCATTTGTTAATCACCTTATTTGCCAATGCAAAGGTTGCAGTTGAAAAATCAACTAAAACTGTTGTACAGGCGATACTTTGATCTCTTTTATCTCTGATTCTTTAATTGTCCGCAGATATAAAATGGGGGGGACTAGCTATTTATGGAAAAATAACTATGTGTTATTTACATACAGAGCTAGGCCAGCTGCACGTATCCTGAGTGTGTCTTATCTTGATCCTCCTCTATGTACCCACCACGTTTTGCCAGAGGCAGACCAGCTGCCTCCAAGTGCTGATACCATGCTTTTAGAATTCACAAACGGCTACTCACCTGATTAAGCTTGAACATAGGGGCTGGTGAAAGTCTGCAGCTGACTCAGGTTGTTATTGTTTTTTTCTTTCTGCGCAGTACCTGTTCATTTGTACTTATCCGAGGGGGAAAAAAATCTCTTAGAAAACATTTTTTGTGGGTTCATGAGTTGGGCATACACTTGGGCAATCATCAAGCCACAGAACCTCCTGACAGCATTTCTAATGTTACATTTCTCCTCACATTAATTTCGCCATGCATATTTACAATAACAATTGGTTTTAACTATATTTACATAATTTTAATAGCGGACTTCCTCCTCTAATTTGATATTTTAATTTAGATGCTGAATACTTTTTGTGTGAAGCCAGTGTGAATTGTTTGCACAAACAAGTCACTGGCAAATCCAAACCCTCTGGAGGACTGACACTTGTTCCAAAGTGGGGGGAGGGGGGGCGTCCTCTGATAGTCAAAAAGGCTGTGGGATCATTCATTATTGTAAATCTTTCGGAATACTTTTGCCCAGTTCTTATACAAAAGTAAAACAAAATGTCACAGTTCCACAACAATCCGCGCCTTTACCTTGTAAGAGTGATGATAGTGCCAGGTCATGTCGTCTTCCTCTGACGCGTAGTCCACCAGGACCTTACTCTTGCTTTTCTTAAACATAGTCCTCGCAGAGTTTCTCCGTCTTTTCCTGGCAAAAGGAATATCAGAGACCCCCTCGTAGAGTTTGGCCACCTTCCTGTCCGATTCAGATCGAACCGAAGCGCGTTGTGATAGTTTGTGGTATTTCTACAGCAACGACTCCGCTGTGGAGGGGGTTGGGGTGGATTGGGTGGTGGGGGGTCCACTAAGCACTATTCAGACTATTCATTCATAAAGGTGCCAGGGGCCGGACAGCTCAGTTTGTGTGTGTGTGTGTGTGTGTGTGTGTGTGTATGTGTGTGTGTGTGTGTGTGTGTGTGTGTGTGTGTGTGTGTGTGTGTGTGTTTGTGTTTGTGTTTGTGTGCGTGTGCGTGTTTTATATTTTCTTGGAAGTGACGGCGCCGCAGGTTTCGTAAGTGGTTTGCGTATGTTGTGCGCTTTTACGCAGGCTCGACCACCTGGACCTCCGCCGCTCGCTCCTCCCACAGAGCCCCCTCCCACACACACACACACACACACGACAGACGAGTGACGAGTGACGGGGTTAGATTTCTCATCTTCAGCCAATAAAAGCAAACAACAAGTAATAAAATCTTTGTCTCTTTGTCGATGAAAAGAAATCGGCAAAAACTGCCAGCCTCACAGTTGAAAACTTGATCTTTATTCAATAAGTGCACTTATTGTATGAAAATATATTCAAGATTCAAGATTCAGAGTGTTTATTGTCAGGTGTACAGTGTGGAAACATGTTTCCCTGTACAATGAAATTCTTACTTTGCTGTTTGAAGTGCATTTAGAAATGTACTGATAATAAATAATGGAAGTGTAAACTATTATATAAGATTATTATAAATATTATATATATATATATGTGTGTGTGTGTGTGTGTGTGTGTGTGTGTGTGTGTGTGTGTGTGTGTGTGTGTGTGTGTGTGTATATCTGTGTATTTAAGTTTTTTTAATAAAACACTTCAAAATCTTCACAAACG
>CAAKHD010013960.1:18066-64932 GCA_901007705.1 Fistularia tabacaria
AGAGACAGAGAATTACCACAAAAGAAGTAGGATGTGTCAGTAAGAGTGCGCACGCAAGAGGGTGAAAGGGTGTGTGTGTGTGTGTGTGTGTGTGTGTGTGTGTGTGTGTGTGTGTGTGTGTGTGTGTGTGTGTGTGTGTGTGTGTGTGTGTGTGTGTGTGTGTGTGTGTTGGTCTGTCTTGCTTGCTGTCCATCTTTCTGTATGTTCTCTCGAAGCTAGAGACTCGATTGAAAAAAAACAGGTACTCAGGTATTCTACTCTTACTACCTTGGCTGTCTACAAAAAGAACCTGTTAATTGTCAAAATGAAGGTGTACAAACATCGTTTATTCAAAATTGTTGTATTTGTAGAGTTCATCACCAACCTCCGCTTAAAGCGTTTCACAGCTGTAACTCTGACCATGGATCTTCTTGGGATGGATCTGGACTTATTTCCAAGCTGCTTTGATGCATAACTGGCTCAGAACTTGGCTTCTGCTATAAAGTGCAGAAATCACCCTGGCCGGGCTCACCAGCCAGGCTAAAATAAGTGTGGGAAACAATAGTCCCACATGTTGAGATACGGTAAAAACTTTGTAATTCTAGTTTGAAACACCAGCTTACATGCAATGTAAACAGCAAGTGTAAGCTACTAAGGGTCAGTCAGGTGATGTCCAGGGGTGATACTGTCCTACCACAATAACGAGGACTTATGAATTCCGCTGGAAAGAAGACAGAAATATGCTGACATCTAGTGAACAAAAAAAGGATTTCTACACTGTAAAAGAAAACAGTCACTATTTTCAGGATGCTACAACTGCATTTGTAGAAACTTTTGGATGATTTAATCATCCATACAGGGAGATTAAACTCTCTAACAGTCAGGTCTCATTAGTTATATAAGATCATGTGTTCACAGGATTTGAAATACTTCTATTTAAGCCATCGTTACAATACTCTTTTAATGTATCATCTCGAGTAACAGCAGATGTTGATTATTAAAACTTTGTCATTATTTTTCCCATCTGAATCACTGACTTTGCTCATAAATAAATAGTCAACAACTTCAGATAAACATTAAAATAATACATCTGGTGATTTGATTTATGCATTATTGAGGCTTTTTTTGCACAAGTTTTCACTTTTGTGATTTAATACACTCAACTGATTGGCTATGCCGGGGTCGGGAACCCGCGGCTCCAGAGCCTCATGCGTCTCTACGATCCCTCTGATGAGGCTCCCTTTGGCTTTTGAAAATAATCAACGAGTATTTCATTGAAATGTATTTTATTTTAGTTCGTTCATTTTTTTAAATTTGTAACTGTGGGTTAACGAAAGTCGCTTTACTTGCGTGTCACCACAAATATCAAGAGCGGAGACACCAGTTTCTTTCGGGTAACGTTCCCAACTCCTTTTAGTTTTCCCTCCTTCCTCAGCCTGTCGCCGCGCCGCCCCGCCTGCCACACTCCCGCTTCCTGCGGAGGCTTCAAAATAAGGGCTCCAGGCACCAACCGTGATTACAACAAAAAACCGGGGCAAGGTCTTAAAGATGCGTTACAAATGTTATTCTAAATTTGAAGATTATGGCGATTTTGTAACATCCAAATAAAAACGTGTTTAAATATTTCTGTCGCTCGTAACAAGCGACAGCACGCACAGAGAGGACGGCATTTTTGGTTTGCTATTCACAGGCCCCCTGGCAGGGAAATTATAACACACCAAATGACAGAAACCACATTTTATTGTTTTTTTTACTAAAGTACAATGAACATCTGATCGATCATTTTAATATTTGTGTAACACTATTCCTTGAAAATATCATCGCACAAAATGGTAGGTGATGGACTGACCGATGATGTACTGGTCTTAACATAGGATTTAATTTTTATTCATATTTTTCTTTGTTTTTTATCATCTAATTTCTTTCATTTTTTTTCACTTGAGATGTACTTCATTTGTACATTTTGCACAGATTTTTTTCCTTTTATCAACTCAACCTACATTATGTGAAAAAATAGGATCATTTTCATTAAGAATATTAAAGTTCAGTTAGTAATTATGGATGTAATGTATTTGATTTTGATAGAGACAATGAGGCTAGATGGTGAAATATGATTTGCTGCAGTAACTCCTGAAGGGAGCAGTCAAAAGGAAAAAAAAAAAAAGAAGTCCATGTCTGTGACACAGTGATGTGCATTTTGCTATATTTAATCAAAATAGAATTGTTGACAGTTTTCATGCTTTATTGAATACAATTCATTGACCTTTGATTAACAGAAGAAATGGGGAATTTGTTTTTTTTGTAAAACAAAAACAACTTTAAACAACCTAAAAAATAAACTTGACGATATAAACAGGTTATATGCAATAATTTGCGGCATTAACAGTAAGCTTTGGTTCATCTGCTTAATATCTCTAGAACAGAAAGAATCCCAGTAACATTCTTTGAGTACAGATACAAACACTAGCTTTTTCACACGCATCTTCATTTCAGGGTCACTGACCTTTCATATGTAAGTATAAGCTGGTCTAAAAACGACTTGCATCGTAATAGGATCAATGCAGGATCTCAGTATCATTGCATTCACCTTGTGGCCTGTTTCGCCTTCTAAGCCTCTTTTATACATTCAGTCTATGTTTATAACCTCTCCTTGCTTGAATCAGCTGATTGGGACATCTGCACACCATCTTTTTAGGCCCTGCTAATTTTCATTCCCCATCGTTGATACATTCATATGCTGTCAATTTTTTCCGTTTCAAAGAGCATCAGTCACAAAAACATTCCAGAAAAATTCTATCTATGTTAAGAGACCTTACCGGTCAGTCATCTATTTTCATCTTGTTTGACAGTGGTGTACAACTGGGAGAGATCCGGGTGGATTCACACGTTGTTCCGGGTGAACTCCAGAATGGCCGTCCTGGGTTCTACCTCTGACAACAATCCACTGTTCTATATATAGGTCCAGCTAGATGTCCTCCAGTCCAGCTCACAACACAAGCTGGGAGCACCCAATGTCACAAACTACTAATCTCATTCAGCATCAGAGTGATATGTACATTATTATGTGTTATGTACACAAAAAGTGCAAAGTAGCAGTAATCACATGTAAAAAAAAATCATAAATTTCTCATCCTACTGCCCTGGGAATATTTTTTCTGTGCATCTTTCAGAGTTCAGTACCTAAGAGTGAGAGGCTTTCTCTGTCTCTTATATTTACATTCACACAAGGGAAAGAGCAATCCAAAGTTAAGGAGTCATACTATTAACTCCAGAATAAAGACTGAATTAAAATCAAAGCAGGAAAAAAATTAATAAATGCCTTGATTCTCAGAATTACAGATGCTTCCTGTTTGATATCTCTCTCCATGTCCTTCTTGTTTAGTCTACGAAAAGAACAAATGCATTCTGCTTTATCGAATCAACACGCATACGAAAACAAATTTTTTGAATTAAAGGCGGGGGACTTTGCAGGGATCAGTGTACATGTCAAACATTTGAGAATTTCAAAATTTTATTCATTCAAATTATTGATCCAGGTTGAAAGATTAGATCTGGCTGAATACTCCCATGATAAGGCACGGGATAAAGAGAGGGGATGATGGTTCAAAGCACTACATCAGCCAGCAGACACATTAAGAGCTGCATGGGAAAAAAGCATGCTTGAAAGGAGAGGTAGCATTTACATGGGAGTATTTCTTTTACTGCATTATTAGAGCCTTAAGGCAAGAATTCTTACTCAAACGCAACAAAAACATAATGAAATCCAGAATGCATGCGATGTAAAACTGGAACCACACTGAAGGGATTATGGGGCTGCCCAGAGAAAAACAACAGAAATATGATAGCATCACTTCCATCAATCGTTTTGTTTTTTTTTGTTCTTATTTTTGTTTGGTTTTACATTTTGTGTGCATGCGTTTGTGTTTGTGTGTGTGTGTGTGTGTGTGTGTGTCTGTGTGTCTTTGTCTGTGTCTGTGTCAGAGTGTGAATCTGTCACAGTTCTCCCATCCGTCTCATCTGAAGAGATGACTTGCAGGCTTGAAGTTCTGTGTGAGTTGCCGGGAGCTGTAGCCGGACATGCCAATTCCCATAAAGCCCAGGAGGACGGCCATGCGTGACATCACAGGGCCCTCTCTGGTCTGCAGCACAGTCTGTGCTGCCTGAGTCTGGAAAAGAGGCAAGGGTCTCAATAACAAGAGGCCCAAGCAGATTCATCAGGGACAAGGTTGACCAAGACACTGCTTCGGACACTTGCCCACTGGCTCCGGCTGTAGGACAGGTTTTAAAATGCCACCTGTCTCATAGCAGCCATGGCCGTACAATAAGGAGAAATCCTTATTGGTTTTTCTTTCACTGTTTATTAATAATTCAGCAACACCATACAGTAATTTTTTGCCAGTGGTTTATGTCTCAGAACCCTGATATAAACTCAGTTAGTTCATTTTGTGTTGGCCACTGTCCTGTGAGAACCGTCCTTTTCTTTATGAATCCGATTATTCTATCAACAAATTAAGTGTTCCCTCATTAAGTTTGAAAACAATTCTAATAAAATGCTTTTCAATACAGTCGGAAACTAATGGATTATGAGAAAAAGCATTTCTGTTAAGCCATAGCAGCTGTTTGTATTCTATCAGGAAAGCATTTTGGAGATAAAAAGTTTTTATATGAAAAAAAAAAACATATTCAACAACAATGTGCATAAAAAGATATTTTTTGCATGTACATGCAAATGCAATGAGAAACGAATCATAATTCTGTCAGTCTTTAAAAACACATTGAAAATGTTGGCACAGTGTCATAGCACCATTATTACTATAAGCCAGTGAATGAAATGTTTTAGATTAATGGAAATACATAACAATGAAGAAAAAAAATAATTAATTATTTACATTAAGTCAACCCAAATAATGTGAGTAATTGATAACTCTGGTATTATTTTACGCTGATCCACACTTGTTGCTATTGTGTATCCACAAGGAAAATTGGGAACATGAATGTCATGTTTTCGCCATGAGATCCAATTAGAGGGCTATGGCCCAACCCTCAGATTCACCTCAGATTTGCCTCAGAGGCAGCCTCAGATTCAAATCCATTCAAAGACAGGTTGCTGTAATCCTCTGTGCTAATTCCTCACCATGACTCGCACACGCAAATAGGCGCATGAGAAATGATACATGAGAACCCACTTGACACAAAATCAGTAGCTGTTTATGTTTTAACAACCATAAGGATTAGCATAAGGTTAATATTGATCCCCATAGGGGAAATTTGGGTGTTGCATTAGCAACATTAGAAAAAAAAATGAATCATGTGCACTGAGAAACACCCTTTTGTGACTGACATTCACAAAAAATAAGGATCTAGACATTTTTACCCACCTGGAGGTATCGAATATATCCTGGAGTGAGTCGAGGAATGCGAAAAAACATCGTTGTTATATTCTGTAGTGTGTCACCTCTGAGACAACCCTCAAGACTTCTAGCTTGGCAACTCAATCACAAAGTCCCCTCTCCTTTGGTTTGTCTAAAAGACTCCCAGGTCCTTAACTCAGTTACACCAACACACCTGCACTGTGATGATCTCCCTGAAGGCAATCTGGTCCCTACAGGTGGTTTATAAACGCTTTTCGTCATTGTGTAATCTGGTCATGTGTTTGTCTGCATTGGTGTTGTGTGTGTGTGTGTTTGCATGTCTGTGTGAATGGGGATTAACAGATCTGCTGAAGACATGGAGGTCAATTTACTTCTTCTGTCCACTTCCTGCTAATTATATAGGAGATTTGGGACAAGTAGCTCCATCACACCTGGTGACACAGCAACTCTTGAATGACATCTGTAAGGTCGTTACTAAGTAGGTTGGCAATTAGGTTTAATTAAATCGTAAATATTTGTGGAGCAACAGCATAGACGATTGTAGTACATGTGGGATGACGCAAAACATCTATGTATATCAAAACTCCTCATCAGTTCAGTGTGCAGTTAAAGATGACTTAAGTCATTACCAGCATGGTTGCTCTTTAATGACTGGAAATTGAAACACATCATCACAAACATTAACAGAGGCAGATAAGTTGTCATTTGTTTGACTACTTAAGCTATTAAAAATAATGTGAGATGCATTGTGATAAAAAAAACAACAACATATAAAACACCAAAGTCCAAAAGAATAAGTAGAAATGAAGAAATTTGAGGAAAATGAAGAAATAAAGGCCTCTCTTGTTGCTCTGTAAAATCAGGGCTCTTTACGAAAACAAGCAGATAAACCGCTGAACAGTAAATACAACAAAGCACTTCATTCTAATTATTCTTAGGGAATGGTTGCATAACCTGATACTAATTTTTTTTTTAAAGTTAAACGATAAATTAGAATTCTGGTTAGACAACAGACTCTATCCCTCTGTGAAGTATGATCATGACTTTATTTATATTTGGTAAAGCTATAAGGGTACTGCCATTAATTTTGTGTAACATTCCACTATTTGGTCTGATATACGACTCGAAGATACATGATGATAATTATTATTCCTTAAGTAAAACCATCAAAACATATAATTTGCACAATAAACTGGACTGGACACACAACACAGATGCCCTATAAAGGAAGGCTCAGAGCAGGATGTTCTTCCTGAGGAGACTGAGGTCGTTTGGTGTCTGCAACGTGCGCCTTAAGACCTTCTACCAGTCTACGTTAGCCAGCGCACTCTTCTTTGCTATAGTGTGCTGGTGGGGCGGTGCCAGGACTGGTGAGGTCAACAGGCTCAACAAGCTTGTGAGGAAAGCTCGCTCCGTGGTGGGACTCAACCTCGACCATCTTGAGTCAGTGGCTGTGCGGAGGGTGAAGGACAAACTGGGAGCTATCCTGGACAATCCTTCCCACCCCCTGCACGACGAGCTGTGGCTGATGAGCAGCTCGTTCAGCCAGCGGCTCATCCCACCCCGGTGCAGAACTGAACGCTTCAGGCGCTCCTTTGTGTCCACGGCTATCAGACTGTATAACAGCAGTCTGGACGGGACACAACTCTGACTGCCTGGGGAGCATCTTTGCCACTGCCACCCCATCACTCCGTCACCCAATTTTTTTTTTTTTTTTTCTTTTAATTTTTAATTTTTTGTGCTATCCATATGTAAATGTGTATGTATACATGTGTATGTGTATATTGTATGTGTATATTGTGTATATGTGTGTGTATATATATGTGTATGTATGTATGTATGTATGTGTATATATATATATACATACATATATATATATATATATATATATATACACACACACACACACACACACACACACACATATATATATACACACATATATATATGTATACATATATTTATATATATATCCTGTTTTTGTTTGTTTTTTTCTTTTACCTCTAATGTTGCTGCTGCAACACCCGAATTTCCCCTATGGGGATCAATAAAGTATCATCTTATCTTATCTTATCTTATCTTATCTTATCTTATCTTATCTTATCTTATCTTATCTTATCTTATCTTATCTTATCTTATCTTATCTTATCTTATCTTATCTTATCCTTAATATGCAACTTGTAATGAGCATTGTTAAAGAGTAATTTAATCGTTCATTTTCGATACTTCTTATCCTGCACTCAGGGTCGCTGTGGAGCTGAAGACTATTCCAGCCGTCATTGGGCGAAGGGCGGAGTACAAGCTCAGCCAGTTGCCACATTTGCATGATAGCTTTCTTGGGTTATCTGCAATGGGTCACAAAAAGGCTGAACTGACTATGCCTCCTTAGAAGGATTTTTACAGACTAATAATGGTGACATGCAATGCCTTGGCATGCTTCTTCTAAATTGTGTCACGAAAGAAGAGGTGTGCACAGAATACCTAAGACACCCGTGGTCGCTGTCCATTAAAGTTTCTGATTCGGTTTGGAAAAACAGTTTTTTAGCCCAGATAGTCTGTTGTCACAAAGTTTATGGTCATTTCTCACACTTATTTGACGTACGGATGTGCAATCGTAGTCTTCTCCTTTCAGCTGCTCTCTTCAAGGATCACCACAGTGAATACCCTCCTCCATCTAACCCCATTCTCTGTATCCTCTTTTGTCACACCAACTATCGTCATGTCCTCTTCTGTACAATCTTAGTATATACCATCAAACAGTTCAATTGTTTTGGCATTTGGTGACTTGCATGCCAGGAACAGATTAACCCAATGTAACAGACAAGACTGCCTTGACAAAAGGCCAATGACTTAATTACACTGAGAACAATGCAATTAAAGTTTTATGCAAGTTTGTTAAAGTTGAGTGCTATTTTTACAACCGTCTTCAAGCTTGTCTTCAAGTTGCCCTCACTCACAATGGCGTGAAATGACCATATTCTTTTTATTGTTATTTTATGTCTTTCTATCTTGCTTTATTTATT
The DNA here is from genome assembly GCA_901007705.1 of Fistularia tabacaria. Lineage (NCBI taxonomy): Eukaryota > Metazoa > Chordata > Actinopteri > Syngnathiformes > Fistulariidae > Fistularia > Fistularia tabacaria. Next base: position 26,441 of record CAAKHD010013960.1, read on the forward strand.
TCCATGTATTCATTTATCTGCTTTGCTATTTGTTATTATTCCAGAAAAAATGGTAAATGTACTAGATGACTGTATTACCACACACATATTTACTATGAGACATCAAAGTAAACGTTGCATTGGTACCCATCATATTCTCTTTCACAGTTCCCACTATGTATCATCACAGCTTTCCCTTAACAGTGCCAGGAGACCCCTCCAGTGCTCTTGACACCCCCCACTTTCCCAAACACCAGCATGACAGACTTGTCTTGATGTCTTTGGTAAACCAATACAGTGATACAACTAGTTCACCTCAATATAATATTAAATTCCAACCACTCGAATAAGGTTATTCGGTCCATAACTTTAAAATATTCAAAGCACAGGAAACTGTCAATACAGATACAGGCATTCGTTCAGCCAGCCGTTACGTCATCAATACATCTCGCAAACACTGAAGGACCCCTCCGAGCTCAGAAAGAAAACATGCGCTAAATCAAACTAGCTTGCCGTTAAACTTTGCAACAAATAAAATTGATCTGTGAACTATTGGATCTAATGCGGATTTAACGTCCTATGATCCTCCGTTTCACCGCAGGAGAGTGAACTCTTTCCTCTGTGTCGGTAAAAAAAACTTGCTGGCTAAGCTAACTAGCTAACAGTTGAAGCTGCGCAGTTTGATATCTCAAAATACTGAAACCTGATTCTAAACTTGTCCGTCTGGTGTTTAACAAGTCGTTTTACCTTACTCAAATATGTCTTGCACAGAGGCATGGGCCATCTTGATTTAGTTTTACTGTTAGACTACTGCTAAATACAACATAAAAAGGTAAAGATTTGTATGTGCTGCAAGTTTAACTAGATTTCCGTCATAGTACGTTATTAAGTTTACGCCACGTTTCTGGTTGTTAAAACAATGTCATGTTATTAGACATACAGACCTCATATGAATGAATTGTTGATGCATCATAGGAACATATAAGTTTAATGCTATTTTAATATTCTCTGTAATATGACAATAATATAGAAGATTGCATTTTTCCAATTTTTTAATGATTATTCAAGTTTCGCCTGGCACCCAGGTATACGTACTTTGCCAAGAAATCTTTAGCATGATTCATCAATTCGAACTTTTGTTGAATATCAAAGGAAATCAATCTGCTGGCTAACTTGACTCCTTATCACGTCGTTTTCATGTTTCTTCACTTCGTCTCACTGACAAATAAAGACTTTTCCAATTGGAGTCATTATCAAGGCAGGGTACCAACAGCACAGTCACTCATAGTATCGGCGTCTCTACATCAATAATTGTCTTTGATTCACCTTCAATATCTCAACACAGCCCACATATATTTTTTTTAATTTTCTGGTCTAATAATTCGTCTATTGTAAACATTGTATTCATTTTATCAGTAGGTATAATTTTTGGGTGTCAGTCTGAATGGAAATACAGCAGTGATCTTAATATTTGAAATGTCAAACTGGTTGATTCAGTTACAATCCTATATTGATGTTGATAGTAGATGTAAAACTTAAAATTGTGTTATCACCTTTACCGATTATTAATATGAATCTTATGAATTCTGTATAGTTGGATCTGTAATTGTTTTATAAACTGTTGCAGCCATCATGAAGAGGAGAAACGATGGAACGTCACCACCAACAAAGAAGCGCCGTGACGACAGCAGTTCAGATGAAGAGTCAAGACTATCTAGACAAGGTAGATAGAGGAGAAAAAGCAAAATCTTGATTGTAACGTTCAGTTATACATAGAGCACAACATCATCGAAATTTGACCACTGCATTTAGCCCATCATGGATGAACCATGAGCAGAAGACTGCGCCAGGGGAGCACCTGATTTCCTCTTTCCAACTCTTTTGCCAAATGCTTAAATATTCCATAATATCTCTTAAAAAGAAAATTCAATGCTGGGTGCTTAATGCTTAATGTTTAATGGACCAGCCCCTTCTGGGTTTGACACTTGTTATAAGAGAAACCATGCTGTCTATATAAATGTTGAAAGATCTGTTATGATGTCAGAATAATAAGCATTATCTTTATTCCTGTAATTTTCAACTTCTGACATTCTTCGTAACTTTTGGGGGATTATTTTAGGATCTTCGTACAAACGATTGGAAGACTAAATCAATGTTGACAGTTTACCTATGTGGCCAATCTCTTGATTTTACCTTGACTCCATTCCCTGTGCCAGCCCTTAGCTTATCAAAGGTAACAGAAATCTTTGCTGTCATAAGCCTTCAGTTTTAGCTTATGTTTTGTCACAATTATCAGACAGGCTAGATGAGCTTTATGGATTTGAATCTGTATCTACATCAGTCATATGTGTGTGTATTTGTGTTTGTCCTGTCCAGACTCCAGCCAAAATGAATCTCTCAGTGATCAGGAGGATCACAGGCCAGGGTTTTCCATGCCCTCGGTATCCTTCGATTCCCAGGACACAGACTCCTCCTTACAAACCTCCAAGTTCTCCATGTACAACAGTGTATCACAGAAACTCATGGTAATATTATTATCCCACTCACTAATCCAATTTCCCAGTGGGATGAATTTCATACATCAGGTTATAGAAAAGGTTATTGTCATTGTAATGTGCGATACAGAGAAATTAGTTTTACATTGGCATCAGTTCAGAAGAAACAAAGAAAGTCACATATTGCTCTCTCACTCCCAAATTCTCTTTTAAACTTTTAGGCAAAGATGGGGTTTCGTGAGGGAGAGGGTCTGGGGAAGTTTGGTCAGGGACGCAAGGAAATTGTTGAGGCCTCAACTCAAAGAGGAAGAAGAGGTTTAGGCCTCACTCTGCAGGGCTTCCAGGGAGAACTGAACGTTGACTGGAGAGATGAACCGGAGGTATGTAGTACATTTTTATGATATTTCAATCAGTAATTGAAATGTCAATGATAATATGTCTCCTGGAATCATCGACATCTGCATTATGGGAGTATGTTGACATGGTCTTTGTTTCTGATGTCCCATATTTCCTCCTTTTGTTCACATCTCCAGCCCAGTGCCATTGAGAAAGTTGATTGGTTTCCAGAATGTACCACTGAGACTCCAGACACAGATGAGCTAAGGGACTGGATGACAACAGGGCAGGTAAATACTTATTCGGACAAGATAGATATGTATTTTGTCCTTTGCTTTCCCTTATGTATTCAATTCTAAGGGATATATGTTTTGCTACAGCGAAAACTGAAAATTGAGGATGAAACTGAGTTTTGCACAGAAGATCTCCTGCACACTCTTCTAAGGTGCAAGGTGAGTCAAAAGGCAAACCGGCTCTTTATTCTTGTTTGAAAAAAAGGGTGAAATTCCTTAGTTGGGCAAGATACTCTATAGCTTTTAATATTGTGTATTTTCTTACTTTATTGTCTTTTTTTCATTCTTGAGTAATTAAATACTACTCAGTCATCAAAATAATTACTTTTGCTATATCAAATCATATCATGCATATTAAGCTAGAAACAAGCACGGGAAAGGAGACAGAGAAACAGGGGCGTTCTTTAGGTGCGGGTCTATACCTGGGCAGCAGTTGTAGATTCATGTGGGAAACTCACGGATCCACTTGGCTATTTCTGCAGTATTGTTAACAGAGTAAGACTGATGTAATGTTAATTGTTGAATGTGGTTGGGATTTGCTAATGTTTCAAAGGTATTAAAGAGAATACCTGGTAATCTCTATAAAGGAAGTTTCTCAGTTTGATGTAAGATGATGATGATAGGCTATTTTTTTATTTTCATTTTTTTATTATTATTACTTTTATTTCCAACATTTTATTCAGTAGACTTACTAGGGTGGTGAACTAAAACATTTTAATATCATTTTTAATTTCATTTAAACGTAATTTTTTGTGTACATGTAAATATATATAAAATCCTTTCCACACAGAATGTAATGCGAAAATTTTATTATGACTTATTTCTGTAAAATCAGTCAGTAAAAATCTGTATTTCCACTGTGATGCCAGCATGGCTGATTTACCAGCAATGTGAAGTGGGTAAATTATATTTGATAAACACAGAGGTAATTGGAAAGCATCAACACAACCATACTAAAGTGTAAGGTAAAGTTATTTCCAGAATAATGTGGTTGCTTCAGGTTTATAAACCAGGAAGCTTTGTCAGAATAAAAAAAATACTTTATTTGCTTTGAAGAAAAGACAATGTAGTGTCACATGTTGGTCTTTATTACAGAATAAAGTCAAAGATGTTCATTAACTGTCAATAACGGGACCTCCATATAACTCACAACGCTGGATTAATGGGTTTTCTCAGCAAATTAAAAAATGCTTCAGTGGCTTAGAACTAAACTGCTGTTGAGAAAATTAGATTTTCTCTAGTGAAGATTAGCAATAGAACATATGGGGGTGCTTGTTCAACAGTAATAACCTTGTATTTCTGATAGTTTTCTTATCTGTGTCTGTGTATTCAGACAGTATTTGACAGCCTCGAGGGTGAGGAGATGAGGAGAGCACGGACACGATCCAACCCTTATGAGACCATCAGAGGAGGAATCTTCCTCAACAGGTTGATTTTGAGCAAGTGACTCTCAAGTGACAAAGTGATATGGCTGGTCTGCTGAGTTATTTGTAATGCTTGATTTTATATGCCGCATATAATTGTTAGCTTGTTAGCAGACTTTCAAATCGTGAGAACAATGTTAATTTCATAGAATCATACCACATAACAATTGAAAAATAAGAATTTGGTATTTTTTGCTTTCTCATAAAGAAAAGTGGTTTCCTATTGGTTGAGCTAATGACAATAACATTAAATATTACACAGCTCCCGATATAGTCATGGATGTTTTAACAAGTTAAGAAGCAGGCAGCTATCTCTGAGACTTTGACAATTTGTGTTCACTGTGTTTAGAGCAGCTATGAAAATGGCCAACATTGACCACTGCTTTGACTACATGTTCACCAACCCAAAGGATTCACAAGGGGTGAGTTAATCACAGCTCTGCTCCGTATCATACTGAACCTGTTTTGGCCCTTTTTTTTTACAACAGTATGGCTCTCATTGTGTAGAAATCTCTGACAAAAGATCGTGTGGGTGAGCTTCTGTACTTCGGGGATGTCTGTGCGGGACCAGGAGGCTTTTCAGAATACATACTGTGGAAGAGACGCTGGCACTCCAAGGGTTTTGGCATGACCCTGAAAGGACCCTGTGACTTCAAATTAGAGGATTTCTATGCTGCACCTAGCGAGTTATTTGAGCCGTATTATGGTATGTTCACAAATATACAATGTGTCCACATGAGGAGGTCAGCAATTTAGATCTGTGTTATGCAGGTGAGGGAGGCGTGGACGGAGACGGTGACATCACTCGTCCAGAAAATGTAACTGCATTTAGAAACTTTGTGCTGGAGAACACAGAGAGAAGAGGGCTGCACTTCCTGATGGCAGACGGGGTGAGATCTTACTCTTTTCAAGTTTTTGATGGTAGATTAGTAATCGACAATAAATATTCCTAATTTTCCATGTATTCCTAATTTTCCGGACTCTGTTGTTTGGTTTTGATGTGTATCTGTATGGCTGACAGGGTTTCTCTGTGGAAGGACAAGAAAACATACAGGAGATCTTAAGCAAACAGCTGTTGCTCTGTCAGTTCCTCACTGCCCTCTCTACACTCAGGACAGGTACATGTGTCCTCTGTACACCTGGCCTTTCAATATTCCCATTTGATTAATTGCCACATTCTACATTTTTAAAATGAATCAATTCCACATTAAATTACTGTCCTAAATTAAATTATAATGATTTCCTTACATATGAGGGCTCTGACCCAAAGGGGGATTGATCCTTACTGTTTGAGATCCACTTTTGCCTGTAGCATCTGCTTAACGCCATCAAATATCTGTCATTACAGTTGCGTAATTATAGAATCTCTTTGACCTCTCCAGGTGGCCATTTTGTCTGTAAGACGTTTGACCTCTTCACACCATTCAGCGTTGGCCTGGTCTACCTACTTTATCTCTGCTTTGACAGGGTGTCCCTCTTCAAACCTGTCACCAGCCGGCCCGCCAACTCTGAGAGGTTGGACACATCTGATGGAGCATACTAAGAAAATGAAATTTGGTTGTGTTTGAATTCTCATGAATAATCAGTATTATTACACTCTGCAACCATCACACCAATGACCACTTAGTGGAAAGAGCTGAGTTAGACTAAGAACATTGTTTAACATCTGTGCATTAGAAACAGACATAGTAGTTAGGGCTATCTCATGGAGGTGTAAATGTCACCCATAGATACATCGTGTGTCGTGGTTTGAAGCCGGGTTCAGATGCCGTCAGGGAATACATGTTCAGAGTCAACTTGAAGCTGAATCAGTTGAAAAACACAGACATGGATGTATTAGAAGTGGTTCCCCTGCACATCATCAAGGAAGACAGTGACTTCTACCAGTTTATGGTCAACTCCAATGAGAGGTAGAGAGAAGCATCTTTCCTTTTGATCTTTGCATTTACAGCACTGACTGACTGCTGTTTGATGTATTTTCCCTTCAGCTTCTGTGCAGTTCAGATCAAGGCCCTGGCTAAGATCCACGCTTTTGTTGTTGATCTGTGAGTACATGCCCTCCATTAAAAGTGAGTGTTCATGTTTCTCTGTGTACTTGACTGGGTGTATTATCTTAACTACAGGAGTCTGTCAGAGCTGAGGCAAGCAGACATACGGAAGGAGTGTTTGAAGCTCTGGGGGGTGAGTTGGGAAGACTGATAAAATTAATGCACATACATATATTTTTTTATCTGCCGTTTTATTTGATTTAATTGCTCCCATAAATACTTTGCTCTTCCGTTTCCAGGTTCCAGACAAGGCCAGAGTTACTCCTGCTTCATCAGACCCAAAGTCCAAATTCTACGAACTGATCAAGGTCAGTTTGCTTTTCTGGGATCAGAGAAACCTGAATGGAAGTAAAACCATCCTTGTTTTTAAGAGGATGAGACTGCAGTTGCAGTTGAAAAAAATAGTATTTAATCAAATAAACTATAAAAACATAAAAACTACTTGCTGTTTAGTTTTTATCAAGTTACAAAGTATCAATTCAATAAATCAATTCAATGGTTTAAAAAAAAGTACACAAGAGGTTGCAGACAACTTATTTAATTTGAAAGTGCTTAGTAAATTAAATGTAGCAAAACATACATCGATGGTGAAGAAGCACCTTCAACACCAGCAAGAATGAAGTGCTATGTGTCGGTCTAACTTTGCACAGGCGTTAACTTTATGTTGAATTGCAGAGATTTGCATATCATGAGTCAGTCAGTCCTGATTTGTTGTAAACTTTTGTCTGTCCCTGGCCGCACCAGAATTCCGACCTGGAGTCTTTCCAGAGCAAAATCACACCGCTGAACTCCAGCACTCTGGAAAAGCTGCGCCCCGTTCTGGACCACAGGTGCATTGTGGGAGGGGGAGAGCAGATCTTCCTGTTAGCATTGGGGGTGAGTCCAGACAGGCATTGCTGTGCCGCAGTCCAGTGCTCCACACTCTGTTTTCCTTTTGCATACATAAAGTCATTAGTTTGATGGGCCTTGTTTCATGTCTGAAAGAAAACATGTTATCCTTTGCTCTTCACGTTTTGTTATTCAGTGATGGGACACCTAGATTCTTGTCAGGAAATTCAGCTATTGAAATGGAAAACCCATCCGTCTCTTTCTGAGAAAGATTTAGATGAGATCTGAAAGGCTAACCCGTTCGCCCTTGAGAATTTGGTATCTGTGTGTGAAAGGGATCTGGTGTGATGTTATCTGTTTATGATAAAGTGTTTTCACATGTTTTTCTTATCTTTTCCTTATATTTTCAATGGCAGAAGTCTCAGATTTACACATGGGATGGAAAAATGCCTATGCGCTGGAGGAAACTGGAGTTCAAGCTGGAGCTGCCAAGAGATACTCTTCTGAGTGTGGAGATTGTCCAAGAGCTGAAAGGCGAGGTGAGCTTGGAAGGAGAGAGTTATTGGGCTGAACTGATGAACCAGATATATCCAGCAGATATATTGGTGGAAGGTGCAACCAGTTTTTACAGCAATAGGCTTTTCGAATCAAAGTTAGGATGTAAAGTTCTGCAATATTTCCTTCAAAAATAGATTATTTGCAGTGTTGTTTTATCTAACTGGTTGTCAACTCGATCCACAGGGAAAAGCTCAACGTCGGATAAATGCTGTTCATGTTATGGATGCGCTCATAATTAATGGCACTGATGTACGAGATCAGCACTTCAACCAACGGTACGTTTCCCCCATTGTACGCTCAATTCTCCCATCATGTCTGATCATTCACATCGTACAAGAAATACCATTTTCTAGTTATATCTAACATCACCTGTGGTGAAACCATACTTCAATATCTTGGTCTATCTCCAGAGAGCGAGAGTGACAAAAAATAATGTTTCATGTCTGTAAAATATGTACAACTTTTGGGGAAAATCACTTGTTTACAATTGTCAGGTAGATGCAAATACACTGACAACAACTGAACTGAACAACTTTCCCAATATAACAGTCACCAAAGGTTGGTTCGGTTAAAAAATACTATGTTTATGGGGTAATTAATTTTGACAAATGATTAGAAGGAAATTATGATCCGGATTTTTAAAAAGTTTGAATTCCTGCCAACAGCTTTTGTAATAAGATAAGATAATACTTTATTGATCCCCAAAGGGGAAATTAGGGTGTTGCAGCAGCAACATTAGAGGAGAAAAAAAAAACAGGAAAGATAAATACACACCAATCACCAATCATACACACCTAATCATCCATCCTCAATAGACTTTGTGATAATCCACAACCCCATCATGCATTAAACACACACCCCTCTTTCTGGAAGCCAGAGAACTTGAGTGATTTGTAGCATTCTTTGATAAGTTAACTGTGTTATTTATGTTGAAGATGATAATGCACCTTCCGATTTAATGTAACATGAACTCAAGTCAATCACATTTAGACCCCAGTCCTGAATATACATCCAGTGATTGAAAAGGTCTCGATCTTCAGGCCACTAAATTACCCTCTTTTTTTGTCCAGGATCCAGATGGCTGAGAAGTTTGTGAAGGCAGTGGCCAAGCCAAGCCGACCCGACATGAATCCTATCAGGTATCATTTTGAAACCACCGTGTTGTAATAATGCAGTGATTTGAGTCCGTCTGTGAGCTCAGGGTTAGAAAAATAACCTGTTTTAAAACATTTTGAGATGAGATTGGCATTTTAAGTTTCCATCTCGTCTGGAATCAAGCAAGGATACTTGAAGTCAGTACAACACTTTTAATGACCACTGTGATCAAAGTTAAAGGGTGATTATGGTTATAACATCCTGCTTTGTGTCATTGGAACAGGGTTAAAGAGGTTTACAGGTTGGAGGAAATGGAGAAAATCTTTGTCAGGTATGGAAGAGAGACAGGTTTCATACAGTTAATTAGAATTTAAGATCTCCTATGAATGTTGACGTAATATTTGGGATTTTGTCCTTTGTGTTTTTAGACTAGAAATGAAGGTAACGAAGAGTTCCGGAGGAGTCCCACGTCTGTCCTACACTGGCAGGGATGACAGACACTTCCTTCCAACGGGCCTCTATATTATCAAGACCATCAATGGTTTGTCTTTTAGTTGATCTTTCTGTGCAACTAAATACGAATGATTGTCTCAATATGTGGCCCTGGGGTCGACTGGCTACCAGACCAGGGTGTACTGTAATTTGGCTTCTTGCTGAATGGGATCTGGGCCGCAACGTCCCCACGACCCTAAGTGCAGGATCAGTGGTAGATAATGAATGAATAATATTTTGTAAAGTCATTGGAATTTGTCCAGTATTTGCTGAGACATTTCCTAACTGCAAAAGTGTTATCCCATCATGACCTTATTCCCACTTGATATTAGAGTAACACCAGTGCGCCTCAGACACGAGTTGCTATTGATGTTGCCACACACAAAGGCAGGAGTGCTTTCTCTTCATTTTGTGTAGCAGCAAATGACTTGACATTATAGTATGACTTGTCACCCCAAAATATGTAAAAGCAGAAATATTGAATTGCTCAATACAGAGATTTACTCTGCAGACAAATAAAAAAAGTTGATGAAGAAATCTCCTGGTCTTAATGACTGTATTATAAACAGAAATGTTAATGGCCATATATTTATCGTTTTTCTGACTGTCAATTTTAGAGCCTTGGATGATGGCATACAGTAAAAGCTACAAGAAGAAATTCTTCTTCAACAAGATGACCAAGGAGTCTACGTATGACATGCCAACTAACTCTGCTTCTCCCTTCCAGTATGTATATATTATTATTTATAGTAGTAATTATAAGCTTGTTTGTGTCAGTTGTACTTTGGTGAATTCAGTATTAGGATATGGGAACATTTGACGCTGAGTCATTCTTTCTTCTTTGTCGTCCTCAGTGTCTGTCACTCAGAGCGCGTCTTCTGGGCCTGGGTGGACGGGGTCATAGTTCATGACTCTCAGACCCGGGTGGACCCAGAGAAACTGTCCAAAGATGACGTGCTTACCTTCATCCACCAGAATTACCAGCCCTGAAACACTTGCCTACAGTGACAATTTTACTTTGATGCACTAACTTTTAAAACGATGGAGCCTTCTCAATAGCAGTTTAGTTATTTGATATTTATGAAAATAAAAGAGGGATTAATATATGAAAGGCATCACAGCTGATTTAAGTTGTTTAATCCCTTCTTTTTGTAGTCCAAGGAAATATCACTTACTAAACGGCCTCATGACTGTTTAAAAGCCAAGATAATCCTTGTAACCAACTCAACACACCATAAAAAGGGAACTGGATTTCAGGAGCTGAAGTCAGAAAAGTTAATTTCTCGAAAGATGAGATTTGGTCTCTTTGTGAGAGAGAGAGATTTGACAAACCAGTTTGACTGTAATGAAGATACTACGAAGTTAACGTGAAATGCATGGTCTTAGAGTTTTTACTCATCCGTATTTAAGCATGCACATACACACACACAGTTATGTCACATTGGCAATTGGCACTGTGAGATGTATCTGCCATTAGTTCGAGTTCCAAATGTCAAACCGTGAATCAGCATCTATAAACCTGCCGTGCTTGCTTCAGTGCACACACAAACCGCTCCATCTCATTCGACATGAGTCTCGCCATCTCGCTTCTGCAGCCAAACACTATTGAAACGCTTATCGGTGTGAATTTTTTTATTGAAGTTGTGTCACTTAAAAGTTGGGGGGAGGGTCCTGTTTTCAGTTGTTCCTTATTAGTCTTTGTTTTTCTTTGAATATTCCAAATGTGTTTTTTTTCTTTCAAAGTTACGAATTATGTCGATGTAAATAGTAAAAAGTGCAGTAAATAAATTGGAACTGCTCTTCTTTGAATGTGTGTATCCTCTGACTAAAGAAGCCCGTCAGTGTATTGAACACACACCAACCCTCTACAGTTTCAAAAGGGAATGTTTTTGTAAAACTTTAATACTCAATGACTGTATAAACTTGAGAATTGAAAAAGGTGCATAAACAATGAACCTTTATTGTTTTATTTTGCTGCTTGTCTCTGTAAGTTTAACAAGTGGCTGTTTCTTCTCCCTGTAGCTGTCAGTGTTTCACATATAAAACATGTAATGTAATGCCATGTTTTAATGTGTTAATTACTATATTATCCAATAGATGATAGAGATTCTTTAGAAGTCAATTTGTGTATCACTAGTTCCGGTTAGCTAATTCACATGAACAAATTTTAAGATCATGCTTCGAAGGATTTATCTTCTGAATAATCGCGTGCGCGTTTCATCAGTTTATTTAGTGGTTTTTATTCTAAACATGCTCCGGAATTACAAGTGATCCTCACCAACCGAATTGGATGTGAGACAACGTCGAGGCTCTAAATAAAACATCTGACGCAAACATTATAATTCTTAATTCACTATATTTTGATGTGTAAAGCACAAGAACTGTGGGCCAGAAATGTTCTTTCACGCCTCCCTTGAGAATCGAAGCTGAAGTGAATGCGGATGGGGAGGCAACTTCACCTGCTGTCGACCCTCAAAGTAGGACAAAAAACATAACGACACACCAAACTGTCTAACCACAACTGCCCTCAAAAGCTGTCCAAGGACTTTCATTCTGGAAAGGAAATGCAGTAGCTTCTATTAAAATGTGTAATTTTAACGACTACAGAAGCAGGACCATCAAGTGCTTCTTCCACCAAACACACCCCGTTCGGTGCCAGCAAGGGCTGGTTTGATAAGTTTCAGCAGCGCTTTGGACTTAAGCGAGTTCCTCTGCATGGTAAAGCTGCTTCTGCAGATAAAGCTAGAGCTGAAGATTACGTGAATAACACATTTAAAACGATCATCGCAGAAGGGTGCTATAGGCCCGAACAAGTCTTCAACGTGGATGAGACAGGGCCTATTCTGGAAACTATGCCGTCTCGCACTTTTATTATGAAGGACGAAGCCAAAGCCCCCAGATGTAAGGCCCAAAAAGATTGTGTCACTTTAATTATGTGTGGGAATGCTGCGGGTTTTATGATTAAGCCAGGTCTTATTTATAAGTCAAAAAACCCAAGGGCTCTTAAAGGCAAGAATAAGAATATGTTGCCAGTTAACTGGATGCACAACCCAAACGCCTGGATCACGCAAGTCCTTATTGGTTCCATCAGTGGTTTAATCCAGAGGTTGAAGCTTTATCTGGCAGAGAAAGGCCTCAAATTGAAATTGGTTCGGCTCGTGGACAATACTGGACACCACGCAGTTGATTTATCGTATGATGGTGTGCAGATAGAGTTTTTGCCACCGAACACCACTTCATTGATTCAGCCAAAGGATCAAGGCGTTCTTTGCGCATTTAAGGCGCTTTATACAGGTAGTGCCCTGCAAAACTTCGTTGATGCTATGGACTCGGACGAAGACATCTCCCTGAAGGCGTACTGTAGTGAATACACCATTGCTTCGTGTCTCCTAAATATTCAAAAGACCATAAAAGACAACTTTAAATGCTAGCTGGAAGAAATTGTGGCCAGAAGTCGTCCGCGACTATTAGGGATTCAGTCCTGAAGAGGTTTATCACTCCGCGGGTCATAAGGTTGTGAAGCTGGCAAAAGTTCTTGGTGGAGATGGTTTCAACAACATGACTCATGAGGATTTAAATGAGCTGATCGATGCCAACACACCACCGTTGACTGATGAAGACCTCACAGGGATGACACAGGCAGCAAGCGAGGAAGAGGAACAAAAGGAATCAGGGATTCAGGAAGAAGAGGAGGTCGGCCTAACTCTCAAACGTTTAGCAACCCTGGTCAGAATGGTCAAAGACCGTCAGCGAGTGACTCAAGAATGGGCCCCCCACATGCTTCGTTTATTGCAGTTTGCAAATACAGTCGAGGGGGGCTGACGGTTTATAAAAACCTTCTTGCACAGAAGAAGAAAGAGAACCAGCACCTCCCCCTAAGGCAAAAGAAACACACTTAAGAATTGTGAAAAACATCTCCCAATCTAAAGAATTACTGAGGTTACACTTTGATATTGAAGATAATAACTGTATATATTGTGAGAATGATACTGAAACCACTGACCACATATTTTTGTCATGTGAAAAAGTACATTGTGTCTGGGTTGAAGTTCAAAAATGGAGGAAAGAAAAAATTCCAACGTAACCAATTTTTCTCTCAAGAGATGACATAACATGTTGTTTACTTTTGAGAGCCAAAAAAGATGAACGCCGCATCAATGTTATTTTATGAAAACTTTTTCGGTCACAAGAAACATAATGCAAAAATTTCCCCCTTACTTTTACTTTCTTTAAAAAAAGATTTTTTAACCTTTACAACTTATGAAATTCCTAAAAGCCAAAAAAAACTTTTAATGAATGATACTCCCTTAGATTCAGTAAGTCAAATACTCATTGAGCTCCCCTCGCAATTTTTTTTTTTTTTATTGGCCCCTTAGAGTGTTCATTTGTTTTCCTCTATGTTCTACCCTTATTGTTACTTTTGCAAGTGTACCATTTTATTGCAAAACCGGATCCCTTTATGATCCCTCAAGTAGTCTAGATGTTATCAATGTATGTTTAGATTTCCGTTTGTTCATGTTTTATACGGTGAATAAAGCTGGAACAACCTCAAAGCAGAAAGCAGTTGGCTAATCAGATCACAGCTTTTCGAAAACGGAAATGACGTCACGAGCGGGAACACACCAGACCAGGTACTTTTTTCATAATTTCATCATTAATGAATTCACAACATGATGGGCATGAAATATTGAAATGAAAACAAAATGCAAGCAAAAGTTGTAGATAATTATTTAGTTGATTTAGTAAACGGGTTTTTGAAGGACCAGAGACTTCCGCACAAGTGACTGAAGTCACGTGGTTCAGTGTTTACGTGTGTTGGTTATTTCCTGGAGGCGTCCAGGGTGTCGCTCGACAGGGTCTCTGCGGTCTCTCCGAACACTGGCTCTGCAGAAATGTTGAAAACTTTGGGACAAGTCTTTTTCTCCACGGGATTACAGAATCCCAGGTTCACCGCTGAAGACAAAAAGGTAACCAAATATAGGGGCATTTCATTGAAGTTTAAAAAAACAAACAGAAATACATACGATGAATTTATTCTCTAATATTTTGCATCTTATCTGTGAAACTTTTTTTGTAATACGGTGCATAATATAGGCTTGTCGTCTTCTCTGATCATCGTCTGGTCATACTCTTCTGGTCTTTGATAACCTATATGTGTTTTACACGAACTTATTACATTCTAATGAACTACTATAAATCAATTTTGTTCACATGTACTTTAAAAATATTACATTTCATAGTATCGTTTCATTTAATGTATTGAAATTATGAGTGAATGTCAAAAGAGTAATTGACCTATAATTGGTTGTAGAGTGGATCATAATACATATTTTAAGGCCCATTACCTAAATCTGATGATCCCAAAACAGCAGATGATCTGGTTGCAACATGAGCTCAGTTTCCAATGTGTTCGATGACTTTTCTTTTCATTTTGTTTAACACAATTACCAAATTTCCTTTCTTGCACAACTATTGCAAATCATCATTGGAATTTTCTTCATGTTACTGAAACACATAACACAATATTACATGACATCAATGCCCAAATGTTGACCCATGGTAACACATGGTGTGTGTGTGTGTGTGTGTGCGTGTGTGTGTGTGTTTGTGTGCCTGTGCAGGCAGACGACTATGAGGTTCGCACATACCATAGTACTAAGTGGATGAGCACCTCAGTGAGGGGGATGGAGTGGGACGCAGCCATGAAGACGGGCTTCCGCCGCCTCTTTACCTATATTCAAGGCAACAATAAAAAACGTGGGTGTTTAAGAAAAACTGTAAAAAAATATATGCTGTCAAAAATAGAGATACAAAATGAACACCAGCGGAAACAGTGATGTAGGGGGTAGACACTAGAATTAAAGATCAGTATTTTCTTTTAAAAATGAATAAATAAATGCATAAATAAATGAAAACAACCAAAACATCAATGACATCACAGCTTGATGATTTTGATAAATCAAGATTTATAGTTCTGCCTTCATTCCAACAGACACCGCAAGTATCTGTAAGTCGCTACAATTATAAAGCACCCCATTTAAAACCTATTCGATTGATAAAAGTAAGGCAAAGTTCACTGATATTTCTGCTCAGCACTTTCTGTGCAGCTTGAGTTGGATTTTTGATGATTGCTGTTGTTTGTGTTGTGACTAAAGGTTTGCAATTTAAGAGGTTTAAATTCTGTTGTCATTCTGAACACCATCTGTCAGGTGTCTTGCATGCTTGTTGCACCAACTGGTTTGCCAAGTTGTTATAAACTATGTGCTCGATCTGATCCATAATCCGTAAACGTTTTTTGTGTTTTTTCGTTACTGTGTGTTCTTCCTCAGAGGTGAAAGTAGAGATGACGGCCCCAGTGACGTGCCGCGTGGATGCCGGGGCCGAACCAGCAAGTGAGTCCCAGTACACCGTGTCCTTCTACATCCCAGAGGAGCTCCAGGAGAGCCCCCCCGAGCCCAAGGACCCCGAGGTGTTTGTGGAGCAGCGTCAGGAATTCACAGCATACGTCAGGTGAATCTCTGACACTGTAACTTTGTTTTTTTAATAATGCCTTTTAGACATGGATCTTATGTTTTGCAAAAATTAATTTTATTTTTTTTGTTTAATATTCTTCACTAGGTAACTGACAATAAACCCATAATAGAAAATAGGTAGCAATATCAGAATAAAATCTAATGATTTTAATCACACTTTCAAGATGAGATCAATGATGCTTTATTGAATCTTCTCTTTGACTAATGTGAAGAAAATTGTTAGAAAATAATGAAATTCCAATAATTGTTGTAAAATGTTTGTTTTTTTTCTCTGACATGGACTGTATTAGATGCTGACTATGGATTTGTTCTTTAAAAAAAATGTTTGTTAATCTTTACAACTTTATATAAACAACAACAAAATTAATATCAAAATGTAGGTCTCCATCTTTGAAATTAAGCACAGCAACAAAAGTCACCAAAAACACTCTGTAAGTCCTCGGGGAATGAAAGGAGTGGATCAGACCAAGATGACACACACGTGTCCAAAAGGGAGCTGTTGTTTTTCTTTTGGAAATTTTTTTAGTTGTGATTCTTCTATATCTTAATAAAAAGTTATGTAAGTAAATGTATTTCGGACAATTTAAAAAAAGAGAAATACAGAAATGTTTGCCCTAAAATGAAATGAATCATGAAGTGACTCAATCCTGAAGAAAGGGCACAAAAATTACATTTTGAAAAAGTTTCTGTTTTTAGTTGAGTGTATTTTCTATATGTGTGTGTGTGTGTGTGTGTATTGGGTGGGTGCTAGAATGTATGGTTTTGTTGTATATAATCCTGCATTATGCATTGTTTATTTGCACGAGATCCCCTTGAGACTGTACATTTTCACCGTTTCAACATTTCATTGATTTAACATCTAGGGAAAGGTGACAGTGCTTAATTGATTTTATTTAATAATTCTCATGAATTATTTCCCTTCATGCTCCTCTTCGTGGTGTATCCAGGACTTATGGCGGTTTCACCAGTGAGAACATAAAACAGGAGGAGTTGCTGAAACTCCTGGAAAGTCTGAAGAGGGATGGCGTCCAGTACGTGGAGCACCCTTTTTACAGCGTCGGCTACGACAGCCCCTTCAAACTGACCAACCGCAAGAATGAGATCTGGGTCCTCCAGCCAAGCAGGGAGCAGCCACAGCAGCAGCAGCAGCAGCAGCAGCAGCAGTAGGGGGGTTAGAGGTTGTTGCTGCAAAATATAAATTCAAATCTAAATCACAAAAAGATCCAAAACATTTAACATAAGAGGACATATATGACCATTGAAGCCTTAAAAGTCACAAACGAAGAAATATCTATCACACGTTTGTGTCAGTGAATCAGCTGATTGCAATTCCTTCTTTTCTATTTCTTTTTTTTTTCCAGCAGATTGAGCAACGTCAGCCTCTCCAGCTTTTGCTGCATCTTAATCAGATAGAAACACTGAAACTGAAGATATCTGATTGCAGTTCCATCATTTAAGGGAAAATATCAATTTAAATGTAGCTACTTGCACTTTGTTTTCACACAAACCTGAGTACAATAAGATGATATGGAGAAATGCAGGAAAAAACACAATTTGAAGAAAAATAATTGACTTTTTTAATAAAGTGTTCTAAGACAGACCATCAACTTGCCAGAAAATCAGAACAGTAGAGAAATAATAATAACAAAAACTAACTTACAAGACAAGAAAAGGGAAATGACCAATAATGATTGTTTATAGAATTGATAAACCCTTTTGAGATTATTAAAACGTCAGTATATTGATTTATTTTTATTATTACTTTTTAATGTTCACTCACACTAAAGAAGGAGATGGAACTTGAAGAGTACTGTTTTTGTGTTGAAAATTGTACAATTTCACTTTATATCCTGCGGAAGTTGTTCTGGAACCTCAAGCTTAAAAGATCACCAGCCTTAAAGAGATGAACATTCGAGGAGGTTTTCAGGCTTAATCCAAAGTGAGGTTTCAACAGTTTGAATTTATACATTTTCATATTGGATGTTTCCAACAGTCTTCTTTTCATCTCCAGTATTTCTCTACTGCTCAGTTTTCTTTGAAAGAAAAAATAAGCTGTTTGCATTTAATCACCATCATCTGAACACAGGTGTTTTTGCATAAAACAAAGCCGTAATATAAGATCACATCAGTGGGGGATTTCTCCAGGACCGGCCAGACAAAGATCTGAAATGCAGATTTTTTCAGAAAGTGAGAGAAAATGTCCTTTAATTTTGTAGGTCACCTGCTCGATCTGCCTGCAGCTTCCTCTGCTGCACAGCCGCCAGGCGACTCTGCCCACCTGGCCAATAACTCGTCTGTAAATCTCATTTCATCTGATATCTGATCTCCTCACGTTGCACCTGTCAAAATAAATGCAAGCTAGCAGTTTTAATTTCAACTCTCATCTATACATTTGTGATTCTCAGGTTTACATTTGGGCACATTTGTATCATTCTTAAATCTCAGATCGATACCTTTACTTTTTTAAGTTTTCCATGTCATTTATAATTGACAGTTTTACTTAGAAACACTGCAATGTGATTAATGGCACATACTACTTCCTGTGAAAGCACTGTTTAAGAATGCAAAGATGATTTTATTGATATCTTATGGTCTGTGATTAAAATGTTTGAATTTTTTTCTCATACTTTGGTCTCTACAATCGTCTGTAAAACACATTGCAAACCCTGATAGCGTCACTGTGACTCCTTAACATCTTTGATCATGGTTATCTGCTCCATTGGCCGAACAAAATCCTGTCCTTTATTCTCTCGCCTTCTCTTTGGCTTAAGGTTGATGTCTGGTGAGTCATCTCTTTTCTTTGCAGGAGTTTTTCCCCTGATATCATGTTCAGGCACTCAGCACAATTTTTATCCTCTGCGTGCGCACAAACACACACACACACACACACACACACACACACACACACACTCAAACTTTTATTCAAATAGCAGTGTTGCTTGTTAGGGTCAAATGCAAGGATGGACTGTAAAGGTTCAAGGAAAGTTGTGGAAACTATGAAGGGTCTTATTTTTATTGCATTTGTGCTCCAGGTTCCCTCATCCCTTATTACGGCTAGCAATACTCCAATCTGCAGTGTTAGTCTTTTTTGTCATAATGTAAATGTCTGTTTTTTCCAGAATTTTTTTTTTTGAATTTTCTTTCCATTTTGAATTCCAACTCTTTGCAACAGTTATTATAAAGTATGTTGCCGAGGCACATCATATTGATCCCTTGATATTTTTCTAAGGGTTCCCAAACTTAGATGAATGAGCCTCTTGATGAGGTTGTTGATGGTTCCCTTTAAAGAAAATTCTACGATTAACATTAACAGTAACATTAGTTAAAATGCTCTGGTCCATTTACCAGTGTAACCACTGACATGTTAATCTCATCCATAATGTAAGCCTTTTTTTTAGATGACTGATACCTGTCTTGAGAAGCTAATAGAAAAATAGGATGAGTATAACTCTCAAAAAAAAGGACTCAAAAAACGAGTCACCATCAGAACTTGAGAGAGGAAAAAACATCCTGATTGCAAACTTTGAATTTAAAATCAAGTGACTGCAAAATTATATCAACAACGGTTGAAATGGGGTCATGAAATTGATTATACAGTTTTGCAAGTTAGATGAAACCCATGCTATAAACCAATAAAATAGCACCTGTTGAATTGGCTGAGTCGCTACAAACACGCTTTTAGTTCATATTGTGCTTTGTGCTGCCTTCATGTCGATATTGCTGATCCATTGCATTTGTCACTGGTGACCTGCGCGGATGGTGTCTACAGGTCACCTGACTGCTGGGGGGCTAGGGGTGGGGTTCTCAAGTGTCAATATTGTGATTATGGCCGGGAGGAGTTAGTATTGATTGCTGTTTAGCAGCCAAGTGGATGGAGGAGAGGTGACGCTGCTGAATCAGAGGGGACAGTGACTCATTCAAAACACTGAGGATGTCAGCATTTTTATGCCCTTGCGAACAAACTCAGCGTTAGAATGTCAGCGAGGGCCTACAGAGAATATTGAGGGTTTCAGAGTCAGCCGCATCAGGATGCTTCCATTACGTGTCGAGACGCTCATTCAGGCCGTGTCCTGATAACTGATGACCCAACAGAAAAGGGGACGGCGGGCAAACGATGGCCTGTGGAGTTTTGCGGATGACAGACGAGTGTGGGTGCCATGGTGACAGAACTAATGAGGTGGTAATTTAGGGGCAGGGTTGGCAAGAGACCATGAATTACACAGACACTGCTGTAGAACAGGAATGAAACTGAGATCCCGTATTTAAATATCTTATTTTATTACACAAACATACACAAGGGTGTTAGCAACTTTCGTTCATTTTCACTCTCACTCTTTCTATGTCTTTGTGTCTTTTTTACAGGCTGGAATTGAGATGTTGCTGTCATAGGACAAGACCAGGGCCTCTGGTGCTCAATCACACTCTGGTCAGAGGTGATCAAACAACAGTTCTGGCTACTGGGGGGTTAGAAGTCTCACGCTTGTATGCTACTCTGGTGACCACATTTACTCTGTGGGACTTACATGACTTGAGATTTAGGACAGTAAAAGACAGAAGCATAAATATGACTCTTTTGAAGCAGTGTTTCCGTTGCTTTGCAAACATAACCTTGATTACTGACCCGATGCTGCATTGCAGGCCAGTCCTGCAGTGTGAAAATAAAAGTATCTTTATAAGTACCGCACAGCAGCAGAGAGAAATGGAAGCGTTTCAGGCTTTCTTTATCTTTCTGATACACACGTGGGTGTGGGCTGAAAAAGTGGCGAGTAGTTCAGGAGCTTTTATTTTTGAACTTAGCAGCTACACAGACAAGTCTTTGAAGAACCTGAAGTGGTTTCTCAGTTAAGGAAATTGTGATGAAGGTGGCAAAGCGACATATATGGTGGTTTAAACCCTTCATTACTTTCCTGGTGTAATGCTGACGAGGGAGAGAAGAGGAAGAAACTAGGGCAAATGGTCAACAGAAAGATCCCCGCTGCTGTGACACTTTTTACATCGTGTATTTGTTGGTATTCAGGAAACTGCTCGTGGAAAATCAACTTGGCGATGTAATTATGTTTATGAAGAGGGTTTGGAAAGTTACAAATGTATGAATTTATATGAATGTACAAAAATGTACCAGCACTATCAATTTGTCACAATAAAAAATGTCATATTTCCTTTTTATTTTGTTTTCTTGTTGTTTTTTCTTCATTTGCTAGTTGGAGAAGCCGTGAATTAAAATAGTAACAAATTTCACAAAAGTGTGGGCTGAAAAGCCGGTTTCTTTCCCCTGCTGTGTTACACACTTATTCCCAAATTCTGACCGTTTTATTTGCTTCATTTTCATGCCTTTTGAGTTGACACTCATTATACTCTGAAGACAACAGAACTGAGCACAGCAGTTCACTTTTTTGAGCAAATAAATAATCTACAAAAAGTAAAACACTTCTTCCCTTCAAACAGAGGAATCTAAAAATGTACAAAGTCATTGAAAAAAAGGAAATGTTACCTAGAACTCAGTTTTCTATTCATTTACATACACAATATAAAACTGCATTATGGTAAACTTCGCAGAAAGGTCAACAGCATCGAAGTCATTTCAGGCCGAGCAGGTTCTAGTGGAACTCAAGAAACCTACCAATGGCTGAATCCTCAGACATCCCACTCTGATTGTATTCATGTCTAGATTTAACACCAGCTACAGCTAATTTCTCAGCTCTTTGGTAACCAAGTTAATTACGAAAAGACCAGATCAGTAATCTACATTGTCGTATATGTCTTTACATGTATAGATTCATATTGATTCCCAAAACACAAGTCATGACATCACTTGTTTTATTAAAACATTCTTTATAACATACACAAATAAAGAAAAGACCTGTGCACAGTGCAAAACCTACAGGCTATCTTCCATTGAGTTGAGAATTTATGAGCCATTCCAGAGTATTTGCTGTTTTGAATGAGTTATTGAATATCCAAATATTATTCCCTTCCTGTCCATCATCAGGTGACAGCACTGAACCCTCTGCAGCATCTACTGACCACAGAACACACCAGATCTGCAAACTAATCTGCTAGCAGAAAGGGCAGAAAGTGAAAACCAGGCAAGAATTGTAGTCGAACTAGTACCGTGGAGTTGTCTTCTGTACCACGTCCTGAATTCTCACAATACAGTGGGGCTGTTTGAAACCAACACTTGCAAGCCATGGTGCTCTAAAACACTTACCACGACCAACAGGAGCAAAGCAAAAGCAAAAGGGATTGACAAAGTGCACGCTTTACATTCCACTCTTGCCACCTGCCTAGCTACCGAGCACCACAGCAGCAGAAATTAGCAAACAACTTGCGACTTTTCTATTCCTTCAATGCACCTCAATTTGCCATCTCGCTTCGCCCGACACTAAAGGGGTTCCTGTGTGTTATGAGAGCTGGTAGAAGCTCTGACTGGGTGAAGTCAACAACAGTAGATGAATGAAAACAAACTAGGAACACCTGCTTTAAAAGAACGACTATTCTCTTAACACAAAGGGTGAGTTGCCAAACAAAGGAGAGACTGAAAATAATCACAAGAGTCTTGAAAACCCGCAGCAGAACCAGTTCTCCACTTCAGATTAAGAACAGCCCGCGCCGGGATGGATGACCTCTGACCTCATGTCAGGACCAAACAGGGCCTCTCCTCTTAATGGGGCTCGGGCTCAGGGAGGTGTCAAGAGTCTCCAGCTGGTGTCAGCTCCTCTTCCTGGTCCCTACCCAGCTACAGTGACTGCATTCAGCTACACGGATCTGTGAACTGTCGCCTGCTGTTTTAACTTCGGCTCTCCTCTGAAAAAGTGCCATTTGAGTCCTGGAGTTGGGAGAGAGTCTGAGCCACAGGTCCAGACAGGCTTTCAGTAGTGTCGCCACACTCGCTTTCACCAAATTCACCCTCACGCTCACAAATAACTGTCATCGGGCTGCTGAGGATTCGGCTGCGTGCGTTATACTTGCTACTGGCAGCAGAGGGTGGTGTGCGTGAGCGCCCGTACTTTATCCCACTCATTGAGAAGGGTGAGGAAACAGGTGAGGCCAGAGCCAAGGCTTCATAGCGATTCCACTCATCCGTTGCCCTCTTGCTACGGCCAGGAGAGGCACAGGGACTTTGCGGTGTTGTCGGTGAGGAGGGTGAAGAAGCGGGGGGATCCAACGCTGACTCTGAGCGAGTCCGCTGGAAACGGGGATCAGTGGAGCGGAGCATCTCGGTTGCAGACATTCTGAAGCTGGTCTCAGAGCGGCTCCCCTTCTTGAGGAGAAGAGCCTTGAAGGTGTCACTGCTGGTGGAGGACTTGCGGAGGTTTCGCTGAATGGAGCCCGTCTGACGGGGCAAGGATGACACCAGGCCTGCTGAGACACCTGTCGGGGTGGCAGGCGGAGACTGTGACTGGCTTCCAGACCGGGACTTGTCCTCCTCAGACTCCCTGCGGCCCAGGACCTTGCGCTTGGACCTGCAGAAAGTCAATTGTACATAATGAGATTAATGACATGCTTTTACAAGTTCCCTAGACTGAGTGAATGCAAGTCAATTAACTAATTTATGAAAAAGGAAAAAAAACTGTAAATGTAACATGTTAGTTGCATAACTACCAGAGGGGATGTGAGAGTTGGGGACAGTTTTGTCAAGAAAGTAGGGCAAATTAAATTATTCAAATAAAAGTAAAGCTACAATACTTGAAATATCACAACTGGGCATGATCTCAGCCCAAGCTTTTTAGTATTTTAGCGAGGGGGCTTTTCACAAAGATAATACTTAGATCACTTGGCCTGCATGCCTCGGTTCTTTGTCCCAAATTTGCCATATGTCAGAACTTCCCCCAGCAATCTTCCATCATAACCATGAATTTAATCAAGTAAAGACTAAGGCAAAAGAACGACACAGATGGCAAAGAATGAAAAGAATTATGGGGTAATTATGATAAGTTATGAGTTCTTGTTGAGAAACAAAATGCAGAATCTGCACTTCTGCATGATAGTTCAGACACATTCAAAGAAAATTATTCAAAAACACTAGCTTCATCAAGTGCCCCAAGCAGTTTGAATTGCACAAAGAAAATTCAGCCTTTGCTCAGTAATAACAGACTTTACTAATAACAGACTAGCAGGATACATGACATTAGTGGCAGCAGGGAGTCAGGCTTATAAATCCAGTGGCATCATCTTGGTTAATCCAAAGGCAGCACAACTGAAATGCTAGGTGATTAATTACGGGAAAGGGGCTACTTGCCACTCCTCACTTCTCCAGAAAGTTGTACCTACCCAGTGCCTGCCCTTCTGCAGAGAGAAGAAAGGAGCAGCAGAAGGGAAGAAAGAATACACACAGACATAAAACATCTGCGTGTCTGTTGGGATTGAAGGACAGCAAGGTACAATCCTTCATTCTCAGATTTTTCCAAAAAGGACAATGGACTTATAGAAAATATACTTGGGGAAGGTCAGAAGGAAAGGCATGACTAATGGATGCCAAACTGAGAGAGACAATGTGTCAAAGCCTAAAATCCAACCTCAGACTGGGATCAGACTTTCTGGGTTCCTTCGTCAACACATGAACCCAACTGTATTACATAAGAGTTTCCTTGCAAGAGAATACGGGCACACACCTGAATTCACTGAGCGGACAGATCTATGTCAGCCTCGCAGAGAAAAACACAAATACAACAAACAAGACACACACACAAGCGGTAATACATGCTCATAAAGCTCTCGGCCCTATAAAAGACGGATTCATCATTGATTTCATTCACTTAAGGGTATCGTGTTTGTTTGGAGGATCTCCCCTAAGGCAGGCGTTAGTTTTCTACTGCTATTATTCTACAGTGGATGTCACAGAATATGTGGGTGAAATTAACAAGGTATTTGACGGGTGAAAGACAATGTAAAGATCATTTAGGTGAACAGCATCACTGTTGAGAAGTCATAAATGTACAAAGTAAAATATAATGTAATTAAAAAAAAAGTTGGCATCACATGCATCTATTTATTCAACAACAACTACAAGCTGTTATTTTTTCTATACTGAGAATTGGTGTTGAAAAAAAAATCACAATCTTCATGTCCCCTTTAGCCTTACATAATGAGTCACTTTCACATGCGATGCATGTATACATACAAAGTAAATGAAACATTCTGTCACAAGCAAAATAAAATAAATAAAATCCTATGATATGAAATCCTGTGACGCTCAGAAGAAGTCAGACCGTCACTGCACGTGACGTGAAGCAAACTGCAAAGCCGCATGAGAAATTTATGTATGCTCTCCCTTTGAGGCACGTATGTGATATATGTCAGGCCACAGAGCACAAGAGCAGCGTATTCAAGAAAGAAAGAGTGGAATAA
The DNA here is from genome assembly GCA_901007705.1 of Fistularia tabacaria. Classification (NCBI taxonomy): domain Eukaryota; kingdom Metazoa; phylum Chordata; class Actinopteri; order Syngnathiformes; family Fistulariidae; genus Fistularia; species Fistularia tabacaria. The sequence continues at coordinate 51,870 of CAAKHD010013960.1, forward strand.
AAAAAAAAGAGTGGAAGCTGCTCTCCGGTGGCCTCTAACCCAGATTAAGCCCAGAGGGTATTGAGTAGTTTAATTATGAATGAAGCCACAGACGTTTTTCTCTGTCTGAAAATGAGTAATGTTAATGTGACTCCACTTACACAGATGTCTTGATAAACATTTGACTACTGAATGACCAAGCTCTCTGAATAGTTGCCTTTTCATGTCCTTTCAGCAATCAGGAACCAAAAAGCAAGCACTTAAGAGATGAAAGACTCCAGAAAACTGCGATTTGACAGTTATGTTTGCTTACAGATGGGACAGCCATGGGTGACTGAGTAGTTGACGACAAGAGGATAAAGGTAGCGTGATGGAGACAGAGACAGAGAAATAATAAAATGCTAAACAGAAGGGGGATCTGGCTGGAGTTAAAGGTTTGTGGTCAAAGTATGAGAAAGGGGAAATGCCATTCTGACAACCATTGACTGGGGTAAATTAACTTGCTGAAAACCTTGTGAATCAAGAGATGGAATTGAGGTGTCAGACACAGTCAGTGCAAAGTTGAAGCAGAAAAAGATGAAGGAAGTGACAAGACATGTAAGAAACAAGTGCATCTGTTACCTGTGAATGGCAGCAAAGAGGTCCTCTGTAGTCCTTGTCCTGGTAGGAGTCGGGGTCACCATATTCCCATCTGAAGCCCCGTTTGTTAGCAGAGCAGGAGATGATTCCGCCGTACTGGAGTCAAACACTTCACCTGAGATAGTGAAACACATTAGTTACATACATACAGAGAACGCATAGACTTACAGTTTATGCAACAGCACACATGCGAACGCATGTATCGCATTGCATTAACTTGACGGCCTATGAAATATGAAGTAGTACAGAGGAGAGACCTGACTGTCCTCTTACATTCTCTTTCTGTCTATTGATTTCCCCCCCTTCTTCCCTAGGTTAGCCTCTTTCCTCATTTCTGGTACCCAGCACTCTCTCATTTCTGCTCCCACTGCCTGTGCCACTGCAGGCACTCTCACTTAACGCTCTACCCATCCTCCCCTTCATCCCCTTACCAGATTTGTTCCTCTCTCTCTGATAAGATGGAGCCCCTCCCCCTCTCCCTCCATCCACGAAAAGCATATTCCCTGGGACACTGGTCCCCCCTCCCTAACCTTAAGAAGGGATATATAGAGAGTAGGACAGAATAAGAGGGGCTAAATAATCTGGTAGATTAACAGCAAACAGCAGGGAAATGCAGGAGGAAACAGATATGAGTTAAGTTTATGGTGATAGACGAGGTGGAAGTAGGAAGAAAAAAGGAGCATTGTGGGAAAAGTAATGCCACACTAGTCGAAAGAGAGGAATGAGTAGAAGACAGACCTGGAGGAATATATGAGGACAGTACCACTATCCCAGTGAAAAGCCGTTTCTCTTATGCTTTCTCCACTTTTCAAACATTTAAAGTTTGTGTTTTCAAATTTGGCTCCATTGATTCGGAGGGAAAAAATTAATTTCACAGCAGCCTGATCAGCTGGTTACAGCGCTGGCACCCAGCAATGGAACAATTAAAAATACACACTTATAGTAATGGGCTTAAGAAATGAGTAAGTGTTGGCTCTGACTGAAGCAGTCATTCTGTTTCATTATCATAAATTCTATGCATTTCTAATTCTAAGGGGAGGTAACAAATAATGAATCTGAATAATCCTCAACAGCCCACCCGTGTCATCATCTTTGGAGCTGACTGATCCCGTCGTGCTGCTTGTTCCATCTCCTTCCTCGTCTTCCTCTTCATGAGACCCGCCATTTATATACAGGTCATAGTCAAGGCTGGTGTCCTTGCAGGCTGCCGCAGGGCTATGAGACTCACTTTGGATTTCTTTGGATATCTCACTCCTCTCTGTGTGGGGCTCAGGGCTCTCTAAAGTTTCTTCATCCTCCTCCTGTCGCTTCTCTGTTTCAGCTTCAATTACATACGGTATTGGAGCATCAATTTGATCTTCTGCTTTGAAAATGCTGTTTATATCTTCGTGTTGAGATGGAAATTCTTGGACTGGTTGGGGGTCTAGCTGAGGTACCAAAGAGATATTTGGTTTCTTGAAGATAGCTGCAGGGTTTTGTTTGATAGGAGAGCTGTGGGAGATCAGCATGGGACTCTGTAATACACTCTGCTCTACATCTTTTCCTTCTTCATTTAAAGAAAAGAAACTCTCATCTTCAAGTTTTCCCCTCAAGACAGCACGATCTAATGCGTCATCTGTGATACTGCAGTCTAATGACAATTCTTCAAGCACCTTCGACACAGGTGGTGGTTTGTAGTGATGTGAATTGTCTTCAGGACAGCAGTTCAACACAGGTAACACAGTTGGCTGCTCCTGGGTTTGGGGCTTGACAGTGTCTGCCTCTATATCCTGAGCTTTGTCATTATCTGTTTTGCTATTGATTTCCTTTTCTGGCCGCTTAACTGAGCGAAGTCGAACACTTTGCAGGGCAAATGGGGTGATCAAAGGCTTAGGTGAGTTAGCGCAGCTGTTGGATATGGCCTTTTCTACCTTTACAGCTGATGGGGAGGAAGCTGGTGGGACAAAAACTGGTAGTGGTGGAGGTGGAGGTGGAGGGGGGGGGCTAAAGCTCCCATTTAAGGATGAAATAGGGTGGATCAGAGTTTCAGGTGATGGAGGAGGAGGGAATTCTGGAGAGCTGGAGCAAGCAAGGGCTGGGTTCAGTGTTGAGCCCTGTGGAGTTGTAGGTAATGGGGGGGCCGGTAGGGAAAGGGTGTGATCTAAATTAGGATTTGGTGGAAGAGGGGGTGGGAAACATGGAGGGGGGCTCAAAGGGGTGTTCGGACTACAGGATGATGGCAGTGGTGGGGGGGGTGGGGGAGGAGGCCCCAAGCTCTTTAGTGAGTCTGATGTGTTGGATGAAAGGGAGGTTGAAGAAGAAGACATGGAAACAGAGGAAAGGAGAGAGGACTTCCTCTCGGGCACTTTGGGCTTGGGCCGACTGCCTGAGGGAGACATAGACCTGACGATTGAGGGCACCGGTGTTCCAGCTGTGGGAGTGTTGGACTGGCTGGAGTAGCCACTAGATGGTGAAGTCAGTCTGTGTACCCTGTCAGGGGAGGAGCTGGTTGTTTTGGGCTTCACTTCCACTGCTCCTACTTGGCTTTGATGTCTGGAGTCCCGGCTGTCACTGTGAATTTCACTTCCATTCCGTAGGTCATCTGGTGGAGGCTCAGCTGACACGTTATCTGGGCCATGAACCAGCGGGGTCTGTGCCCTCTGATCACCATGGTTTCGAGGATAGTCCATATAGTAGCCCCACGAATCAGCGTAGTCAGAGCGCAAACTGCTTGTTTCACTGTGAGCAGGTGTCACATGGCATAGAGAGTATGCGTTGGAGACACTGCCACAGTTCGTATTAGCGACCAATGATGCCGCAGAGCTCCCTGCACTGATGCTACTTTGACTTCGAGGCCGTAAAATCCAAGGATCATCATAGTCACTACAAGGACTGTGGGAGGGAGAAGACGGAGAGGCACCTTTCCCTTTCCCACCTCTCAGACCTATCTGTAGACTCTGCTGTAAGCTGGCAATCAGAGTCTCGTTGAGCATGGCATTGCTTGACTCATTATCACCGCTGATGGCACTGACACGACCTGGGGGCTTTTTTGCATTGGGCTTTCGCCTGAGGGAGTCTGTGCGAGCTGGAGGCAATGGAGGCTTTTTGGCCTTGCGAAGGCTGATGCTGCGGCTTAAAGAGTGATCACTATACAGGCTTCCAGACTCTTCCTGATTGGTCATTTCACGGCACTCGTACATGCTGTGTCTGGCGGCACGTGCGGCCGCTGCCCCATGCCCACTGCCATGGCTGCGTGAGCGTAAGCCTGAGTCAAGGTGCATGGAGGTGTAATATCCATCATTGTCCTGGGAATACAGTGAGCTTGAATCAGTAGTTGTCCTGGATGACAGTTCCAGGCTGCTATACAGCTGGTTAAGAGGAGTTGAACAGCTCGAGGTCATAGTGCGATGTGGGACAACTACATTTTCTGGTGTGTCATAGATCCATTGCTCTTCTGCTAAAGAAGATGGTGGTGTAGGCGCTAAGGTGGTATGAGTGTGTACACTGCTATCTGAGTGCCCTGACTCACTAGCAGGTGCTGTTGAGATCCGACCATCATCCTGTGGTGTTTGAGTGAGAATGGAAGTGACCAAGGAAGGACAGGTTGAACTGTGGGTGAAGACTGTAGCGTTGGAAGTTGAGGAGTCATTGTTGGTTGAGGAGGAGGCTAAACTCAGTGGTCGACCTATTGAATACACTGAGGCTGGGGGGAGGGAGTGCTGCCCTAAGGTGTGAAGCATAATGACCTCTGAGGAACTTGACAGAGTAGCATTGGGGATGAATGAGGTGGAGTAGGCTGCATGTGGGGACACCACACAAGCTGGACCATCACCCCAATCATTGGATTGTGCCGCCCTAAATTCCTGAGACTTTGGCCTTGGCAAAGTGCCTGTCTTTGGGGCATTCCTCATGTGCACCACGGTGTCATCCACCCGCAGCTTTCCAATTTGTCTCTGAGGTGTAGTTTTCTCCTCTGACTTGATTGGGGTGCTGCTACAGATGGGATCAGCGCTTAGGGAGACCCTGGCACCCTGTCGGGGCAGACTATGAAAGCGGGAAGGGTCTCCATTAAACTGATGTGATATCATCAAAATCCCGGAACTGTCACTGCTGGAGATGGATATACTTCCTGTTGACGAGGAGGCTGAAATTCCTGCCATTTGAGCAGCGATTCCTTGTCCTCTCTGAGCTCGAATTCTTCTCATTGATGGAGGTACAATCTTGATTTCTTCTGTCTGGCAGCTTGAGTCTCGAGTCTGAGAACGTCTGATCATTGAGTTGACACTCCCAACTCGGCCCATGGTAGAGTACTGTCCTGGGATGAACATAGAATGAGGCCGAAGCTCTCCACCACGTCCTTTAGCCACTGTAAAAAAAAAAGAGTAGAGAAACTGAAATATTTCAAATATTTGTAAAATAAAATAAATGATCAGAAGAGAAATGTTTTCTCTTTAACCAACAGAAGATTTTCCCTTCTACAGCAACAGACACCTTCTGCGCATTTTTTTTGTCTCTTACATAAACTGGTCACAGGACAGAAGATTAATTTGATTAGCTGTAACCTTGTCTTGTGCACTGATAACTTCTGGCCTTCTTCATTAATGACCGAAAGATATGTGGGGTGACAGAGTGAAGAAAAAGAAGTAATATGCTTCCCCTCTGTCTCGCTGTCTGAAAAGAAAAATGTCCCATGGGTACTCGGACAAGCAGCTAATGGGGCATGAAGTGGTCAATAAATGCATATACTGACGCATTTACAAAAAGAAACCTTTGAAATCAAAAACATTATATCGTCATGCAGAGCCCTACAGAGCAGAGTTTTGACAGACATACAGACAAGGACACAGAGAAATAAAAAACAAACAAATGCAGAACATACCGGCAAATAAACAAACAATTTGCATAATGGGTTGTGATGTAGGAAAGAATATTTAGTGTATTACCCAACTATGGTTGTTCCCCTGTTGATGCTTGTATTCCAAAATACTATTTCTTTTCTCGCTCTCTCTGAACCACAATCTCTTCCTCCTTTGCTAAAAGCTGGAGTGACAGCTTGGCTGCTGCTGCGATAGATTAAGCTGCAGGTCTACTTCGCAGGCAGCTCTAGTCTGAGGAGAGGGAGGGATGAAGCACTGGGACAATTACCCCTGCCCAGTAATCATGAAATACAGCAGCTGTTGTCAACTGGGCATTTCCCAGACCTCAAATCTCCTTTCCTCTATCAGCCATGGTGATCTTGACGAGTGAGATGACATTCCCTTTAATAACTGCTACTATCAAACCACTAACATACATGTAACGAGATAGCACAATCTTAGTGAACTTAGTGTTCACAACACTACCTGGACAGACTGAAAACTATATGTAGGTTCCAAAAACCTTTATCTTTGTTATTTTATCCCCATTTGTGCAGGAAAAAAGACCTTAAATGTTGTGTTATTGAAAACTGTAGATGCTGACACCTCGTGAGGCCTTATAGTTACTGCTTATCAACTACATTTCCGGGATTTACGATGGTAAGACCCAGTTGCTGACATCTTTCCATGGCCAGGGGACAAAGGCACAAACACAAAGCATAGAAACAGTACTACAAACACATGGCTCCCTAGGATGATTTATGCCATCGATCAAAGACAAAGAATTTCCTGCAATTAAATTACAATATTGGTAAACAAGAAAAGTTTCCAATTGGAGACAACTTTACGGGGCAAAAATACCCCAATTAGGACCACCAAACAAGACAAAATAATGTGAGTACTGTGAGTATTTCCTAGCTTTGGACATTTTAGATTACGATGGAAAGGAAATGTTTTGGCAAGTAGAGCCGAAAGGGGATAAAACAGCTGTGAACATGCGTCTATAATTCTTGTCTTTGAACATGAATATTCCAGAGCGATAGTTATGGTGATTTCACTCTGAACTCTGTGTATAAGGATGAGTAAGAAGAATACATTCATAGACAGTATGGATGAAAAGAATGATAGGCAAAGTGTTGCTCTCCATGATGTTGGTTTATGTGTGTGGACAGCAGAGGGCGACATTTAGTTCCACAATGTTCCATACCTAGCTCCTGGTTGATGTTGTCAGGCAGCCCTGATATAGTCTTTCTGCGTTTGACCTTCTTGGGGCGACGGGACACGGTGTCAGTGTTAATGAGGGAACGCCGGATGCTTGCCTGTCGGTCAAACCCTGACCCTGGTAGCCAAGAGGGCGAGAGCAAGGCAGGCGGACAAACAGGCAAACAGCAGTCAGTTAGTAGAAGGAAAAACCTCAATAACATGCAGGAAGTTTATTAATTTCGAGGCTGAGCATGCAACATTAACTGGCCAGGGAACTGTATGGGACAATTCATCCAAATTACATGAGGATGAATTCTCTCTAGTGGTTACTACTAATTAGATTATTAAATTTCAATTTAGCTGAGATTAATGGAATCCTGTCAGGGCTACTTGCAGCACTACAGTGTGAAGCAGATGCTTCAGAAATCAGACAAGATATATCTGTCATTTTCCAGAAGCTGTAGTCTGTCGTCTTTGATGTAAGTGTGGACATGCAAGTCAAATTCTAAGCGAAAATGGCTGATCATGAGGTAAAACATTTCAGGGATGTATTATCTAACCTCAGTTAAAAGAGCTGAGGGAGATTGTGTTGTGCATGTTCATAGATTTTTCCAAAATGATCTTTTTAATACCCAAGCTTAAACTTACACAGAAAACTCAATTTCCCAATGTCTTTTCAGTGTTTGGTTATTTGTTATATGAACTGTGAGTACATAAAAATAGGCATCTCAAATGTGACAGTGGTAAGATACATGCTCTTATTAAGAAATCACACGGGGAAAAAGTTATGGGTTTTAAGCTTGAAAAGAACACACGGTCTCATTCATCACATAGACCACTGTCAATATTTCCAAGCAAATTTGACAAATTACGAAACATCTGATCTCAAGCGCAAAAATAGTTTTTTGGTCAGAGAGAACAAAAGTAGGCAGTTTTAGTCAAAGTATTTTGTTAAGAGAGTATTGTAAGATAAAGATAAAATGACTCCTTCTTGGTCTCAAAACAGGGTAATATTAAATATTGCAGATATATTTAAGTGCCACAAGTAAATGGTACAATTTGCACATAATGCAGTTAACATAATATTTGAATGATGGTTCACACTAGAGTAATGGTTTGCTGAAATAACACCCTTTTACTGTGGCTGGTTGTTGAAGTTGGAATCTTAAAGTATTGTGTGCACTTTTGCCATTTTTAAGATAAACAAGCAAAGAAATAAAAAAACTCAAGAAACTTGTTGATAAGAGAATTAAAGGAATGGTAATTTTAAATGCACCAGTTTCAGACCAGAGTGTGAGGTAAATGATCAAAAAATTAAATGAAAGCAATTGAAAGTAAAAACTTGTTTTAGAATTATCATTCTAAGTCTTTATAAACAAGGATAACATCAAATTGAATATTGTGTCTCAAAAGTGTGTTTTGATCTGATTAAATAAGAGTGACGAGAGATAACATTGTAGTGAACTGTGTGGATTATTATCTACAAATTTGTGTGGATATGATGTCTCTATTATAGCATTATTTGCTTTGACAAGACCACATTTTAGATGTTGACAATGAACTGCTATGATCTCACATGGTTTGAAAAGGATTTACATATATTTCCAAATTCAATTCTATCAAAGGTAGGTTCATGTAGTATGACTGAAAAATTAAATTAGCTTCATTTTTAATATATTTCACTCCAGAAACAGCATGGCATTTTATATTCATTCTGTATGCACTTGTTTGAGACTTGTGGCGCTGCAAAAAGTGCCTTGCTAACGAGGGGATTGTGTCGCCACTTTTTGCTGTGTTGGGTGTTTTTTTCAGTCAAAAATGCTTTGACCTGGTAAAAAGTCAGTAAAATCCTTGTCCTTTGGATATGCTGTCAGATGATTTCCACAAACTATCGCTCACTCAAAAATGCATTAAGGAAGGTGCATGTCATTTTCCAAGAAACATTTTGGAAGGAGTGGTATTTGACAAAAATAAAGGACAAGCAGAAATCCTTGACACATAGTTCCCCACCTACACAGACACATTAATACAATAAGTGAATGGTCTTTATCAAACTAGTAATTAAAGGTTGAATTAAAGAAGTCTGACATTTTATTGAAGAAGAAGGAGAAGAAGTCTGTTTGAATTATACTCTATTTCCCATTTCCTGCTATGCATTGCCTGAGAGGAAAGAGAGATATAATCACATAGTATGAAATAGTGATTTTTAGAATAGAAATTAATTTTCAATCCTGCTTTCAGTCTTGAGGGAAGGCTAAATTGATCCTGATCTACTTCTCAATCTCTAACTAAAATCCAGTGAGAATTTTAAAGAGCAGTCTGGAAATTCACTTTGAATTAATTTAACACAATGCATGAGTCCAATGATAGTAGTATGTGCAGGAAAATAGAGGAAAAACTAATGTATTGGGGCAGATTGAACTCTGCACTTTGTTCTTTCAACCATAATGAGATGGGAGTTGCTGGTGGAAGGAAGTTTTATCAAGAAGTCATACCTGTGACATTTATGGCAACTATGTCTGTGGGCACAGCCTGGGCCGTCTGCCTCATCTTCTCCTCAGGGGTGGGAAGGGGAGTGACTTTGGTCCATACTGCTTGTCCATCAACATCTGTGCCCTCTCCTTTATCGCCTCCTCCCTGTGAGCTCTGGGGCCTCATGGATATCTGAGATTTATCATCCTCCAAAGATGAAGCTGTGGACTAGATGCAAAAGAAAATGACAAGGCTTAGGGAATCAAATTATGACCAGAGGATGGGCAAGAGTATGATCAGAAAAAATAGGGTAAGAGAAAGTGGAAGTGAGGGATAAGCAGGGATAGATCATGTAATCCTAGAAAGGAATAACAGGATGACAGGTAAGTGACCTAAAACTCGACATAGTTGCAGATGAGAGGAAAAATAGAAGGGTCTTCCAAAAAAAATTGTCAGATGTGTTACAATTAAAGAAAATGTAGTCTTACTGTAAAACTATATCAAGCTGAAATGTCAATTTATGCAAAAAAATGGAAAGTCAATTCAAATAAAGTAAAAAATAAAAAATAATCAAATCTAATTGTCTTAAACTGTAGTTGGCTGAGAGTTCATATTGTCTCACTCAAACAGGGACTGCAACAAACTTGGTCAAGGGGACCTTTTAAATGGTCTTTGTAAACAGATTTTGCAATCAATCAAACCCAAATTGAAGTAATAATTTGCATCTATGGGTACACATGCACACGAACCCTCACATGCTAAGAAGATGGAGATTGCAGTATTAAAGCAATAATGACCTGAAAGAGATAATCAGCAGTGCATTGAACTCTTAACTAAGTGATCTCCATCATGGTGTAGCTCTGACTTAAGACGAAGCAGGAGACAAATCTTATCATGCCCACATAATCCTAAATTCTTAAAACACCTGCAACCCCAAAACCCTGTGAACACAAATTATACCTTGAGGTTTATATCGTGGATCAATCCCATTTGCAGCATCATATGTCCTTACTTTCACAGCACCATCCAATTGTCCGATCACATGTAGAAATCATGACGATTAAACCAAAAAGGCTGATTTGAATCCTTTTTAATAGGAAAAAAAGGGATGTTTTTCCAGAATATCCATCATTCTGCTCTATCAATAATTCTAAATGTCTCTTTGTCTTCATCTCAAGCATCCAAGTGCTTTCAAAAGGGCTGGCTATGGTTGCATTTAAGGAAACGATGCAAGGACGGATGGATAGATGGATAGCTGGATGGATGGATGGATGGATGGATGGATTAAGTGTAAAAATAAGCCCACACAGAATTGGAAGCAAACTGTTTATTATTTTTTGGGTAATATGGCAAAAATAACGGGAAAAGACTGGAAGGATAGGGGAAGGGGGACAAAGACTAAAGAAGAGGAAAAGGAAGGCAAACAGGATGCAGGTTTGTTTTTCTCAAACAAGCGAGTCAGTGTGCAATAAGTAAATGGAGGAAAGGGGCAAAACAGAAAAAAGAAAAGAGGATAATGAAGAACAAAAGGGAGAGATAATGCAGAAGATGAAGAAAATAAATATGAAGAAGACTTGTAACCTCATCTGAGACCAATACTCTACCAGACAGAAGTGCAAAAAATTACAGCTTTTGCCTGTTGGAAGTCTGTCCTTGTATTTTTTTCTATGTGTCAACAGCCATGTTATTGCAGTTTTGTTACAGGGTCCTCAGCAAGTTTAGGAAACAATAACATATGATTGGTGGGTAAACCTTTATTCCACATCTTTGTTAGATAAGTTATACAATCAGGTTTTCTCTTATTTCCTCAAGCCATCACAACATTGCTAGCTATTATCAGTGTAACTTAATGCCAGCAGAAAATAATCCATACAGGTCTGCATTCATACCTCATTCCAAGTCCTCGTATATATTTTTGCATTGCACATGTCTTTTCTCTAAGTAATCATGACTCTGAAGTCCCAACTGTGAAACATAAGCACATATCAAGTCCCTCGGTTTTTTAAATGACGTGATATGTACACAGGAGGATTTCACCGCCACCGGCCTCCAAATGCCAAACAATACTTACAGCACTGTGTGCCATTATGTTGGCAGCAGTCAATGTGGATAGTTTTTTCACTGCCATTTTTCTATTCTTAGCTGTGACAACGCAATACTAGTCTATATACAAATTGACCCTTTATATTACCCAAACTAGCTGGTCTGTTCTAAGCTTATTCTGCTTTCCAAATTTCTAGCAGGATGGAAGATACAGGGGATGATATCCTGTAAACTGGACTTGTGAGATTCTTTTAATTCTTGCCCGTCCAGCTGTTGCTATTCAAGGGTGTCTCCTAAACACAATATTGTACTGGATCCTGTTAACATGAGTAACTAGCCAATGCATGCCCCGGGTGGGGTCTCCCTCTGGTCTACTATATATTCCTCCTTTCCCATAATCCATCCCTAATTGTTAGTTAATCTGTTCCTTCATTCAGTGGATGTGTTCAAACAGACATTATTAATCAAAGCATAAAACCTTGATCTCAATCTATTACTTTCCAGAATCTTCCACTGCATCCCATGTAACTGTAGATAAGGGGATTTGGACTGAAAACTACAATATTGAACAGGCAAAATCAAAATTGGACATGTTGGTTGGCACAAGAAGGTTTCTTGTTTAAAATCAAACCAAGGTCTTTATGTGTTGAGTTCTCTGGTTTTCTCTCACACACCAAACTCATGCAGTGGGGTGATAGGAGACTCTAATTTGCCCAGATGAGTGAATGATAGAGGCCCAGTGTAATCCTGAGAGCAGGATAAGGAGTATAGCCAATGATTGAATTAAAAACAATAACCATGGCAACAACAAAAAAATATTCTTCCAGATTCAACACGATTTAACTCATTCAACCACTGGAGGGCAGACTAACACAGTCAAAAAACAGCACAATGGTGTGGGTTTATCAGTATGGGAAAGCTATCAAGAAAGCAGACTCCACTTTCTACAGCACTTTGGGGAAAAGAGATTTATACAAACAATTATTTCCCCAGCACAGGGCAGCATGCTGGAATGGCACAGTGACCCTCACAGCAAGAGGGTCCCTGGCTCAATTCTAACAGGGGACCTTTCTGTGTGGAGTTTGCATGTCTCCAGCATGTCTACATGGGTTTCTTCTGGGTTCTACGGTTTCCCGCCACAGTCCGAGACATGCAGTGGGTTAATGGGAGAACTTTATTTGTCCAGAGGTGTGAATGAGGGAGCGGACTGTTGTTTGCCTCTTTTTGTGGCCCTGTGATTGACTGCCAAACGGTCCAGGGTAACCCCATCTCTCACCCAATGATAGCTGGAATATGCTTCGGCCGCCCTGTGACTTTGACTGTACAGTAAACAGTATTGATAATGGATGTATGAATTCATTAAAGCCTGATAATAGCCACGTTCTGCATCTGACAACAGACATTTAATAGACATTTTAAGTGTTTAAATGTAAAATTTAAGAATGAGCTCATTTCTGTGTGTTACCTTGTCAATGTCATCATCCTCATCATCCTGCAAGCTGCTGGTTGACTGGAGTGGATCAGAAAAGATTGGGGCCTGTGAGTAATACTGGGAGCTGCGGAAACCATCTTTCCTCAACTTGTCACATTCTAGAGATAGACAGAGGAAGAGAAAACATATTCAAGACTTAATTGAATTGTTATTGCTGTGATCTTTTTCATCCAGTAGTACAATAAGAGTATCGAGACACTCAACAGATATCAATTGTCATGACAAATCTGAATGAAAATTGACATGATAAACACAATCCGTGTATCAAATTCACAGAATTATAAAATGTTCACAAGTGGTATATATGTGTGTGTGTGTGTGTGTGTGTGTGTGTGTGTGTGTGTGTGTGTGTGTGTGTGTGTGTGTGTGTGTGTGTGTGTGTGTATATATGTTATTTTAA
>CAAKHD010013960.1:87151-128557 GCA_901007705.1 Fistularia tabacaria
AAACCGAGACCAAGGCCTAGATGGAGCTTCCTGCCACCATAAAGGTGAAGGTCACCGACTTTTTCCAGTGGCTGGTTTGTGGGCTACTGACCACACACACACACACAGCCACACCCACACACACACACACACACACACACACACACACACACCCACACACACACACACACACACACACACACACACACACACACACACACACACACATGTGGGAACCACAGCCACACACGAACAAAGACACACACACACACACATAGACACACACATGAAGACAGACACACACACACACACACACAGCACACACATATGAACACAGACACACACGGGAACCAAAGACATTCACACAAACATACATTCACACATGAAAACACACACACACACACACACACACACACACACACACACACACACACACACACACACACACACACACACACACACACACACACACACACACACACACACACACAAAGACAGACGGCAGAGATCATTCAGTTTAAGGCAGGATGAAAATCACCTAATAGGAAGAGGCAGACAGGCTTGAGAAAAGCTCCTCTGCGTGTGTTTTGAATCTCTAGAACTCTGACATACACCATAATCAATTCCTACAAACGACCCAGGTAAATGGAGTACAAAACGTTGAGGCGCCTACTTCTCCACCAAGACAACCAGGATATGTATCAATGTGTATTCAGAAAAGTAGAAGCTGAAATGTCTAATGTGTCCTGATGAAAGAGAAAATAGCTATTTTCAAATCTAGTCAATAACCCAGGGAATATTTAAAAACTTGAGCTTAAACATTTATTTAAAAAAAACAACAAAGCAACTCAAAAACTTTAATCGGACGAACTTAGTCCCCCAAAAATATTTTCAGACCCCAATTTTGTACCTTTGCCATCCTGGTAGATTTGTGTCTTTCCTGGTGAGCTTGTTGCTGCTGGTCCCAGTAAAGGTTTTGGTGTCCAGAGAGATTCCTGTTTTTGATGGACCTTTGACACAGAAAGTAGCCGTTTGCGCAGGCAGCCCTCTGTCCTGAGGGGCCTGGGGCTTGTGAAGGCCTCTGGTTGAAGGCTGTTCCCCATGTTGTTGGCCGGGTGGAAAGAGAACACAGTTTGTCTTTCACCGGAACGGTCCACATAGCAGGCTCTGTCCCAGCAGCCGTCTGCCGTATCCAAGGACAGGCAGTGCATGTATGTGATCATCCCAAGCTAAGACCTTTACACCCCCATCCACCCACCCAACCAACCACCCATCACCCCCCTCTGGTCTTTCAAGGAAACCCCCAACTCCTCCTTCTTGCACAGTCTTCTCTCTTGAGAGCCTCCACTTCAGGTTGTGGGATGGAGGAGTGCTTATGAAGAGTGTGGGTTAGAGTGGAGGCTAGAGTCTTTTACATCCAGCAGGGAACCCCAATTCCCCCTCTATCTCCTCCTCTGTCTCCTCCTCCTGTTTTTGTCCTTCCTCTCCTTCTCAGGGGATCCTATTGATTTGCACTGATTTACCTGACAAAAGAAGGCTGTGCATAGAGCTTCGTGTCAAGATTTAACCCCTAAACCAATATTCCACCAAACTGATGTGGCATTTGTCTATCAAAACTCCTGTGTGATAAGCAGGTGGCTGAGTTTGTTTGCAAAATCAGAAAGTTGATCTTCTAAAAATGACCACAAACACAGAAAGAAAAAAAAAAACCTAAAGAGCCACAATTGAAGTTTAAAAGAAGCTGTGCGTGCGTCCTTTGGAACAGCAAAAAACTAAGCAACCATGAATGTGTGTATAAAAGCCAACGCACACACGAATTCGGTGAGGAAATAAGGGAAACGAGTTATTCAGATGCTAAAACATTTGTTCCTGCAAATGAGGGTTCATACAAGTTTGCAGCAGCATCCATCCTCTTCTTCTGTCCAATAAAGACAAGGCACCAGCGTTATCCATTCCACATGGCTTGGCTCTTAGTGCTACCTCCTCCTATGTTACTCTGACTCTCAACACTGCTGTTCTAATCTGTAAACCCAGATTATCCAGCTTCCTGGCCTAGTCTCTGATTGTGACAGACATATACACATACAACACAGATGGACGCCATGCTGGAGATAATCAACTACTTCACCTTCAGTGGTCAGATCTGTAAAACTTTAAAAACACCAGGCATTGATTGCCAATTGTCAGCTTGGAGGTCAATAACTGTTGTGCCGATAGAAAAGCTGCAGAGGACCAGATGTATTGATACTAAAATCACAAATGAAAACATACGTAGAATAAAAATTTTAACTGGACCAAAGTCAATTTTGTATGGACAAGTTTGAAAGCTTGGTGACTGGAACTGCTTGTGTAGTGGTGAAAGATAAAAGGCTAAGACAGACTTCGTGTAATACCATGGGCAGATGTAAGAACAGCAGACAGCAGACACCAGATAAAAAAAAAAACAGTAAATACAGAGATGGGTCAGATTTGCTGGTAGGGACAGTGTGATTACAACTAGTATGAAGTTATAGGTAAGGGTGGATACAATCCTTAATCATCATGGGCCCAAGGTTGATAATAAAGTGTTGATATTGTCAAATTATTTAAACAGAGATGGATAACACAGGACCATGCAGAAGAAACCGGAACACAGACAGAGCACATGTTTTGGGGGCTGTTTGGCTCAGGGGTAAAGAGCTGTCATCTTGGAACTTTTTTTTCCTGAGCTCCTATGAGCATTTAGAAGAGATGTTGAGCCAGACACTAACTGTTCTCTGGGAGCTGCTCAAGAGGCTGCCCACTGCCCAAGGGTCGTCCCATGCCCATGGGTGTGTAAAAAATTAAGAGAATAATTTCCTGAAAGGGAACAATAAAACGTTCAAAATTCAAATACAAAATTTCAAAGGATGGGAATCATCAGCTAGTTCAATTTAGGAAACTGGTTCTAAAACATTAAATACAGTATTTTCACTCAGGTTATCAGTGGCTAAAGCCTTTGCGTGCAGGTAATTTGTGACTGGAAGAAATGCCAGAATCAAGAATTGTAATGATGAGCAGACTTGAAAATCTGTGCAACTGCAAAACAGCCCTTTTGTTAGAAGGTAAAGGTCTCCCTCTGGTGGCCAACCACATTAAATTTAAGACATAGAAAACTTAAAAGGGCATACATTTTTCAGAGATAGCACACAAAGGGATATGTTTCTGCGTGTTTGTCTGAAGTTACTATCCTCAGCCTAGATATATAGCTGGGGACTAGAGGACGCATTACTGATGGTTATCATTTCTGCAGCATCGTGTGTCTGACAACATGGACAAGCCAAAGGTCAAGATTACACAAGGAACACAGAGACAAGAAAATAGTGTGCCGATACGCACAGTCCAGTTAGCAAGCCATGTGACTAAATATAATTGTTTCATAAAATCGTTAATAACATACACAAAGTAGGTGCAAAGAGAAAACAATATGACGGGATGTGCAATCAAGCAGATGTATGTGGAGGGACAAGCAAGTGGTGAGTGCTTTGTGTTGGTGACAGTGTCAAATGAAAATACAACCTGCACCTACTCAGCCCAATTTGACATAATGGTCAGAGTGTCACAGCCTGTAAATGGGAAAAATATCACAATAACGAGTGTGTGTTTTAGCATGTGTTCATTGAATTTGTTTAAATTAATTGCAAACAGCATGCTGGGTTATGGTGAGAGGGTGCCAATAGTGTGCACTGGTTAATATTTAATCCTGACTACTCACAGATCCTCACAAATTTTCAAATATGTGTGTTAACAGTGGGGGAGAGGGATAAAGCGGAAGCTATTGGGCTTTGGACAATGGTAACTATGGATACACATAAATGTTAATGGAGACAGGAGAACCTGCATGCTGTGTTAGTCTTCTGTCTTGGGGACTCATTCAGTCTCACACAGTTAGTCAGCCATTGTCTTTCCAAACCATCCCAAACAAAACTATGCTGTCATTCTCAATGGAAACTTTCCTGCCTAAAACACACCTTCAGTTTGATTTGTTCTGCAGATTTCTCATCCCTTACTAACATACACACATACACATTTGTGCAGATTCAGAATCTTCTAAAATGTCTGAACTGTCCAAATAAGTACTGTTTGCTATCTCCTCTGAGAAAATTCAATTCTCACTGGAGTAGTCACAGTAGAAGTACATCATCTTGTGTGTACAAAAAAAATCTCATCCTGTTGTACAGAGATAGTAGTTATGAGCAACTATTTCAGATCCTTTAACAAAAATTATATTCCTAGTTTTCACGACAAAGTACTTCCTCTCTGAGACAGCAATGTGTTCTTGCTCCAGAGCAGTAACAGATACAGTAACAGGACAGGGCAGAGCTCATAATATCCTGTGTCTGGATAAATGTAACTATTTTTTCACCTTCTTCATTGTCAGTACTTTCAAGTGCCCCACTCCTGCCCTTATCTTCAGTAAAGATGAGCAGCCAGTCAAACAGAGTGACAATATCTATCAGCAACACTATCCATGGGGCCAGAGGGCAGGTTGTAGGGTCGACCTGGGGTAAAGAGGTCACCACCTCTCGCCAGACAAAAACTACTACTGCGTTCCTTTTTGAGGGCTTATTCTAACACATGGTGAAAAATAAAGGAGCAGCGGAGGCTCTGTAGCTGGCAAAACACTGAAACTCTACCCACTGTTACAGCAATTCTTGCAATGCAGCCATAAAAGTTACCCCAAACATTATGGCTCTTTTTCTTGTTTTGACAAATGCAAACCAGACTTTTATTGTTCTACCAAACATTCCACAGCAGACGCTAGATATATAAACACAACAGTGTCTGGGTCTAAAGTAAGAAACACAACAATTTGGCAGATATTATTTCACATAGTGAATACTAACACTCATGCCCCTATTGAGGAAACCCCTTTCTGTGCACTTTTATACTGATAAAATAGCAGTGAAATATTCCAAACATTAACAAAGCTGAGCAAGGAGAAGATTTCATGAAACAAGATTAAGTATGATTTAATTAATTTCATTTGTGCTCCTTATTCTGATATGACTAGGGTGTGCGGGATTGTTAATCAGTTATAAGAACACAATGCAATAATTTCAGTCACCTTTATTTCAAGAATGTATTAAATTATGCCATAAAGACCTGACATAAAACCAAGTTCAAATATGACAACTGAGGAAACAAAATGGACGAAAATAAGAATAATCACAAGGAATGTATCATGACAATTAAACACTAATATTTTTGTTTACTTTGGACTTTTGTTGCAAAACTCATATCTGATCTTTAATTAGGTACAGATGGTGCGAATCCCAAGTAAAAGGCCATTGCTGAGTTGAGGTTATATATAGGATCAGACATATGGTGGTATGGATCATTGGTCTGCAAACTGACTCTAACAAGGCTCCAGATGTCCTTCCAATAGTGTGTAGAACCTATGCACACACAAATTCCTGTAATTCAATTCATGCACAAGAGTTTATAAGTACACACACACACACACACACACACACACACACACACACACACACACACAGGCTGTAAACATTTTGGTGTGCAGTATGTTTATCAAGTTAAGAACTGGTATAGCGTCTTTAAATAGAACACAGTTTTCAAACATGATCCTGCACGTGACTGCAGGAAGCAAACCGACATGCCATAAACCCAGACTGGAATTATGGATTCTGCATCCGAGAAAGTCTGATAAAAAGTGGTATTCTGAAAAAAGGGTTTTGAGATAGTGAATGAGTGACAACTACTGTATCCGTTTCATTAAATTCTGATTTCTGACATCCACCAATGTTTATCCATTAAACATATAATATCAAAGGTTGTTATATTACATTGTGGCCTCCTATTCCCCTAAACTTTATTTGGCAAAAAAATAACATTTTGTGGCTGCTCATATAGGGTTACAATGCAGTAATAAAGCAGTAAGAAAAGCACACGAGGATAGGCTTGTGCTTAAGCGAGAGGCATTCTGTGAGACAGGGTGAGAACGCGTTGCCAAAACAGCTACTCTAGCCACAGCTGGATATGAAAAAACATGGACTGAAAATGTGTCACATCTGCAAAGTTAGCTGAGGGGACTTGGTTCAATCATAAGACAATCATTCACTTGCAACTGAGAGAATTACATAACTGTAAAATTCATAGTGCCCGATGTTAGGAACAGTAATCGCGTCAGTTTGTCACTGGAACTTCTGTAGTTGTTGCCAGATTACATTTACATACACATGCCTATAAACTGGCTTTATGGATTGTCATGTGATAAAATACTTTGCTGCAACCATGGATTGAAATGTTGTGTGGCATTAAGTACAAAGTTAAACTTGATATTCATGTTTAGGATGTCACTTGAATATATATTTATAAAAAATTTTAGTCGGCTTCCTCATATATATGTCAAATATATGTAAGTGATAAATTGCTGACTACAGCTGATGAATTGGGACACATCCAAGAGTTGGATTGTTCAGTTCATTACCTCATTTCTGGAAGCCATGAATCTACAAGCCACAGAAAGAGAAATGGTTACATCATGACAATCACCTAATTTTAAGTCTTTTGTTGCAGGCAAGCATATTTTTCAAATCAGAAATGGACATATCTGCCATATCTTACAATAGTATTTTTTTCCCTACAACAAACTGTTTTCGCCTTAAATTAAACTGATAATTGCTGGATGCAGATCAACTGATGCAGATCACAAAAACAGAGTCTATTTTTCAAAATAAGAATCACAGCTGGCAAAAAAGTTTCTTTTTCTTGTAATAATTGACAATAACTTCAACATTGTACTGATCGCTATGTGTGATGAACACACAAAATCTGAATAAAAGTTCCCAGCAAAAAATAAAAAAGTTTTCTTTTAATCTAATTTATTTGTTCAGTCTAACAAAGCCAACGCATGGCTCCACTCTACAGGACAGCAGCCGAATAATTGCCAGTAAGCCAGCTGTGATTATATTTTATTCCAAAAAATATATACTGTGTGCAAAAAGTAGTAATTACATTGCAATTGTTTTCACGTTGTAAGAGGGAGAAAAGAGCCTTGACTAGGAAGAGGAGTGGCCATAAACTTAACAGACTGAAAAAAGGAGCGGTACAATTCAAGCCACGAACCTGAACAATGCAGAAATGATTTAAGATACACGGATTGTGCTCTTCACTGAAAAAAACCCAGAAGAATTATATTGTGGAGAGGGAAATGTTCTGACAGAAATACTTTCCATAAACAAGAGATTGAATTTTTCTTTGTCTCAGAATGTGTGAGGGGAAAGTCCCTCATACATTAGTACAAACCTGCCTCACAGTTTGCGACACTCACTTACCTTTGAGACAGAACATTTCTCTTCCTTATTGTCCCCATACATCCAGAAATACCGACTCTTTCCGTCCTATTTTCCCGTTAGTTGTGCCTCTTTCTTGCACCATTCTCCTCTACTCTCTCTCGCCCTCTACATTGCTGAGTCAAAGCATACAAAATCAGACACACTGATTCTAACACATGAACAAATCTCTCCAGCTGCTTCTCTTACCATCTCCCTGTCTTGCTTTCTCCAATCACACAAACACACATGGGCACGCTTTCAAGTGGTAGCACGCCGGCTTTCACACTGCGTTTTGGCCCTCCACTCTGCTCCCCCTCCCTCTCACTCACTTGCTATGTTTCTGTATCTCCACCCATTCAATCTCTGTGAAGGGAAGCCCACCCTCATCTAAAACTTTGAAAGCTGCTGTCACCCAAGCCCTGCCATTGGTCTCCTAAGAAATGCGTCACCAATATAATTTCAGATCAAACAAATGAAAAATAAAAATTACACAGACAAGAGTCAAGCCTGTTAGGGGATTGTAATTGTGGAGAATCTGGACAGTCAGCAGTTCAGGGTGAGGCAGGGGGGGCCCAGCTTGAGGCTGATCCATTGTGCCCTGATCAAATATAATCACTTTAATCCCCACAATTCAACTGTTTGTTTTCAGGAGAAGCTAAAAGCTTCGTGCATCTCAAACCCTCCACTTCAAAATGACCAGCAGTTTCCAAGGGGAGGGATATAGAAACACTGACTTACTCACAGACTCTGGAAACATCCTGCATTCAAGATGAAATACATTTGCCTTTAAGTAGGGAGTTGCAGTCGCTTACCAGAACAATGTTGGCCATTACTGTTGCCACAACCTGATTTTGCATGTTGCTTAAATTGAATATCTACACGTCATTGAAATATTCCAAAAGTATAGTTGCAATATTATCGATATATACAGAAAAAGAGACGTAATAATGTGAAAATCAATAGATCAACAATGGGCACCAAAGAAATTCTGGACTCTTCAGAAACATGTTAAAGTAGATAAAGCATGAGGTTAATAAGAGAAATAACTTACCAGGGTCACTTAGTTTGTACAGGCAGACAAATGTGATATTAGCATTGTCATTCAAACCATTACTTTTTGCAAAGATATGGTATTAACTTCATTATGCCGACTATGTTTTTTGGTAGTGAATTGTATGGATGGTATGCATGTTTAGCCACGAGGAGGCATCAAAGCATGAGATGAATAGCAGTGCAATGTGACACAAATAATCAACAGGTGGTAAAAAATGCACCGTTAGTTTGTGTGCCAGCTTTAGGATGGTTGCTTTCTGTCACATGCTGATCTGATCGCTTGATCAGAATCTGGTGCACAGACGATGTTGGTTGTAACGAATAAGTGAAAATTTCTGATAAGCCTTTTTGTGTGCAGTGTTTCAGTTCTTCTAATCGCATTTTCATTTCCTCTTCCAAATATAATTGTCATTTACCGTAAATTATCTTTCTTAATTCTTAACTGCATTTAGTTATAGAGATTTGTGCATGGTTATATATGGTCAAGGTTTTAAAAGTGTCTTTCAGAAGGACACTTTTGAACCCTTTGGGCCTAAATGACAGTTTCTTATTTTAAGTACAGGATAAGAAGACTACATTCAGACACAGTCCAACTAAAACCTCTAGTAATTTTCTAAAATATAGTCTTGTCAATGGATAAAAAACTATCATGTGGCTGAAATCTTGACATTGGGCCCATATCACACACAAAAACAATATTTTTGACTTCACAAACTAAAACAGCATTCAGTGTACTGAATGCAGTTTCACATAACACGTAGTATAAAAACCCTTCATGATGCTGCTGTGCTGGTAGTTGTGTCAGTGTTAAGCCTAAAACACCTGATATACATCTTCAGTTAACCCAAGGCTTTGCTGATTAGAAACTCAACAAGTAAAAATAAGAAAAGTTGATATAAATTAATCCAATCTTTCCAGTCCTTCATTCAAAATATAGAGTGATCACACGATGGATCAGCAACACCTCAAAATTCCTTTATGGTCTGTGTTGGCTCAACATAAGTGTATCCTTTCAACATTATCCTGAACCTTACCCCCTCACGAACTGGGGTCACACTGAAAAAAATAATCCTCCACCATCCTTTTCATCATGAGATTCATGGATTAGAGATTATTGTGCAATGTGATAGGATACATACAGTAGTTTATGATATTGTCCTTAAGAAGGTGGATTACACTGGTGAGAAATTTTATTAAATAGAGAAATTAGAGGTAAGGTGATTAAAAAAAAGAAAAAAGGAAAAGAAAATAGAAAATGGGGTCGTTCTTAGCAGGTGCTCTTCACAAACATCGGGCCTGATCTGCAGTGAAATATGTTAAGTTGGTCAGAGAAAAGAAACTCACCTAAAGAAGGCCAGACCAGCATCACCACATAGGAAGGAAAAGAAAACAACAAGAGGAAAGTCAATAAACACTAAAAGGCCACATATATACAGTAGCTCTACACTATTATAGACTACATATAATATAATTTTCCTCTTAAACCAAATATGCAGTTGGTGTGCTTGTGTGCCATGGCTGTAGGCCACACCACCAGATTTCCATGTCTGCCTTTTAATGAGGCCTAGCTGGGTTTGACATCACATATCCTGCCCAACAGCAAATTATCATCTGATAATCTGGATTTACACATGGACTACATTCTGATGAGTTTCTGTGTGTGTGGAATGTATGTGTCCATCACACAGATAGTACTAGTCCTTACTAACAAGGCTGTTATGTAAGATTGTGGTTTCATCTGAATCCTCTCAAATTTCACTAAGCATCTAATACTGGCAAATATGTCTTAAGAAAAGCCTCTCCTGTGGCCTTAACTTGTAAAATTCTCATTGAAATGTATTTATGATGTGAGCCCAAACTGTAGTTTTGGCTGCCAAATCACTGATGTGCCAAGGTATGGTTAATATTTAGGCTAATATGCTGTTGGCCTAAATATTGTGAGCACAAAAAAAAAAAACCACATCTGTGCCATCATATTACGGAGCATGAGGAAACATACAAAGTGCTTCCTAACTACTAAATCTCCAAATCTTCAACTTGCATGTTTACAAGATGCAGCCACTCTTGCCAGATAGAGAGAGATTAATCATTCCCCAAGGTCACTCACATGTTGACTTGTTGCATGAAATATACGACACATACAGGAGTCTGAATAGTTGTGACATCAAGAATAAATTCCAAGCTGCCATACAGGTTAGACAGAGAGTAAGTAGTATTATGTAGCACAATGTAGGGAAAGGTTCACAGGAGCCAAAGCGCTCCTTCCCCGATCTGCAGTACTTTTTATGACCAGAAAGCAATTTGGGTTTTTTTTGTGTGTGTTTTTTGTTTGTTTTTATTGAGTTCGGTGCTTTGAATTGTACTGAACTAAAATCTGACAAGCATTTCACTGATTGATATCAGTCCTTTTTTTTTCTGACGTGCAGTGCAGTGTTCTGACGTCATCTTCAGCTACATGAAGATAGAATATCACAACCAGCCACTACAATGGGCTGTGGATGTTGACCAATATAAAAGTGTCTTAAATTTGGCATTTTTAAAAATTGATATTAGAATTATACAAAAAAATTAAAATGACACTAACGCCAAGATTTTCATTAAGTTATACATTTATAACCCAGATATTTAAAATAATTCAATTTTAAAAATACGTTATAAGCAAATGAAAGTGCTTATGAATTTGTACTGAAAAGGTTAAGGTTGTCAGATAGAAAAGAATTTTCGGGAATTTTTATTCCTAGATTTGAGTGTCAGACTGATTAACAGGCTTGAGAAAATCATGTGCTTTTGTGTATCTGTATACATGTCTAACATAGAGATAGCATCATATACAATATCAGGAGAACTCTCAATGCGATACTAAACAACAGTGACAAGAAGAAGTTCAATGGGAAAATGGACAAAGAACAGACCAAATAATTACAAAATTACCACAATACACTATTCGAAGGCCACAGGCTTTTGTTTGGTCTTCTGCCCATTGTTAATCATCAGGAAAAAATGTGCCCTCTGACGTGGTGAAAACTCGAATCCTAATTAAGCAGGTTCTGAGCTGTACATACAGAGATGGCAGCCTGTAAGGAGCCAATATCAGCTCAGGGGAAAAATACTTCCACTAGCGTCTAAATATATTTGTGTATGTATGTATGTGTGTGTGTGTGTGTGTGTGTGTGTGTGTGTGTGTGTGTGTGTGTGTGTGTGTGCGTACGTGTGTGCGTGCGTACGTGTGTGCGTGTTTGTGTGTGTGTGTGTGTGTGTGTGTGTAATTGCATTGAAGTGGTCTGTGCCCCTTTTTTGTAATAATTTGTTGACAGAACAATAAATTAGAAAAAATGTATATGTAGAACACAATTTGCGTGTCATTTTTATTCATGGCTATAGTTCTGTTTTGTTATCCCATTCTGTGTCAATTTCAGTTCGCCAGCCTTCGACAAGATAGCTGCGAGCAGCTTATAAGAAGGTCAAAATGGAACGATGATGGAAATTCTCACTAACACACCCGTTACTTTGGCAACCAGGGCAGTCACCCAACCAGTTAAGCCAGAGACTGCGTCAAAATTGTAGGCTTTGCAGCCACAGCCTCTCATTTAAGGACTATATTTACACACAGACTACCCATGTGTCTTTTTACAGTCATGTGGAAGCACAATACAGATATTATAAATACTTTGGATTTAAAGTACAGATGTACTGCGATGAGACGTTTCCTCTGTGCCGAGGGCACAGAGTATACGTATAAAATGTGTACATGCTACAATGGTAGGGGTTTTATGTTGACCTGTCTCTGACATCATCTCTGGTCAACAACAACAAAAAGAAACAGATGCAAATGGTTTAAGGATCATTTGCAACAGCCAATAGAATGGTTACTGATAACATTGATCAGATATCGGACCTGATTTATTCACTTAAACCATATTATCTTGAAATCTTGCTGCTATTTAAAGTAATTCTGGATTTGGATGCATCCAGTTTATGTCCTTCAGTCTAACACATTCTGTTAGACAATGTCATGTAATCAATAAATACTCCACTTATTTGAGGATTGTCCTAGTAAAGTGATCAACGATCAGTTATCAAACAAGGTGGGAGATCCAATAGGATGAAACTGGATCAATATTGAATCCTCCTGACACCAAGATAATCAATTATGACAGCAACCTGTAAGAATGTAAATTTGACCATAATCATCAGGGAATATTCGGGCTGAAATATATCAAAAAAGGAAAGGCAAATAGAACGCATGATTGGACAGAAGAAGATGCATAATTCCCAGGTAAATATTTCCAATGTATTTAAGTAATCAGTTAAGATTTCTTATCCAGATTTAATTGTTGAAGTCTATACATTCTTCATACAAACTTATAAGGCTAACATCTAAGCTTTGGCATTATTGACGATCTTTCAAAACAGATGAGCTTTTATTTTCGGCCTGCTGCCTTAACTCTCAGGGTCTCAAAACATTCTAGTCATGTGAAGCCCTGAGCTGTTTTGGGAAAGGGCCAGTTCAGAGATGACCATGTGATGAGGAAGGATTGAGATATGCAGTTCACAACAACAGCAGTTGAGCATCTGTTTGTAAAATTATCCCATTACAGCAAGGCCACACAATGAAAATTATTAATCAGATATATTGACATGTATTTGCAAGATTTCAGCACAGGATCAAATGTAAACTCCAATGCTATCAGACGACTAAGGAAATTGATACAAAGTTTGTGCTTAATGACATGAACCTCTACTATGAAAATGTGATATATTAGCAAATAGGTAGCTCATGGGAACATTATTAATTTTTATAAATAAAAAAACACCAGACTGTCACAGCGTTCGACATCCCATTTGAAGATTAATCTAAAACCTATCACAAATAAAACAATTTGATGAATTCCTCCACTGAATGAGCAAATTAAGTACCGGTATATTATGCTTGATATGAGATATCATCTAGACTGGCTAGTTTCAATGAATTCAGCAACAATAGCAAAAGTTAGCAAAAAAGTGAATGACATTCAACCAGAGGTTACAGAGAAAAGTAGTTTTAAGCCACAACGTATCAATATTTCATGACCACATCTTAAAGAGGTGTCAACTTCCCAAAATACATTTTGGGTTTGATATGCTTGATTTCAAATGTTTTGGCAATTTACACTACTTTACCGTATTCAAGTCCATCAATGGAAAATTAACTCTGGAGCTTGAGAAGACCACACGATGGGCCAGATATAATGCTGCAGATTGTTGGTCTTTGCCAGTATCTTTTTCTGTTTTCATGTAAAGGTTAGGCTCCTGTTACAACCAGTCACTAATACCTTATTGATACAATTCAAGCAACTGAAACCAATCAATAAATAATCAGTTTAACCATGAAATATGGTATCCTGTATTGGGAGAAGCATAAATGGTAGTCTTACCTTGGGCAAATTTGAATTAAAATGGTCACTTCTGTTATATAAAAACTATACTGTAAAACTGCATCTACACTGTTTCATTTTAGCCATGTCATCAACACACACACACTCTCAAACACGCACACAATCTCTCTCCCTCCATCAATTCTGCATGCACATCACCACCAGCTTCTGACCTCACTAGGCCAATGACTTCAGCCAAATCCTTCCTAGGCATCATTGTTTGCATATCGCATGCACAAAATGGCCTTTGGCCCCTTTAAGTGTCCCACTGGCCATGCACAGCTCCTACAAGCTTCCCATGGTAACAAGGAAGTGTCAGGATGCAGAGACAGAGAACAAGGGGCCATAAAACAACATTGACCCACTTTTTTGGTTGTGCATGCAAACAAGTCATTCACTGGCTTCCTCCATCAGGCCACGAACAACAATCCATTCAAAAGAGCTCATAGTTGTGAAAATTTGGCTAGATGTGATGCAGATAAGCCAAGTAATATATCCTTGAGGACTTATGGGTATGTACCAATAAATAGATTATTTGAGAGAACCTGAATTCATTCAACTGACAAGGTAGACTCCCTCCTTTCTTCCGTCTTAATTCTTTTTCTCTTATTGAATTCTCACCTCTTTCAGGTTTTGGTCGGTGTATCCATTTGTCTTCATCCTCATTAGCAGTATGAAGGTAATCATGAGAATGTGCCAATGACTGGAGGTTGTATGGAGCATGTGTCTCATTCTGACTGTAAAAGATATGTCTGCTCTGACGAGAAACCAAATGGACACACCAAAACCAGCTACACAATCCTGCAAATTTCTCTCTCTGAAAGGAAGTAGATCTCCTTTCCTCTCTCATCCTCCTTCGGGAAGACTGAGGCAAATTCAAGCAAATCCAGGGCCAACTTTTCTTTAAAGCTAGTAGTAATCACACCCTGATGTAGACTCTTTAATTATCAGAGGACATAAGGTAAGCATAAGATATCCAGGCAAGTGTAACTGGATTCCATATATTCCTTCTCAACAGCTCTGAGATGCGCATTCATGGTACATAGCTTCAATTCAATTCCCAGACATTCCAATAGCATGTTGAGTATTAAATTACTTCCGCTGGTAAATTCTGCCATCTATTCGCTGCACAAATCTTGACAACTGAAACAAACAGCTTTAACTTCCCAACGCCTCCTCCTTAATTTCTCTCTGTGTCACAACCTAAGAACCATAGGAAATCACCTCTGTTCATTTGTACCTCAAGATTCTGGGTGTGATTCCCAATCCTAAGGGGTAATTACACAATCCAGCAATCTGGAAAATTACCAGCTCTCTATGGCAAACACACTTAAATGCATACTCAAGACCAGTTGCAATTTTCCTTATAGCTGAATGATAGGGAGTAGAAAGCTTTACAGATCACATCAGTTTACGTTTAAAATTTCAAAACACAAAGTAGATTTTCAGGCATTTGAGTCTTTGAAAGTTCTTATAATTAGTTGTGATCACAGTCTCGTGTGCGAATCACCAGCTATTACCAGCCTGAGGAAGTTACTTACACATTGGCACCAATGGTTATATCAGAGATCCACATGTAAAAGATTTTCAATGGTGATCCTCCAGTATATATAGCAAAGCTATAAAATCATGTCATCTCTTTTTTGTTGTCAATACATTCTTCTTTTTTCCTCTTCCTTCCTTCTTTTGGGAGCGGAAATACTGTACCTATTTTGATCCCAGTTCATGCCGCATAGTTGTCAATGGTGAATAAAGAAGACGTGTGACGAACATACTGATGGTGTTGAAAAGAGTTCCAGGTTTTGCAAGAAATATTTATCTGGTTCTCTGACCAGCTAATCAGCATAAGTGATTAACCTAGACTCACACAGCACACAGCAAGGCTGGTTAGGACTATCTACCTCTGGACTTGTCCTCAAGAGCAAGTCTGTGACTATGCGCATTGACTGAATGTTGTGAGTGAAGGGTTAGAATTACACCCTGACATGGTACTGAAATAGGAGTCAGTGTCTTCATTCTTCCCTCCCTCCTTCCAACTCCTTCTGTTTTCTGTGAGGCCTGACTCTGCTCCTCCCCTCCATGAAATTTACTAAATGGCAACCACTCCCTTCTCCCCTATTTGCAACTTTTTTCCCTCCCACACACCTTTTATTGCCCCACCTAGCTTTCACTTTGTCTCCCGTACACTAATTTCCCGACTTGCTTCCTTACATTGGACAAAGAGACAACATTATCCCAGCTGTCAATATCTGGCTTAAATGAATATGTAAATTCCATAGTAAAAACTAATATTCAATCAGTAACTATGGACTTCACAAACTTTGCACACTGTGGGTCTGAAATGTATGACAGGGCATAAGGAAATCAGACAAAACCTCAACATTTTAAAGCATCATTTGGAAAGCAATTGGAATCACTTTTATATATCTATGCTAAATGTATCTAAGGTTAAAGAAATCATCTGTACCACTCATCCTGCACTCCTGGTTGCAAGGGGAATGGAGCCTATCCCAGCTATTGTCAGGTGAGACCAGTCAATCACAGGGCAATCACAGGGCTAGAGACAACCATCCAATCCCTCATCCACAAGTCATCAAATAACAACTGCATTTTTTGAGTGCAAGAGAAAACTAGAGAATCCCAACAAACCAACAAAGACATGGAGTAAGCATGAAAATTCCACACAGAAAAGGCCCTCTCAGAATCAAACCAGGGACCTTCTTGCTCTGAGGTGGAAGCACCAACCATTGTATATACAAATCATACATATTAAAAACAACAACACATTTACATATATAAATTGTATCTGTGTTTGATACACATTATAAGGCATATGCAAATAATGTGCAAATGAGGAAATGCAAATCAAATATATGCAAATACTGTGGCAATCACATACTTTGCCAATTAACCTGCAATCTAGGAAAATTTGAAAACATTTAAAATAAGGGACAAAATCAGTCTTCATCAACAACTGCAAGTGTCTAAGGAAGGCAGAATTTTTCCACCAAAGTGTAACCTTAGACAGAGGGTGACCACTAAGGTGTGACAATTAACCAGACCAGTGCGTGTGTGTGTGTGTGTGTGTGTGTGTGTGTGTGTGTGTGTGTGTGTGTGCGCGTGTATGTGTGCACGCCTGCCTGAACTTGCATGTGTCATAGAAAATTCCTTTCAGTCGCTTATTTTTTCACTGGCAAAAGTTTGATAAAGACTGAAAAGTCTAGACACTGATTTATCCACAACTCCCTATTGTGGATCCCCAGTTGTGGATCCATTACACTACAGAAAGATAAACCAACATTTGTGGTTAGAATGTGGTGTAAACCGAGACTTTAACCCCCCAGTGCTCGTCAGGTCACTGACCTCATTTTATTTTCCCTTTACAGAGGAAATCTACCATTAACACAAATCCTGTTTGTAAAGGGACAACTGCCAACTACTGATGTCCCAGGTTGATATGAAACTACAAGAACATCAGGAAGACACAAAAAACAAATAACCACTCATCCAAAATAAACACACGGTGTATATTTGAGACCCCTGTTCACACTAAAATTACTTTAGGTCATAAGCCTTTTAACAATTAAGCGGAAGTGCTCTCTGCTCTGTAGGTCAAAGGAATCACTTATCATAAAAGAAGGGGAGTTTAGTAACAATGGATTGAAGAAAATATTATTAAACTAACTATTATGAAGACTGTTCAATTTTAATGAACTTTGATGAAAAAAGAAAATTTGGCTGTTTCACATCTACACAACATGAAAGTTGAGGCTACAATAACCAGAGGGAATACTGGAAAGTGCTTCATTGATTTTATGTTTTCTGAGAGAAAAGCTGTTAAAGCGTACTACCCCCAGAGGGAATTGAAAAGTCAAAGGTCAGCATAAGACATTAGCATCTTGATTCCCTCCTTACCTCACTTAAACTTATGAACCCTTCATTTTCATCTCCTGTAGCCTGCACACAGAGGCATGACAGCGTTGAATATCTTCAATATGTCCAACCTGACATTGTTTTTTAGTGATGGGAATTTACCAGCTTAGGGTTAGCTGCCCCAGGTTTCAAAAGGATAATCAGTGTTTTCCTTTGGATGATTTCAGCAGCTAAGTTACAGTCTTTTGTTGCCACATACAGAATTTGATACTTTTAAGATAATCACTTTTTATTATGATATAAAAATCTGTTGAAATAAAGATGAAAACACAACATTATGTGCATTTGGCATAGCACAGGAGGTAGAGCGATTGTCCTTGGAACCTGGTTCGATTCCCAGCTCCTCCTTGTGTGTTGAAGTGTTGTTGAGCAAGACATTGAACCCCTGACGCTGCGAGATGGCAGCCAACTGCTCATGACTCATCCATGATGGGTTAAATGCAGAGAACAAATTTCCTATACATTATTAGTATACATTATTATTTCTGAAATGACAAAAAATCAAAATGTTTGGGATATATGTTGGTTACATGTTTAGAGATAAATTATATCTACTGTTATTGAATTAAATGTTGTCATTTAACAAGGTCATCTGATACAATTTTACCTTAATTTTGTGGTATCAGTTGTGTGTGTGTGTGTATGTGTATTGTTTCAGGAACAAGAGACAGCATTAAATACAAGAATTAACATCCAGTAATGAACAAATGCAGTGCCTCATTTTTACTTTGTGATTTGATGCTTGATGATTTTTAATTTCCCATCATCATTTGTATTGGTTGTATTGTTTCATGGATGCGTTGTAACCTGTTTCCTTTCGAAAATGGTCCATCAGATCGCGAAAGACGACTGTCTACATTTCAGATGTATTTTCCTTGAAACTTTGAGGTAACAGAAAACAACAAAAATGTTTATGTTGTGGAAACAGTTAGTTTTCACAACATTGTTAGTTGAATCAGGATTCTTTCTCTCTCTCTCTCTCTCTCTCTCTCTCTCTCTCTCTTTTTCTCTCTTCCTCTACTCCTACTTTGAAATTGGACTATACATATACTGTATACATATGCACAGACACAGTTATATCAACTGTTAAAAGTTATATATCAATTTCCTTAAAGAAATGACTTCATTCATTAAGAGAAACGTTGTTCCAGGTAAGAAACAGTAAGTTCCATTGCAGAAATTTAAAACAGCATAATCCTCTGCAGAACAAAAACAAGGACTAAGAGTGCTCCATAATGTCACATTGCTCAAAAACATTAACAAGTGTTGATATCATCTGATTGTTGTGATTAGGCATGAAACGAAGCAGACCTTAAACTGCTGTTGAAGTGAGCTTTACAAGGCGTAAATGTCAGTTTGAGGAATTCCTCTTACTCTTGATAAAAAAGCAGACAGAGAAAGCAAACAAAAGGCAAGACTAAATTCTGCTACTGCGTCAATTAAAGCTAATTACATGAAATCCAATAAGTTTTAAGGTTATGAGGAGAAAGATATAATATAATAATGCAAATGAAACTCCAAAACTGTTTGATACCATTTGATTTGCAAATAAGAGATATCATGTCAAAAAACACATAAAACATCATAGACACACTAATTGAGACACTTGTTTAAACATAGTGATATCCAAGACAAAACATCTGTCTCTGAATAAAAATGTTCTTTTCAAATAAATAATTATAAATAACGAGATTTCTGGTTGAGTCTTCCATGACTATTTTGTATTTATGTAGTTATGAATTTCCAAATTATGAAAATGATGAAATCAATAAAAAATTGAAAATTGTTGTATTTTTGGAAATGTTGAATTATCTTTTGATGACAAAATCAAAAATAACTTTTCAGAAATACTTAGGTTATTAAATAACTGATTTTGTATTTTTGAGAGCCACCTTCCTCTTGAAAGATAATGGAGTCAAATTGCCTTTCATGGTGAATTAAATAGCATAGTGTGACACGTCACATTGTTATTTAATTACCCTTTGTATGTCAGCCCTTACACAATCATATTCTCCTTTTACTATAATTCTAATATGAAAAGCATCAAAACTGACCTGTGAAAAAGAGGAACATTAAATTGAATCATGATGCATTAAGTAAAAGAGTGGGCAGCTGCGCAAGACTCCCATGAGGCTCTGCACAAAAGTGATGTGTCATTCCCACTGACAGGAATACACTAGGGGGTCTGTCGCAGAGATGGAAAAGTGCCTGGTGGTGGACAGTGTGGGGGATTGTGGAGTCATCTTTATGTTAGAACACCATCATAGAACCTCATAGAAAGATACTTAAAAGTGTGACACCATGAATGTGTTATGCTTGCATACTTAAAATAATCTAAAAATACAAATTCTTTGAATGCATGGTTGTTGAAACATTGTACATCCGTGTGTGTATGCGTGTGTGTGTGTGTGTGTGTGTGTGTGTGTGTGTGTGTGTGTGTGTGTGTGTGTGCGTGTGAGAGTGTGTGATGTTTTCAATAAGTGTTTTGTCTGCCTGTGTTATATGGTTAATCACTGCACAGCTGATTCCAACATCTGTCTGTAGAATCCCTTGGAGATGTGCATCATTGTTTAGGGATGTATATTTAAGATAACTTTTGATGAAAAACACAGGTACACACATGCACACAATAATACTCATCTTTGTAACAAACCATTACTACAATCAAAGAAAATGCATTCTGATGCAGCGGTTTCGAAATCAAATGGCAGTTTAATGAGGATAAAAAGATAAAATTGACTATTCTGAATGATAATTGAGAAATATGGGATATATGGGAATTTTAATTTTGTCAAGTTCTGTCCATAAAGACAGGCATCCATATGTCCTTGCTAGTTCATTCATTTGTATTTGCTCTTTTATCCACAAGGGGGAGTTGTCGCTCTAGAAGTCAGTCAAATTAGTTAATGCTAGGGTAATGGGGCAGAAAACTGTTTTTATTTGTTTCAGTTTGCATGCTTTAGATTTCATTGTCAGACATAGATTGAAAAAACAATTTTGGGATAAAATGATAAAGCCTAAGTGTGTTTATTTGAGTGCATGTATGCAAAGATAGCAATCTATTTCACAGATAAGACTTCCATTTCAAAAACACAACTACACACAGCGGATCATGTAAACAGGGACTCAGTCTAACAAAACCCCTTGAGTGCACTCTTGTCATTTCAAACCGGACAAAGGGCAAATCCCCTCATTCCACGACCATGTGCTCCACTGGACATCTACCATTGTAGCTAAGAACAGTGTGTGTGTGTGTGTGTGTGTGTGTGAGAGAGAGAGAGAGCTACTCTTAAATTAAAGTTACCAGCTATGCTCAGAAAAAAAAATCCCAAGCTCCCCTTGGCAGTGTATGAAAAAATCTAAGAATGTGTTAGGATGCAAGTTTGTGTTTTAGATTCATTTGGGAGAGTCATGTTTGATGTCTCACCCCTGGCCGAAAGCACCACTGGACTCCATGCTCAAAGTGTGGCTGGAAGTGTGAAAGGCAATAATGGGCCAGGGTTTGTATGTTAGGCTAGATAAGGTTGAACTAAATTACTGTAGATATATATTTCGAGAACAAATAGAGAAACACTATGACAATGGAAACATAGGCTGGGTGTGTTTGCTTCACATCTGTGCAACAGCCACGTTCAGCACAGGAGCTGGAAACAGTATTATGTGTACAACTTTGTATAGGATTCCCTTTTTTGAGCTAAAAAGCTTTCATTTCTATGTCTTGGTGCATGTGACTGAGCAAAGAAATGATTAAACAAAAGGACAGCATGCACTTGAGAGGCACAGACTGAAGAGGAATGAGGTGATACAAGAGCATTACAGTAAGAAACGTTTCAGAAAGGAGTTGCACTATAGGTTACAAGATAAATTAACTGTAGTAATGCGAGTATATTCTCAGACACACACACACACACACACACACACACACACACACACACACACACACACACACACACACACACACACACACACACACACACACACACACACACACACATACAAATACACATATGCTCGAACATACGCGTACACACCCAGAAGGCTTGTGTCCAGTGGTTGAAAAGGAGACAAGGGTGTGGTTGACTATGCATTCCTGATCGGTCATGCTTGAGTGGGGGAGCTCGTCCAGCAAACCTGAGGCCAGATGCAGTTTGCATATGCTTTTGACTTTTCATGCAGATGATGTATTACTACATGCATCCTTAGCCTAATCTGCCAGTCCACAGTACCTTTTTTAATCAATTTGCCAGGTAGCATGTGTGTTTTGCAACAATGTTTGCAATGCGCTTGTGCAATTACCTGACATGTTGCTGAACCTGTTTCATAGGATCATATGGGCCGGTCAGCCCGACGCAGAGAGAGGTGTGTCTTTTCATGACAGTATTTTTCCCTCAAAATTGTGATGAGGGTTCTATCAATTAACATAATGAAAAAAAACAATGTTTTAACAAATATACAAACTCAGAAGCTGTAAAAAAGCAACAATGCAGGAATACAGACACATTCTAAATATATATCAATACACATTTTTTTTGTTTGCTAATTGCTAATTCCTGACATATTTTGCAGTTGCTTATATTTTGTTGCTCTGCCAGCAACCAAATAGGCAAGGCAACAGAGTCAAAAAGCGCAAACACTCGCTTTATGTCCTACAACTTGAAGTTTACAGATTGTTTCTATCTAGGGCTTATGCTGGCCAGTGAAACCTTGGTATAAAGACAATGTGGATGCACCAAAGGTATTAAGTACCATGCTGGTATCATTTTATTAAGAGAAATTACTGTCTTTGAGTTAGGACTGGCAGTCGTATTAAGCTCTTCTTCTAAATGAGGCTGGTCTCTTAGGCATCAGACAAAAAGCAACAATACAGTAAACTCATGTGCTGACAGCCAATTTTATGTAGTCGCAAAATCTGATGACAAGCAAACCTAACAACACTGAAACCTGCTAACTGTTAGCACTGGCAGATACTCCAAAGATGTGTTTGATCATCTTACAAGTGGAAAAAAAAAACGACATAGAAAAATAGAAAGACAAGCAAAATGTGAGTGAAAACCTTGAATAGATAAAGAAAGTTAAAAATGATAAGACGTCTTACACCAATAAGGAAAACCAATAAGGAAAAAGTTGTACACTGGCACTGGAGGATTATGTGTCACATGTTTACACATATAAACACTTTAACAAGCGCACAAGTACAATGCATGGAAAGGAAAAACTAATAAAACGCAGGATGTAAAGCCAGGATGAAATAACAGTAGCAGCAGTCTTTTGGTGTGCTGCATGTGTGTGTGGCCCTCCAGCCATGAACTGAATGGCACTTTTCAAGATGCACACAGTGCAGGAAGTTTCTGTGTGTGTGTTTGCGTGCATGTACGTGTGCAATACTGATGGTGAAGGAAAATTCGAAATCTCACAACGCTCCTGTATGCCCTTGAGATTCAATTACTATCATTTCATTAAGTGTGCTGTGTATGTTGTGAGGCACAATGCACAAGTTTTACATTCACCTGTTAATTTTATCAATTGTAGTGCCAATATACTGATATACTATAATACTGATTACATGACATGTACAAGCAAAAAATACCATTGATTTGACTTTATCTAGATGTGAAAATCTGCTTCCCTTGCAAACAGGCGAAGAATATAAGCAGATCAGTGCAGGAATGAGCACAGCTGTTTAAGAAATATTCACTTTGTTGTATCATCTGAGATGCAAAGCAGACATACAACCATATGGATTATTCCATTTGGATCAATCAAGTATCAATGGTTTTCAAAGATTGACTCTTTCACACTATTGATAGGCTGTATAAGTATGGGTGAAGAAAAGTTGTCAAATGTGACTCTTTTTTCCTAACTTTCTGTGCAATAGCTATTACAATGTAAAAAACTGTAATGAGTAAGTAATAAACAAATGTATTTATATAGTACAGGCTATCAAGACACAACTAAAAAGATTGTTATTATGAGTATGATAGGCTCCTGTCTCCTCTCACAAGTTTAAAATGTACAGTTTTAAACTTTAAAATTTAAACTTTTTACAGTTTAAATTTTCAGTTTTATAAATCAACTATGTAATTTTATTTATGATTTCGGCAAAATTAACCCCATAATATTTTAATTTCCTGCAATGAGTGACATTTACAGATTTTTAGAAAGACAATGCGTTTTTAGATAGGGTACAGAATTTGGAAAATAGAACTGGAAAGAAAAAGTGATTGAGATTACAAATAAAGGACAGAGAAACAGGAGGAGAGAGACACAGTGAATTATGCTGATTAAGCAGACAGCAGGCTGACCGTTATTGTTACAATAGGGGTTGACTTTGAGGCTGGCGTTTTGCCCTCCTCAGCTGGTAGCTGTCTGACAGTCACAACACATCTGACACTCCCACCCCACCCCACACACAAAGCAAATTGTTCATCATTCTGAGCCGATCCCATTTTTTTCAGATATATAGAACAACACAACAAACCAAATTTTAAACAGCCTCCATTTACAAAAGAAGCATACATAGTCTTGTCTTCCACCTGGCTCTGCCTTATTCTGATCCAAGAACAGCTCCAAATCTGTGCAACAGTTCGCAGGGGATTAAATGGCAGAAGCCAGATCAGCTGGTTTTTTTGTCAGACCAGTTGGTCGTATTCATTTTGAATCTTTACAGATAGGCTTTGGGTTTCTCAGCCCAGTACAGACTTTATAAAGGGGAGTGCACCCAGTCAAGTATGAAGGCGCAGGCACATACGCACACACACATACATTAAAAGATAAGGTTGATATACAGCCTAAACATGGAGCACATCTACAAGGGATTCCACAAACAGATGATTTGGGAATTAGTTGTGCTATGATTAACCATGCAACACAGATGAACAGGTAAAACACATGCATTGAAACATCACAGGTGCATCACACAAACAAGCACACATACAAACACATGTACAACAGCTTGTTGTAATAGCATACAACAGGCTGTTGGAAGTTTTAGAGGAAAGTTCCATCTGGCCACATTCTTTTTCAATCTTTCTTCCTTTCCCACTCTATCTTTGCCCATCCTTCTCTCTCTCTCTCTCTCTCTCTCTCTCTCTCCTGCTCCATTTGTCCTCTTCACATCTCACAAATCCCAACAATCACCATTGCAATACTTCTTCTCCTGGCCCTCGCTCCTCCTCATCTTATCATGCCAAGATTCCTTTCTAAAACATAGACTTTCTTTGTGTAAGTCCATGGAGAGGATGGAACACAAACTCTCAGCCCACTGAGGACTTAAAGCCAAAGGCCACTGGCTGCGGCCACCCACTCACAGTGCATCCAGAACAAAGGGACTTTCCCTCTGTCACCATGTATGTCTGCCTAAAGGCTGTCTTCATGACTGGCTTAGAGGTGTGTATCTATGTATAGGCACCCGTTTTTCTGGGTGTGCATTTCATGGTAAGATATGAGTTTACTTGTCCTCATAGTGGCTTGTCCTTCTGTATAGGCAAGTTTTTCAAACAGTAATTGAGTACAGATAACACTCAAGAACTCACGTTTCACTCCTGAAACCCATTAAACTAGCACAGATTTTCAGCTTCTCACCAAACAAAATACTCATAAGGAAATTTCAAAACTTGAGCCTCTAACAGGCATTTTTCACTGCATCTCATGTTCAAGCATTACCTGCTCCTCCAGGGCCTCCTTGCAGATTACAATGTACCTGTTTCCTCTGAGCGCTTGAGGAAAACTTCAATTACAACAGTGCTTTCTTGCAATAAAGCTTGTAATGTGCAGCAGATTAGAATTTCTAAGTGTTTCAGAATGGAGATGTGTCATTCAAGGTGCTGGGGTAACAAAGTTACCTTGGGAATAATGAGATAGTCCCCTAAAACAGCCTGAAAAATATATTGATTGACAGCTTACTTTTTTAGAAAACATACTTTATAACAGTATGGATATTTAGCTTTTTTTGGGGGGGGGGGGTTCAGAGGGCAAATATATTGTTGATGGGAAACATTTGATGGCTGGGTTGCCATGTTTGCCAACTTATTGTTGAAAGGTTTGAAAAATTTTACATCCAATCTTGAACACTAACCTGATAACTTCTCCTGATGACTACACAGAATACCCAGTATGTGTCGATGAATTACATTAATTAATATTTCAAGTGGTATTAAAAAAAATGAATGGTCAATGGGTCAGAAAAATCACCTTATAAATGCTGTTTATTATTCTGTATATTCATGGACACAAAGTACAGGTATGTATTCTTCCTGTGAGTAACAAGCAAATCAGTTACCAATGTGTTCCAGTGCATAAACAAAGAAACAGTGTGTCACTGTCAAAAGGCAATGAGCAGTGATGTAAATGCTTACCAGATTAAGCATAATGATGACTTTGCTGTTTTAATCACATGAAAAATTCAACACCCTGAGGTTACAGTTTAAGCTTTCTGAAAGTCAGGGAAAACCCCTCAGTGTTAGATCCAAGCTAGATGAGACATAGTGGTTTGCCAAAAACAATTCAGAAAACAAAATCAGTCATGATGATGATAAAGGCATAGAGAAATGATTGCTAAGTCTGGCAAAAAGATCAGCAGTAGATCAACTAAAATCTCTTAGAAGTTGCTGACTCAAAAGTGTATACAGAACTTCTTACAGAAAGTCATTCTTTTATAGAGTGGTGTGTGTTATTTTCTTAACAGTTTAGACAGTAATCAGTCTTCTCAGTCTTAATGTTC
Source organism: Fistularia tabacaria (assembly GCA_901007705.1). Lineage (NCBI taxonomy): Eukaryota > Metazoa > Chordata > Actinopteri > Syngnathiformes > Fistulariidae > Fistularia > Fistularia tabacaria. The sequence goes on from CAAKHD010013960.1 coordinate 113,566, forward strand.
GGTCATAAACTCACAAGACCATGGCCTAATACTGACTCACATTGCTAAGTTGGTTAAGCCAGTACTATAAATATAGCTTTCTCTGCATGGCATGGTCCCTGTCTCACTCACCTTCACACTGAGCTGAAGAGTTGAATCAACTCATTCCAAATGGATCTCGTGTTATGCTATAAAAATAATTTGAACACTGAATGACAACCATCAACTTAACTTTAGAACTAGTCAAGTATTCAGACACTAAAACAAAAAATGTATCTAAGGTAAGTGTTGCTGAGGGCTGGGACGCAAATGTGACACCTGTCCCAAGCATTTTATAGGTCCCACCAATTTTCTGTCTAACTACAGGCATGCTATTTGTTTTTTCATTGTTTTTATTTAAAGCAGTGTGTTTGTACAGACCTGTAGTAAACTGAGCTAATTTTATTTAGCAACAATTCCGCTTTTACTATTATAATTTTTGGATGAATTTGAACACTTTGGTAATCCCTTGCAGGAAAATGTTAATTATCTGCATTTGACTGATCATGTATGAACCATGAGCAGTGGAAATCCACTGAATGCCCTGGGAGCAGTTAGGTGTCTTGCTCAGCGACCCTTTGACAACCCAGGAACCCACGAATCGAACCAGGTTCAAAAGCAACCACTCTTACCACCTGACCCCAGCCCCGCCCAAAAAAAGGTGAACTGTGGCTCCTGTTGCTTTACGATAAGTGCATGTAATACAGGCCTTGTCTGTAATACGGTTGTTAATTCCTGTTTACCCCTCAGTATATGACACTTTGAATCCTAACCCTAATCAGGCCCAAACAGTAATTAACATAATGACCAAACAGTGAAGATACTGACCATAATATCAGACATGATGAGAGACAATGAATATTCTACGATGTACAATATGATATATGTTTGTTACTTTAACATTTATGTTATCACAATAAATCTATAATTTGGTAAATAAAAATAACATTTTGTCATCAACATTATCTACAAGTATTTTATGAGAACATAAAGCTATATAAAGCTACAGGAACACTGTGTGTGTTTTTTTTGTGTGTATGTGAGCATAATGACCTATTTTAATATTGTAGGCAATTTATCATAATAGCACTCTGAAATGACTTAGTCACTTGGTATTTCCACATTTGATAGTGTTTTCCCTTGTATTTTGTTTTTTGTTTATTCCTATTAAATAATACTGTGAGGAAGTCTTGACTTCTACATGGTTTTTGAGACTGGTTAGACAAGTCAGTTGTAGCCACAAGCACTTTGCAAGAAATAGTGAAGCAATACGGGTCAAAGGCGTGTAAGAGCAGATAAGACTACAAAATCTATAGAATAAGAAAAATAGCCCAGGTTGAGGTAACGCAGAACTACAGCAGGGGTACCAAAAGTATTCTCTCTATGATTCTTTCCAACACCCAGCGCGCGAAAGAGCAAGGAAAACAGTACTCCTGGGTTCATATGCATTGTATTACACAGACAAAACAGTGAATGATCTCGCACACACTTTTTTTACATTCTGTTCCTACGTTGAACTTATTTTTACAACAAACAATGACGCATTAATGGTGAAACTACATTCTTTAACTGAAGATGTTGGCTAAAGAGCAGGAATTATCATTATTATGTTTTATAGTAATATTCCTGAGATGTCCCTGATTGTGTGGTTTAAGGTTGTCCATGAAAGCACTACTCAACTCAGCTTTATTTATAAAGCACTTTGAAAAACAACCATAGTTGGGCAAAGTTCTGTATGCACACATAAAAACAGAAGAATATACAACACATAAAATAAATAAAATACATTAAAAACAAAATAAAACAGTAAGAACAGTTAAAAGAATGACAGACAATAAAATAATATAAATAAGCTGATTTTGAATTGTAACTGCTACATAAGGTTAGAGAAAAGGGTTATGTATTGGAGTTCAAAAAGAACTTGATCAAGTGCTATTTAATGGATGCAATAACAAGTTGACTGTTGCTAAAAACCTCAATTTTAAAATCTATAAATGATACTGAAATTAAATCAGTGGCAAATACGGGTAAAAAAAGTGTCCAATAAAACACCTTTTGAGTTGAAAAGGGTTAGATCAATTGCAAGTGGTAGCAAAATCCTGGAGAAAAACATCCACAAAATAGTGAGTGACATGACAAACAGATTTAAAATTACTGTACTCCTATTGGATAAAATTGAAATCTCTTGGGAATCCGCATGAAATAAAGTACAAAAAAATAATTATTGCCATTTCTGTTTGGCCTCAAGTTTACAATCCATCTTTTAAAGAAATCATCAAAAAAGATCATAATCCTATCACTTCACAAAACTATTCTCCTTCCCCCCATTTAGTTGCTTCTGAAACTTGGCAAGCCATCGGTGAGAATAAAAAAAAACGTCTCATGTCTGGTCAGGAAAAATAACGTCTGAGTTAATTGTATAAAGTGCATATCATCACTGAATATCTATTATTATTATGGATTGGCAAGCACAGTAAGACAACGTGGAAAGTGACACGGCCAGTTTGCACAGAAAAATAAATCTTTGGGTTCATGTATCGAATTAATAGCACAGTAATAGTTCAAATAATAGGTCGTGCCTTAGATCAGGCAGCTACTGTCCTGTTTGTGCAACGTTGTCACATTAAAAGATAAGTCACGTGTCAACACATTTGCCTGTATATTGTACTGATATAAAATGTGTAGTTGCAAATCCATCTATCCATCCATCGTCTGACACTTATCCTGCACTCAGGGTCGTGGAGGATGCTGGAGCCTATCTCAGCTGTCATCAGGCAAGAGGCGGAGTATACCCTAGACTGGTCGCCAGTCCAACACAGGACCACATATAAAAACAAACAACATTCCCTCACTTGGGGTAATTTTTCCAAATTTACCTGCTGCATGTTTTTGGACTGTGGGAGGACTACGGAGAACCCGGAGAAAACCCACGCAGACACGGGGAGAACACGCAATCTCCACACAGAAAGGCGGAATGGAACCAGGGTCTTTCATGCTGTGATGAATTAAGCACTAACCACTACGCCACCGTGCCGCCATTAGCTTCAAATCATTATCATTAATTAACCAATTGTACAAAATTCTTATCTTACTTGCAAGATATCAATAAAAGTTTGGAAAATATATCTCAAATCTCTATTCCCTTTGATCTGCTAAGTGTATACTTGAAGACACTTAGCACTACATTCAGTTTATGGCAGATGAATACTTAATGAGAATACTACTTGCTGGGGGACAAAAGCACTGACCAAGAAGTGCTTACAACCGAGGCTCCAACAGCAGAAGACTGGTTTAAAATTTTCGACCTAATGTTCATCATGGAGAGAATAATTTTTTCTCTAAAAATACGAGCTGATACCTTTCAGGGATTGTGGTCTAAATGGATCAAGTATATCAGCCTAAGGAGACCAGTTTGGGACCATAATAACCATTATGGACATGAGTGAATGTGATATCCTGTTCAGATGTTTAAAGTTTGTTCTAGTCAAACGAAAGGGGGAACAATTTGAGAAAGAAACTGAAATATTTTGAATATCTGAGTACCATGAATATATGTACTTCACAATCTATATTTGTTTTTTATTTTGTTATTTTTATTGTTGAACTTATCTTAAAAATGAGCATCCCCACTGTGGCAGACAATCGCAATCTATTAAGGGGAGAAGATTCTACCAAAAATGGGGCTTCATTTCAAGTAAAAAAGATCACAGTGCTCGATGTTATACCTGAATAATTAATTGTTTGATAAAGTAAAACACACAAAACACTGACTAAGACAAATAATTTAACAGAAAGCGGTGAAAAAAGTCTCTCATGTATCCGCCTTTCTTTCCATCTACAGCTAGCAATACTCTTGGGCTTCACCCAGCTTGTATGACCAGCCGCAGCCTATCTTTTAAAGAAAACAATGTTGGTAATTTATTCAGACATGTTCAAGAATTATCAGGAATACTTCCATCTTCGATGTAAAATCACTTGTTCCAGCTTGGGGAGAGTGGCGCTTTGCACAGCTGGCCCACATGCAACCATTTTTCTGTTTATACACTGTTTTCAGTGATAATCTAAACTGTTGTGTTGATGCTTCATGCTCAAATTTTTTTAACAGCAATAGTTCTAGTTATAATACCTTTGTTCAGATATTTCATCTACATATCTATAAAAAAATTACAAAATAATAATAGTTACATATGCTACAGCAACTGACCTGACTACAGATCAAACCTTGGAATTTTCCACTCTATCACCCCCAATTGTAATTTATTCCATATTCTATTTCGTCTTACACAATACTTACAAACCCCATGCTAAACTATTTGTTCATATGGCAGATTATAGCAGAAAACAATGAATTCAGTTGGAGGAGACAGGGCATGTTAGCACACACACACACACACACACACACACACACACACACACACACACACACACACACACACACACACACACACACACACACACACACACACACACACACACACACACACACACACACACACACACACACACACACACACACACACACACTATCAAACATAAAAGTGATGAAAAAAAAGCTACCTGCTCAGAAAAACTGTTAATTTCTCTGTTAATTTCCATCCACTCCCCTGACCAACATTCACCTTAGTTCTGAGTCCTAGGTTTCTGCTGCTGTCAACCAAGTCATCACTGTAATTCAGCAGCTTTGACAAAGCTTGCACACCCAGGCTGCACTGGACTATTTGCTGATTAGCACATGCTTTGTATGCCTATTACCCTCTCACCCTTTTTATTTGATTCACACTTTTAGCTCCAGCTCTGACCCTGAGATGATTCACTTTTACAAAAAGTTCACAACATTCTCATTTTTCGGATGTTATCGTTTATAGCCTCTAATCAGTCTTCTGTGTTGGGAGCTGTGAAGCAATCTGTTGCATATTTAAATCAGTCTGTCAAAGGGCTAATTTAAAGTTACAACTAAATTTTGGTGTTAAGGCTAACATTAGGCTGCAACTCGGCCAAAGACTGACTCTGGTTATACCACTCAACAAATTATTAGATTCCACAAATAACAATCACACAAAAGAACACACGTCAGCACACTTACTTGAATATGTGTTTCTCCTTTGCTCCGGTCTCCGAATACTTAAGCCTTTAACTGGTATGAGGTTATCTGATCACCTCCCTACTGCCACAAATAAAAAATGCAGTTTGGCCCCAACACAAGACCATGGCAGTTTCAACATCACAATGTCTCATATACCCACTGACAGTCACACTTTCTAGCTGTGTATCGCCTTCCTGTACACGTGCAAAAGCAATGCACACAATGGCCAATCAAAAGGCTGTAACAAAGAAAGATGGGTGTGTGAAGATGGAGATGCATTCAAAGGACCCCTAACTGGTGACCCCCTCAATCTCAAAGTTGCCTCGGTGATACAACTGCTATCTACCAATGGCTGCTGTTGCCTGGGCAATGTGGCATGGCCCATACCCTGTTTGAACAGGTCCTCAAGCTCCACTCAGTTATCAAGTTGGGGGTCATCAGCATACGGGCATGCAAGAACTCAGTCACACATGCTTCTGAACTCGGTTCTCTGTAAAGCTCAGCTGTGGAGCAAGAATGACAAGGTTAAGTTTAACAAAAGAAGCTGACCTGAACCACACTTATTCCACAGGCAAAAACAATGTCCAAAACAACAAGTGAATAGATATTTTGCATGTGTTTATCTAGTTTAGGAACTGCAAAATTCCTGATTCTTATTTTACGGTAAACTCAACCCAAAGTCCAACCAAAGTGCCACCTGGCATCTCAACTACAACCCAACTTTCTGTCTATTGTTAATACCATCTCCATAGACATCTCTGGCTTCTTAAGGTTTTCCCTCAAAGTAATTTCATTGTGTCGCCTTTATCCTTTCCACCCCTTCATGTTTGGCACTAAAGCAGGAAAACTGCTTAAGCTCTTTAAGACGTCTTTTTTTTGAAGGCCCTCTACAAACACCACTTTAACCTTTGCATTCTCAATGTGTCAAAAATAGATAAAACTGGCTTAAACAACACATACTGTATGTTTGACCTAATGCTTAATTTTACAATATTTACAAAAATCTATATCTTATATTATTGAAGATATTGAATATATATTATCTATATCTTATATTATTACTCATAAGGCATCCACAAACCACTTGACAACCCTTTTCCTCAGGCCAATTCATCACTACTGTTTTATTTTTTCAATGTAGCAAGAAATAACATTGTGACAAATACATGTCACATCCCCAGCTGGTGAGACAATGGTTTGAAGTAACAATCAAAGAGAAAAGTTTTTAGCAATACAACTAGGTGAGACAGCTGTGCAGAGTGATCATTTTCCTCTGAGTCTGAGTGTCGAGAAAAGGTTCTAAGGTGCAGAAAGGATGGTATCAGGCAGGATATAGAGCAGGATGTATTTGACAGTGCAATCACCGACAGGATACTGGGAAATGCATCTTGGATCAGGTTTTTGTTCAATGGTGTGAAATGTAAACATGAAAAGAATGTTACAATCAGAGATTCAGAACGATTTTGCGTGTGGAAGTGCGTGTGTGAACAGATGTGGAGGGGTCTAATACCTTTGATGAAGTTTTAAATCACCGTTGCCTTTAAATTCTACACTCCTGCCGTCCATTTTTATTCGTCTTCTGTCACTGAGATCTGTTTTACTTACAAACTCTTCTTTCAGAAAAAATAATTATGGGTAAGTACACAAGGATGTTTTTCAGCAAGAGATCTGGGAGACCCCTCTTTGATTAAAGTGATGGTTGGTTGCCAAATCAGATGACATAAAAATAAATAAAGGTATAATTTTGGCTGCCTTGAAATCAGTTCCAAAAAGCAAAAATAACACAAGAGGGCACAAAAGTTGTGCCACAGTGGAATACTATGTATTACTACAAACACAGTCAATAACAAATAATAACAGAGACAGTCAGTAAGGCAGGTAAATGAATGCTGAATGCAATGTTTCACTGAACCAAAATTTCATAAAGCAGGTATTGGTGGAGACAAAGACAATAAGAAGGGGAATGAAAGAGTGGAGATATCCAATGTTGTCCGATGAAGAGTCTTTGGAACAGGGACATTTTAAAATGATACTCTATCGAATTATAACTGTATTGTGATATTTAATACAGTTTTGGTCCAATTTAAATGTATCTGAAAATGTATATAAAAATCAAAATTGTCTGGTTGATGAGCTAAGCTGATCATGATGTAGACAAGTCCTGCAATAAAGAAAATCTAGAGGGTATTAGACTTCCCACAGTTTGAAAAGAAAATATTATGGTCAGGAAAATGATCTGTCAAAGGTATTCTTGCTCTGGACATCGTACTTCTTCTGCGAGGTAACAAACCCATTGCATGACCGCCACCTTCAATTTTTTTGGGACTTACTCTAAATGAATCCTCCTCTTTATTGAAGAATAATATATGTCAGGATTTAAGTGTCCACGTAAAATTTTGACTCAACTGAACAACAGCAGGCAGAGACATACTTTCCCCGCACTTTAACAGACTAAGGATTTCCTTCTTTTCATTCTCCATGAACTTCCTTTCTTTCTTCCTCTATCCGTTTCCAGTTTCCTCTACTAGAAAATTTCGGATGGGAAAAAACAGCACATAAACACATGCACAACTAAATAAAGACAATTCCAATTCCCTAGATTTCCTAGTTTTAATTCTTACATACCTGAATTCTGTTTGATGGATTTAAGACCATTATGTGACCACAGAAAGTCTTCTAATGTTGAATATGCATTTGATACTTGTGTTGTATGCGCATGAAGGCATAAAAATGTGGAGCTCTCTCAATTTAGATGAGAAGTACTGAACACTCAATTTCTTTCAACCAAGACCTCACTTTAAGAGATTCTTGAGTGTCTTTTCTATTTTAGAGTTGATCCTATTTGTCAGAAAATTCTAATATTCCTTTCAGGCTTTCTACAAATTGTATTTTCCCACAGAAAGGTGAAAAGAACACCTGATGAAAATAAGATGAAAGCCATGAGAGAGAAAAATCTTACTAAGCCATCAAAACAGAAGCCTCAACATCTACAGGATTATGAAATGTAACTGTTTGTTTAAGACAATGCAATTTGAATACAAAGATACACAATTTTACAAAAACGTACTATGACATACATTATGAGCAGAGAAGCTTGTCCTGCAACAGATAAATGGTTCAAGTTGAAATTGACAAGACCTTTCCTTGAAGTCAATATTTCATGCCAAATTCACATAATAGCAAGTTGAGCCGAGCCAACATGGTCTTCAAATCCGCCACCCATGAATACTATTATGGAGATATACACATTTAGCTCACAGATAGAATAAATAAATAGAAAGATCATGTAATGGATCCCCAAATCACAGAATTGAGAAACAGCACAGATATTCTCAAGAATGCAGGGAAATCAATTAAAAATTTGTTTAACAGCACCATGAGGAAGTTTGTGTGTATCACCGGGTGGATGAGTATATATGTCTGGAAAACATCTTGGGATCCCAGTAACACTTAACAGAACAATGATTTCTATCATGAAATGTCACCACTTACAAAGAGGGCAAACAATTATAAATATGAAATATGACTGAATTTTGTTTTATTATACTTGGAATGTCACCAGCTGCCACTTGGGAAAATTGTTCTTTTTTAGTATAACAATATCACTAACTCCACAAATTTGATTATTCATTTTAAGAAACATTTAACTGAGATGAGTGATAGTGTCAATTTGTCAATGAAAGACTTTCTGGAGTGAAAATCATCTTCCTAGGAAGCTATATCATTTTCCTACTTGTAGAAGGAATCTTGCTCCTCTGGCTCCCAACACCTCAGATTACAATATCTAAAATGTAAAGCTTTTTGCTGTTTACATCTATCGTCTATGGCAAAAAAAAACTCAGATAGGGAAGGAAGCAAGTGAACTGTCGAACTGAAATTCTGAAATGAAGGGTACAACTAGATTTGTGAAAAGGTGACACAAGATGTAAGACAAAGAGTTATTGCTGTGTGGTTTGGGTACAGTAAAGTAATTCTGACTGCCCATCAGCTACAACAATATAAGACCTTAACTATGCCTTCATTTAGCTTTTTACATGTGTATATTGAAATATGACCTCATTTCATTTGGAATTTCCCAGTGACCCACAGAGTGTAATTCAATATATATGTGCAGTTTCAAGCTGTCTAGGTGTTCTCATACAATGGGCTTCTATGTAAAAACCATGACTCAGCAGGAGAATATAAAACCAGAAAAGAAAAAGAGGAAATCTGGAATTAGGAATAGTTACCTTTTTCCATAGAGGATAATTTTCAGAGACTAATTTAAAAGACATGACCTCCAGGTTGGGTGAGTGTGGAGTGAATGGGGTATTTAAATCTATATATTGACATTGTCCATAATGACCAATATTTCAAGTTTATCATTAGGTGTGTTAAATACCTAAGCACTATAAACTTAGCTGTTTACACACTGCCACTGAAACAGCAAAGATACTCTTGAAAGTGGCATACAGTTTACTATAATTTATTTCTGATTTTCTACAGATAATTAAGTTACGCTCGTTCAATTATATATTTTAGTGGAACACAGTTTTATTGTTCACTTGGTTCTCAATCAGATTCATCTCAGGATTACTATGTTTCATGTCCTGTCTATAAACAAAATGCCAGACACAATGAGTCAGCACTGTAGACCATTGGTGACAAGTGACAAGATCCACTGTTTCATACAGTCTATTTAAATTACATAAGTAATTCCAGGGTTAATTCAAGTCAGTGCAACTGTATCAAATCACTGATTTCCATGTGTGGACTAATCAGGCTTTCACAAAGTATTGGGGTACAGCCTTTAATTGCTGAACTGCACATGTGGCAAAACTTAGTCAACTACATCCAGAGCACTCCACCCAAACTTTGGCAGAGAACAGAAAATCATCAGAGTTAAACCCAAACCACAAACCCATGTGTTTCTTCAAATGCCTGAAAAACTACGCACCCCAACTTGACAAAGTCTTGAGGAACTACCGAAGAAACAAAGGGATGAGACAACTAGGATGGAAGAGAACTGCTTAGACCTTGTGTCACCTCCCTGCTCCTGAAATTACCACCCCTCCCATCTCTTCCCAGCCCGCAACCACATGAAAGGCCTACTGGGTTGGGTTACCATATGGTGAAGAGACCAGAGTATATGTGTATGCGTGTGTGTTTGTGCGCGCACAGACGTGTCTGTGTATGGATTACTTTGGGGCTCTCTTCAACCTACTGGCTCCAGCCTTAAGAGGCTCTACAGAAAGTTTTTTTCTATAAAAATCCCCTCACTCTCACAAACACAGAAAATCATTGGCAAAGTTCTGACTCCGTCCTTTTCTATGTTTCATGCTGGGCTCAAACAAATGCAAAGCACTGAAGTGCTGAGCATAAAAACTAAATATAAAATGAACTAAATACAATGGCAATACCACTGTTATACGGTCACATAGTTTGTTTTCTACTTCATTGTGCTCTTCATCAATTAAGGTAATGGTACACTAAAAAGTGGAATAACCCAGCCATTAAAGGATCCCACTCCTCATACCCACTCACAGGTTGCTTAAAGAACTTGCTTTTTTAGCCTTCTCTCAACTCAACTACCTTATCCTCTCCTTCCAATTTCTCCTTCCATTCCTTGGCAAACAGCCTTTCTATGGAGTCAGTGGGATGTGAATGGTGCATAATGGTCAGCTTGCTGGGAGGGCTCAAGGCTGGCCAAGAATCTGTGTGTGTGTGTGTGTGTGTGTGTGTGTGTGTGTGTGTGTGTGTGTGTGTGTGTGTGTGTGTGTGTGTGTGTGTGTGTGGCTATGTGTGATTTTGTGTGTGTAGTTAAGCTGGTCTGCCACAGAGAATTAGCCTCTTTTTCCTCTCTCTCTCTGGTGTATATTGCCTTGCCTGACTTGTCAGCCTCAACAGCTCTCACCTCAGACTTAAAGTATAAAAAGAAGGAAAGTAAGCGGAGGAAGGGGGGCAAGGGGGAAAGATTAAGAAAATAACAGGTGAGTATAGTCGATTCAATGAGTTGAATACCACAAGTACAACTCAGGTCCAAGAGTAGAGATTCCATTCAAGCGTGTTCTTTTAGATTAACCATTGGCCTATGTACAGTGATTACTATGTTTATGTTTGGAGTTATCTGAAGAAACTGATGAGAAAGAGGGGAAAAAGAAGAAAAAGACCAAATGGCAAATTAGTGATAGATCAAAGACGATGTTTATTCATAAAAGAGCAAGATTAATGGATTTCTCTTTTCTCTCTACCCCCAGGGGATACGACATTTCCAAGTGGACTGAGCACTAGTTTCCAAGTCTTCCAAAGAACAAAGAATTCTAGTCTTATCTCCACAAGCTCTGTAGTCCGGGGGCACCCAGAAGATCTGTATTCTCCAAAGTATAAGAATCTTTACTGGGCTTATTAACCTGTTTCACTCTCATCTTCATCTAGGACCTGTGGGACTGACAGTTTATGTAGTTGCCTAAGGCAGTGGGGGTAGAGTGAAAGTAAGGCCAAGGCAGTGGGAGATGGGAGTTGAAGGGTTGAATTGAACACTATAGTAGCAGACAGTACTCCATACTGTTGAGACTGAGGGCACTTAAGTTAAGGGGGGGTCTTCTCTTTTGATGTGGTGGTGCCCATTTAGGAATAAGGGTAACGGATCAAATGTTTTTTTTTTGTGAATTCGAACGCGAGGGAGAGAAAGAGAGCGAGAGAGAGAAAGAGTGAGAAAGAGGGGGGGCAAGTGTGTTTTCAAGTGTGTGTGTGTCTATTTGTCTGTGTGTTTCGTGTATGTGTGTGTCTGTGTAGGTTTGTGTGTGTGCACACATTCATGTGTGCGCCTGCCTAAGATGACGGTTGAGTGCATTGAGCACAGGAAGACATCTTCAGAATCTAATGGGTTTAGGTGTTAAAGAGACAGTTGCATTGTAAGATTCTTCATTTGCAACATCTTGCAACACAACACATGCAGCACAACAAGTGAGTTAAAGCACTTAAAAATATTTTCAAAAAGACCATCAGAAATTCCAAAAACGTAAGAAAAGCAATGCAATGTGACAAACTGAGCACAGACGAAATATCTCCCACTCGGGAGGAAGAATTAGATCGTTTGAGGCAGTGAAACTGCCATGCAATGATATCAGCCCAGTTTACCTCACTGACAGACAGACAAAAAGAGTTACCTGACACCCTGGTATCACAATGCCAGACACAGCTTTGTATCCTGAAGCCTAGACCCTTGCTTTCTGATTCTTTTCAGAGGACAATCCTAAGCAATAAGATCAGTTTACTCGTACAGCCCTTCATCAAAATAGATTCTCATTTTATGGAAAAATATGACTACCTGTTGTTATTACATGTTTTGTGTAGATATATTTATATTTTTTATGAAAAACAATGGACCTTTGATTTGACAAGGTTTTGATTCATAGCGTTTCTTTTCATCTACCTCTCACATGGCAACCCCAGATTTTGAACCTAATTGTAGAAAAAAAAAAACAACAATAAAACAGCAAAACCTTTTTGAACAGATGTTTCTTTTTTTACTCAAGAGCAGTATTAAGTGTTATGCAACACAGTTTATGTAGGACTTAATCCATTAATAATATTGGAGACTGATTAAGTAAGATCCCGCATAATGCGCATTCAATTGTGCATTCAACAGTGCATTTGGTTGGTGAATGTTTGGTAGGTGATCAACATGAATAATTGTGTCAAAAGCAACAAGTGATTGATGGATAAGAAAGAACAATTGAAACGATAATGTATGTTAAATGTTTTCAACATATACTGTAGAGTTTTGATGGAAAGAAGAATGACTGCGGACGAAAACTGAAATTTGAGCATGTAAAACGGCAGGCGTAAATAATAAGAGGTAAATATACATGTTGTTGAGCTACTCAAACAAACTGAATACAATGAGAAAATACACTATCAGTAACACAGATAACTGTGGTAAACAAGAACAGCAGATGAAACTAAAAGAGGATCGTATAGGACAAGTACAAAAGATATTATAACTTCAATATCAGCAAATAATGAAGGAAAGGTGTTTCTCTCACTGTCTCATTGTTAATGAAAAGCATGCGTGTACAAAAAACATGTTGCATATTGGCTGAGGTTGTTACTAAATCAAGAAGGTACATTTGTAAACACATTTAAGAGTTACAGCGCTCAGGTTACTCATTTGTTTAAAAGTGAAAAGAAGTTTTTTTAAAGGTTTCTACAGATGTAAACCTTTAATACAGCAGACACTTGGTACACAGAACTCAATCTTGAATGATTTGATAAAGAATGATTACTAGGGAGCCATAATGTGTTGTGAACAAATAGCTGGGGGGGAGGAAACATCCAATTAGATGGCTCTTAGGCTAACTGCACCACTCAAGACCACCTAACACTTATACATTTAGATAAACTCTTTCATAGAATAAAAAGAGAAGGAGAGGTTCAAAAGCACAACACATTAAATATGCCTTGGCAAGGTCAGCAAAAGCCTTGAAGGAGACATTCACATTGGTGACCTAAAAACTTGACAATTCAAATCTCTCGAAACAAATATTGTTGCTATACCCTTGAGTGAAGCCCATTGGGTGACGTCATATCTATCTATATATAGTTATATTTGAGGTTATAGATGTCCTAAAAATGAAGGTTTATGTTTCAGAAACTGCGCCCATCCAAGTTTGCAGACTGGCAGGCGTCAATCACACTGCCATGTAAACTATGTGGATTAAAATGACTCACTAGTTATTACATATAAAATTTCAAATGTCGACAGTGAAATACAGTTTAATTAAAAATGGAATTACCACAATCTGTAATTCCACATTTCTATCAATCTTGGGTATAAACCAACAGGTAAAACATGCAAAGATACACAAATCAGACACTGTTTGACTTGTTCCATTACTAGGCAAGAGCAGGAATAGGTCTGTAGACTCTTAGCAGCATTTAGGAGATTAACCATTCTGTAGCCATATGAAATTATATTCCTCCTAATCCCCATCCCTGACTCCAAAAATCCCCTCTTACTGTGTGGTATGACAGGGCTTCACTAGAAGTGCTCTCTTATTCTTTTTGGTGACATGTAAATGCGTACGGGCAAACGAGCACTTACACACAATAATACATACATGACACACACGCAAGCCCACATCTGGACCAGCTGGATATTTAGAAGAACACTTAAAGCATACAGATGCATAGGATTAGTGACTAAATTACATGTGTGTACACTTGACCTAGACAAATAAGGTTGGAACAAAGCATTAATACCACAGGAAACTATTATACAGTCTTACATGAACAGCGGTTTAATAGAATGTGATATATAACTGCTCCTCTTTTGGCACAGTGGTTGGCGCATCAGCCTCACAGCATGAAGGACCCTGGTTTGATTCCAACAGGGGACCTTTCTGTGTGGAGTTTGCATGTTCTCTCCCCTTGTCTGGAGAACACGGGTTTCCTCCAGGTTCTCTGGTTTCCTCCCACAGTCCAAAAACATTCAGCAGGTTAATTGGAAAAAATTGGGAAAATTGCCCCAAATGACTGAGTAAATGTTGTTGGCCCATGATATGGCCCTGCGACCGATTGGCGACCAGTCCAGGGTGCACCCCGCCTCTCGCCCGATGACAGCTGAGATGGCTCAAGCATCCCCATGACCCTGAGTGCAGGATAAGTGGCAGATGATGAATGGATGATGGATTGGGTGACTGTCTATTTGAAATGAAGTAAACAGTCTGTATGCTTCTGTGCTCTATATGATTGATGCCGTGCTGCAACCTGAAATACTTGCATTATTCCCCACTTAAATCAAGGGAGTGCTGATTATTGGGAATATTAACATCTTGTCCTGTTGCTGAACAAAGTATAACCGTTTTTTAAGAGCAGTATATAGTTATACATGCAGGAGCAGTAATGATT